>CM026390.1:74599111-74626007 GCA_014843695.1 Archivesica marissinica | reverse complement strand
GGGAGAGGGCTCTGGTGTTGCTACTAGAGGGAGAGGGTGTTGCTACTAGAGGGAGAGGGCTCTGGTGTTGCTACTAGAGGGAGAGGGTGTTGCTACTACAGGGAGAGGGCTCTGGTGTTGCTACTAGAGGGAGAGGGTGTTGCTACTACAGGGAGAGGGCTCTGGTGTTGCTACTAGAGGGAGAGGGCTCTGGTGTTGCTACTAGAGGGAGAGGGAGAGGGTGTTGCAGCAAAACATAAAAACAAAATGGCCAACGATTTAATGAAAGGCTGCAAGATGTAATTCTTTCAATTTTGCGCACTTTATTTTAATCTCCGTCCACCTCCGTAGTAGAGTGGTTAAGGTCGCTGACTTGTATACCACTGTAACCTATCATCACTGATGGTCACGGGTTCGAGCCCCGCTCAGACTGCGTCTCATTTATATGAAAAAGTTGGCAGTTTCTTACGGAGGTTGGTGCACCCAAGTACTGGTTAACCGCTGGAGCCTGCCCAGGAATGGTGCTGTTAAGTAAGCTGCCCGCCGGAGATATGACCCGAAATTGTGCTGATGCCGGCGTAAAACCCGAAATATAACGTAACATATTTATTTTAATCTCCAAGAGAACAAACATTTCCTTGTAGAATAAATAGTTATATAACATAGTTTACACATTAATAATGTCAGATTTTAATTTAAACTATTTATTTTACAACAATTGCAAAACAACTTATATTAATCACTCTCGCTGGCGCGGATGAAAGCGTAAATGTGGTCATTCGTGTGGGAGGAAACCGCCGGAGTACCCAGAGAAAACCCACCTGTCCGATCTGGCGACCACCGTACCATCTCGCTTACTTCACTGTCCGAGGAACGAACCAGAGTTGCATTGGTGAGAAGCGAGCGTACTAACTAACCACTGCGCTAATCGGACAGTGTCAGATTTAAAAAGGGAGCACTGAAATACTGCAATAGTAGTATAATATAGATACTAGTTCAGCGTAGAAATAATATTTACATTATTGCATATAACCATGGTTACGCTGTACTTTTAGTGGTCTGGTTACAATCCGTACATCTGGTGTTGCTCAACAAACAAAGGTTCTGGATAGAGAATCGATACAATTATACGTGTACCGTGTGACAGCGAGTGATCCAAGCTTACAGACGGCTACTATGACATTGAGCATCACCATTTCAGACATCAATGACAACAGCCCGATATTCATTAATGCACCATACTTCTTCAGTGTCGACGAAAATGTTCAATCACAGGTTGTCGGAGCTGTTTCAGTAAGTGTTATGTATTGCTATATGCCTTGTGTATTGCTATATGCAGTGTACGACAAATCCTATGCCCGGAGCCCGCGGGCAACTGAAATATCTCGGCGGGCAACTAAGTTTGAAAAGCAGTTGCCCACCGGGCAACCCCAAAAATGCCAAAATAGTTGCCCGGAAAATCCCGTTAAATATTATAAAACAAATATTTCGCTAAGCCAAAAATGTTGACTCCGCGGTCAAGATTTCTATGCTCCGCGTATTTTAATTGATGACGTATTATGCCGGTTCCCGATTACAGAGGTATATCATATAGTGGCCGGGAAACAGTTTGTCAATGTGTACCAGCTTTTAATTGCGGTGTTTGCCGAATGCCGAGAACCAACGGTAAAACAAAAAATGGCGAGCACAACAAACTGCGAAATCCAGACCATTTCAATTACTTTTATTATTTCCGATGCTATGATTTTGCGCATTGATGGAGCGTTGTGTTGTGAACTTGATGTTTATAAATTTAGTTATTTAAATTTAGGTTTAGCGCAGTCTTTTAGTGAATTTTGAATTAAATAAATGTTACTTTCGATCAGTTACGATGGATCGTTTCATTATCCGGTCAGTGGATTCACCAACACCAACGCAGTCTCCTTCGTCTTCAGAAAATTGATAAAATAAATATAATATTTACTACTTGAATGCTTCTCTTTTGAATTTAGAAGTGTGCAATGATATCAGTATCATGAGTATGTATAATTAGGTAAGTCAATATTGAGAAAACACCAATGAACTTTTCAATAATTATACACAGTTTCATACCACATATTAATGACATTATGGATAAATGTTTGTTTAATTTAATATTAAAATCTGTTTTTTAATACTTAAACTTGTAAACTGTAGAACAGCTAACATAACAAACTGTAGAACAGCTAACATAACAAACTGTAGAACAGCTAACATAACAAACTGTAGAACAGCTAACATAACAAACTGTAGAACAGCTAACATAACAAACTGTAGAACAGCTAACATAACAATTGAATGACCATGGTGTTATTTTAATCATTATTGACTTAAATAATTAAACATGCTTTGAATAAATTGACAATAACATTGTTGGGCTCAAAACCGCACCGAAAATTGAAAGAAAAATACTGGACAAACGCGTCGAAATCCTGGGCAACCAGCCAATGGGCAACCAAGTCCTTAAAAAAGTTGTCGTACACTGGCTATATGCCTTGTGTATAGCTATATGCCTTGTGTATTGCTATATGCCTTGTGTATAGCTATATGCCTTGTGTATTGCTATATGCCTTGTGTATTGCTATATGCCTTGTGTATTGCTATATGCCTTGTGTATAGCTATATGCCTTGTGTATAGCTATATGCCTTGTGTATAGCTATATGCCTTGTGTATTGCTATATGCCTTGTGTATTGCTATATGCCTTGTGTATAGCTATGTGCCTTGTGTATAGCTATATGCCTTGTGTATTGCTATATGCCTTGTGTATTGCTATATGCCTTGTGTATAGCTATATGCCTTGTGTATTGCTATATGCCTTGTGTATTGCTATATGCCTAGTGTATAGCTATATGCCTTGTGTATTGCTATATGCCTTGTGTATTGCTATATGCCTTGTGTATTGCTATATGCCTTGTGTATAGCTATATGCCTTGTGTATAGCTATATGCCTTGTGTATTGCTATATGCCTTGTGTATTGCTATATGCCTTGTGTATAGCTATGTGCCTTGTGTATTGCTATATGCCTTGTGTATTGCTATATGCCTTGTGTATTGCTATATGCCTTGTGTATTGCTATATGCCTTGTGTATTGCTATATGCCTTGTGTATAGCTATATGCCTTGTGTATTGCTATATGCCTTGTGTATTGCTATATGCCTTGTGTATAGCTATATGCCTTGTGTATAGCTATATGCCTTGTGTATTGCTATATGCCTTGTGTATTGCTATATGCCTTGTGTATAGCTATGTGCCTTGTGTATTGCTATATGCCTTGTGTATTGCTATATGCCTTGTGTATTGCTATATGCCTTGTGTATAGCTACAATCCCACCTCCACAACGTCACCTCCCATGAGTGACACCCTCTTTATAACGTCACCATTATTCCCACCCGTTGCGTTTTAATACAATTTCACCCCTCGCGAACGACACCTTCCAACGACAGTCATTTTCCCACCCAACGATGCAGAAAACCTCCCAAGAACAGACAAAAATGTGGCCGAAAAAAGAAACTGTCTGTACATGCATGTGTCATCGGATGCAAATAATCGCTAATTGTTCCTTTCAATTTTCAATAAACTAATTATCTTAATCTGTGGCCATATCCTGGGGCCAATAATTTACAGACTGGACTGCAAGTGTGAAAATAATCATTGTTTATGGGTATGCTTGACATGATTGGCAGGTTGTTTTAAATACTGCGTATATCTTTTGATCTCTTAAGATGAAGAAAAAGAGATTTTTGCAGGTGCATACCATATACGACCAGGCCTCGTCTGTCAATAGAGGAGACTGTTTATAAACTTTATATGCAAGTTTAAGTTTAATAATTATCTCATTAAAATGAGTAAAGTATTTTTCATTTTCCCGGGTTTGCTTTATTACAATGCAATGTTTTTATCACATACCGTAATAAGATAATTTAGCATCAGTTTTCGGACACACCTCATCTGAAATACTTACCAAATATCTGAAATTAAATCAAACATACGATCCCAAAAATCAATTGATCTTTTTCCGAGCACTCTTTGTACTCTATCGGGACTGTGTTAGAGTACCTGCGCATAAAAATTGCTAGGCGTTGCCATCCTTAATCAGACTTTAACTTTGATGTATTGAAAACATTAATTAATGTACACAATTCATCAATTTACATAATTTGATGGATTTTAACACATTAACTCCTCCTCAGATATTCAATTTTAGTTCAATCTATCGTATAATGAAAGTAGTACCCCCATTCTGTATACTCTATATTCAAATCAGTATGAGCAATTATAACTGACAACGCTGACTTCCCGCAACTTCAAAAAGTTGAACCTCCCTAGAACGACAACCTCTCTACAACAACAATATTGTTTGCTCTGGAGAGGTTTGACTGTATATGCCTTGTGTATTGCTATATGCCTTGTGTATTGCTATATGCCTTGTGTATTGCTATATGCCTTGTGTATAGCTATATGCCTTGTGTATAGCTATATGCCTTGTGTATAGCTATATGCCTTGTGTATTGCTATATGCCTTGTGTATTGCTATATGCCTTGTGTATTGCTATATGCCTTGTGTATTGCTATATGCCTTGTGTATTGCTATATGCCTTGTGTATTGCTATATGCCTTGTGTATTGCTATATGCCTTGTGTATTGCTATATGCCTTGTGTATTGCTATATGCCTTGTGTATTGCTATATGCCTTGTGTATTGCTATATGCCTTGTGTATTTCTATATGCCTTGTGTATTGCTATATGCCTTGTGTATTGCTATATGCCTTGTGTATTGCTATATGCCTTGTGTATTGCTATATGCCTTGTGTATTGCTATATGCCTTGTGTATTGCTATATGCCTTGTGTATAGCTATATGCCTTGTGTATAGCTATATGCCTTGTGTATTGCTATATGCCTTGTGTATTGCTATATGCCTTGTGTATAGCTATATGCCTTGTGTATTGCTATATGCCTTGTGTATTGCTATATGCCTTGTGTATTGCTATATGCCTTGTGTATTGCTATATGCCTTGTGTATTGCTATATGCCTTGTGTATTGCTATATGCCTTGTGTATTGCTATATGCCTTGTGTATTGCTATATGCCTTGTGTATTGCTATATGCCTTGTGTATTGCTATATGCCTTGTGTATTGCTATATGCCTTGTGTATTGCTATATGCCTAGTGTATAGCTATATGCCTAGTGTATTGCTATATGCCTAGTGTATAGCTATAAGCCTAGTGTATAGCTATATGCCTAGTGTATTGCTATATGCCTTGTGTATAGCTATATGCCTAGTGTATTGCTATATGCCTTGTGTATAGCTATATGCCTAGTGTATTGCTATATGCCTTGTGTATAGCTATATGCCTAGTGTATAGCTATATGCCTTGTGTATAGCTATATGCCTAGTGTATTGCTATATGCCTTGTGTATAGCTATATGCCTTGTGTATAGCTATATGCCTAGTGTATAGCTATATGCCTAGTGTATAGCTATATGCCTAGTGTATAGCTATATGCCTAGTGTATAGCTATATGCCTAGTGTATAGCTATATGCCTAGTGTATTGCTATATGCCTAGTGTATAGCTATATGCCTAGTGTATTGCTATACGCTTTGTGTATTGCTATATGCCTTGTGTATTGCTATATGCCTTGTGTATAGCTATATGCCTTGTGTATTGCTATATGCCTTGTGTATTGCTATATGCCTTGTGTATTGCTATATGCCTTGTGTATTGCTATATGCCTTGTGTATAGCTATATGCCTTGTGTATTGCTATATGCCTTGTGTATTGCTATATGCCTTGTGTATTGCTATATGCCTTGTGTATTGCTATATGCCTTGTGTATAGCTATATGCCTTGTGTATAGCTATATGCCTAGTGTATAGCTATATGCCTAGTGTATAGCTATATGCCTAGTGTATAGCTATATGCCTTGTGTATAGCTATATGCCTAGTGTATTGCTATATGCCTAGTGTATAGCTATATGCCTAGTGTATAGCTATATGCCTTGTGTATAGCTATAAGCAGTACTTGCTTCCATTTCAAATAGTAGGGTTCATTTTCACATTATCCAAACGCCAGTCTCCAGTATTTGTACAGAATATATATGCAATCTTGTTTTTCTGCAGGCAAGAGATAATGATGAAGTTAATACCGTCAACTCTCAGATCTCCTACCAACTTGCCGCAAACAATCGGTTCTCTATCAACTCGCAGACCGGAGATATTTCTACAATTGGTTCTTTGGATTACGAGACACAAAAGCAGTATGTACTGATTGTAGAAGCAGTTGATGGTCCAGTAGACAGGCGAACAGGAACTGCAACTGTCACAATAAATGTGAATGATCTACAAGATCAAGTTCCTATCTTTGTTGAGACTAGTGTCGTTATCGATGTTGGGGAAGATGCTTCTGTCGGAAGTCTTGTTGCCACTCTTACTGTAAGTATTTAACCCACTATGAACCATGTGTGGTTCTGGGGACATTCTGGTCACACTGCACGGAAAATGGTTCCAAATGTGAGCTTGAATGCACAGTTATATATAGAGAACACCTAGAGCTAGCATACATACACTCCAATATATAAACCCATTCAAACACCTGGCTACACCTTTCACAAACGTTGAGGTATTTTTAACTTACTTGGAACAAATGACGTTAACACCTAGTCTAATCTGTTTATCAAATGTCTGGGCGTGTGTTTTACGTTTATTTATCGTCGCTACCGGTTGTCCATATGAGCCGACGCTTCCTGAAGAGATTAGTAATTTTAGATATTTGGAGGATAGTGCAATGATACAGACAGAGACCCATTCCAGAGTCTCCCCTGGTTCTTTTACGTGCACGGTGTAAAGCACTGACACGAGACCTCAGTTTAACGTCCCATCTGAAAGACTGTTAATTTTATTAGGGTCAGACGGGGGATCGAACCTGCGATCCCTGGATTACCAGTCCAGCGTTTTACCACTACAGGGCTACAGATCCGTCTGTTAAATGTCTGGGCAGTAGAGTTTTCATTATTTATATATACCGAGTCAAAAAAGAAACGATACCAAACTAAAAATGACGTAAAACGGATAAAACCATAGAAAGGTTTAATATATTATTACGTATCGGTACCGGGTATCTTATTGCAACGTCGGCCAACCATAAACACCCGATAATCCTGGAACGCCGAATTTCCGATTTGCACGTGCTCCTCAACAAAGACAACTTCCTACACATGTACAAATCGGAAAACCGGTTTATTGTACTGGTATTGCATTATCATCGAGGAAAAACACCTTACATACCCATTGTTACCTCTAACAAAATGCCTAGGCTAAACCGCAATCAGAGAATGCGTGCCATTGGCATGATTGACGGCGGTTTACGTCAGCGTGACGTCGCAAATCGACTCGGGGGGGGGGGGGTTACGCGGATCACGATAACACGTCTACTTCGACGTTATCGAACACATGGATCGGTGGACGACCATCCAAGATCTGGTCGACCACGTGTGACGACGCGTGAACAGGACCGTCACATTCGGACGTCACATTTACGTGACCGGTTCCTACCTGCTACGCACACAGCTGCCGTTACTCCTGGGATGACCAACAATCGCATCAGTGCACAAACAGTCAGGAACCAGCTCGGTGAACGTGGCATTTGTGCCTATCGGCCATACGTTGGACCCTTCCTGACACGACGTCACCGTGATGTACGGCGGGAATGGACGACGGAACGTGCTCGCTGGACTCGGTTATAGTGGAATTCGGTGATGTTTAGCGATGAATCGCGGTTCTGTTTGCGTCGAGCGTATGGCAGAGAGCGGGCATATCGCAGACGCGGTGAACGTCACGCCGACGCATGTGTACGTCAGGTCGATCTGTTCGGGGGTGGAAGCGTTATGGCGTGGGGCGGTATCACCTTCGGCAGTCGCACTGAACTGTTAGTGGTGGACGGGAACCTAAACGCCCAGCGGTACTGTGATGAGATCCTTGCGCCAGTTGCTGTGCCGTTCTTTAACGCCAACAGAAACGTCACACTGTTCCAACAGGACAACGCCAGGTGTCCTACTGCTCGGATTTCCACCACATTATTGGAGCAGAACAATATTGAAACCCTGCCGTGGCCTGCTTTGTCACCAGACTTGTCACCCATAGAACATTTGTGGGATACGTTAGACCGCCGCGTCAGACGACGTCAGCCGGTAACGTTAAACCAACTGAGGGATGTTTTGGACAAATATTGACCAGCAAGAGATTCAGACACTCTTCCGTTCGATGCGACGGCGGTGCATTGCAGTGAGAGACGCAAATGGTGCCCATACTCGGTATTGACGTCTGTGTGAAAACTCCATTAGACCCCTGTCCGACGAATTACGTCACAGCAGACAGTTTCGGAGGCTCATTATGCTTTATGTGCTCCTCTTTCAAACATGTTGGACTATCATCTTATGACTTTTCAAAGAATTTTCTTAATAAATGTTGAAATTATAGACACATAAACACCAGGTATCGTTTCTTTTTTGACTCCGTATAGTATTGGGAAATCCACAATCTCGTAGTACTAAGATAATCAAATAGGGGTTAAATAACATTAAGAAATATGAAGTTGTGATGTGATTTTCAAAATAGATCCCGTATTCCTGTATCGAGTATTTTTTGTTTATGCTCCACAACCAGGACATCACAACCATGGATCTGACGGGGCTCAAAATCGCGACCCCTCGGTTGCATGGCAGACACCATTGGAATTGCATGACAGAGGCTCCAAATATGCAAGCATGCATAATAAGAAAATAGGTGAAAATTCCAAGTTACTGTAGACTTGCATTACTTTAAATGGTAGATAAATAAGTATAAAAATGTGAACAGTTCTATGTAAGTTACTATGGTTATACTTGTATAGGCGCTGGATCCAGACAGTATACCCAGCGTGAACTACGTTCTCTCGGGTGTAAACAGTAATGACTTTCAAGTGCAGTTGGGCTTCAACGGTGTGGCCAATATACTGGTTGCACAAGCATTGGATTTCCAGACTCGCAGTTCATATAACTTGTTCATGACCACAACTGATGGCCAGAACAGCAACATAGCTGGAGCCAGAGCCTCGCTGTTCATCACCATTCTTGTAAGTATTCTAACTGAATCTAAATTGTATATTCAACTTGTCTTGACCATAACCTACTACGATAATCGCAGCAGTGCTTTTGCATACAGTATAGAACCAGATCGATCAGCTATTTGGGGAATGGAGCTAAAATATGTTTATTTGCACATTCTTTCCAATATATTGAGCATTTTGCGGAAGTTTCTCTTAGATACTTTGTAGGATAGTAGGTTGCTACAGCCAGCATTGTTAAATCCTAGTAAGTCGTGGTAGCGCAGTGGATGCGCGTTCACTTCCGGAGTTAGAGCCCAGCTGGAGCCGTTACGATTGTGCCCTTAGGCAAGGCATTTAAATACCATGTTGCCTCCTCTCTCCCTCGTGGCGATGGATTCCATCAGGAATGAGGTCTCAAGAGCGATTAATACAAGTTGAAATAACTTGTTTCGCAATCGAGCTAAAATAAATTTGTATAAACTAAATCCTAGTAATCGTATGTTCCTTGTTCATCGATGCTCCCATATCCGTTACTTACTTCATGCCACAGGCACACGACTTACTTCATGCCACAGGCACACGACACATTTTATTTTGCCCTATGTAGTAAGTAATGTTTACCATAGGGCCAAACATTTTTATTTGTCTTGTGCCTATTGTTCATGCAGGTAACTCATACATGCTACACACCTCTATATTGGCCGTCTTCCCGTAAGTTACTGTTGTATGAGGAAATACTACAGGCCGAGAGTGTATATAATTACATGTATATATACCGTCTCCGTGGCCTAGTGGTTACGGCTGATATGACTAGTTGGTGAGCCGATAGTTAAATAATCGTACTGATTGTCTACCAGCCTGGCGCCTGGCCTACGATTGTCTACCAGCCTGGCGCCTGGCCTTCAAGGATAGGATTCGAGAAGTACTGATGTTCATAAATAAGGTGTCCCATAAGTCGGTAATGGCCGGCCCTTTCAATAGGGGCCACTATAATAAAAGGAAAATTTTTTACTTTTTATATCATGCTTTGTATTGCAGCCGTAAACTATCCACAGATATGTAATGTCTCGACTTTGTATCACAGCCATAAACTATCCACAGATGTGTAATGTCTCGACTTTGTATCACAGCCATAAACTATCCACAGATGTGTAATGTCTCGACTTTGTATCACAGCCATAAACTATCCACAGATATGTAATGTCTCGACTTTGTATCACAGCCATAAACTATCCATGGATGTGTAATGTCTCGACTTTGTATCACAGCCATAAACTATCCACAGATGTGTAATGTCTCGACTTTGTATCACAGCCATAAACTATCCACAGATGTGTAATGTCTCGACTTTGTATCACAGCCATAAACTATCCACAGATATGTAATGTCTCGACTTTGTATCACAGCCATAAACTATCCATGGATGTGTAATGTCTCGACTTTGTATCACAGCCATAAACTATCCACAGATGTGTAATGTCTCGACTTTGTATCACAGCCATAAACTATCCACAGATGTGTAATGTCTCGACTTTGTATCACAGCCATAAACTATCCATGGATGTGTAATGTCTCGACTTTGTATCACAGCCATAAACTATCCACAGATGTGTAATGTCTCGACTTTGTATCACAGCCATAAACTATCCATGGATGTGTAATGTCTCGACTTTGTATCACAGCCATAAACTATCCATGGATGTGTAATGTCACGGCTTTGTATCACAGCCATAAACTATCCATGGATGTGTAATGTCTCGGCTTTGTATCACAGCCATAAACTATCCACAGATGTGTAATGTCTCGACTTTGTATCACAGCCATAAACTATCCACATATATGTAATGTCTCGGCTTTGTATCACAGCCATAAACTATCCATGGATGTGTAATGTCACGGCTTTGTATCACAGCCATAAACTATCCATGGATGTGTAATGTCTCGACTTTGTATCACAGCCATAAACTATCCATGGATGTGTAATGTCACGGCTTTGTATCACAGCCATAAACTATCCATGGATGTGTAATGTCTCGGCTTTGTATCACAGCCATAAACTATCCACAGATGTGTAATGTCTCGACTTTGTATCACAGCCATAAACTATCCACATATATGTAATGTCTCGGCTTTGTATCACAGCCATAAACTATCCATGGATGTGTAATGTCACGGCTTTGTATCACAGCCATAAACTATCCATGGATGTGTAATGTCTCGACTTTGTATCACAGCCATAAACTATCCATGGATGTGTAATGTCATGGCTTTGTATCACAGCCATAAACTATCCATGGATGTGTAATGTCTCGGCTTTGTATCACAGCCATAAACTATCCACAGATGTGTAATGTCACGGCTTTGTATCACAGCCATAAACTATGCACGGATGTGTAATGTCTCGGCTTTGTATCACAGCCATAAACTATACATGGATGTGTAATGTCTCGGCTTTGTATCACAGCCATAAACTATCCACAGATGTGTAATGTCTCGGCTTTGTATCACAGCCATAAACTATGCACGGATGTGTAATGTCTCGGCTTTGTATCACAGCCATAAACTATGCACGGATGTGTAATGTCTCGGCTTTGTATCACAGCCATAAACTATGCACGGATGTGTAATGTCTCAGCTTTGTATCACAGCCATAAACTATCCATGGATGTGTAATGTCTCGGCTTTGTATCACAGCCATAAACTATCCACAGATGTGTAATGTCTCGGCTTTGTATCACAGCCGTAAACTATCCATGGATGTGTAATGTCATGGCTTTGTATCACAGCCATAAACTATGCACGGATGTGTAATGTCTCGGCTTTGTATCACAGCCATAAACTATCCATGGATGTGTAATGTCTTGGCTTTGTATCACAGCCATAAACTATCCACAGATGTGTAATGTCTCGGCTTTGTATCACAGCCGTAAACTATCCATGGATGTGTAATGTCATGGCTTTGTATCACAGCCGTAAACTATCCATGGATGTGTAATGTCACGGCTTTGTATCACAGCCGTAAACTATCCACGGATGTGTAATGTCTCGACTTTGTCTGCCATATTAATTGTCGACCTTTCTTATTTTTAGGATATGAATGAGTTTTCGCCTGTGCTATCAATTCCTTCTACTAGTATTAATGTTGTCGAGACAACCCAAGTTGGCACCATACTTATCACCGTGTCCGCCACAGACCAGGATAACCCCAATAATAATCTGGTAAGTATTCATATAAGTACTTTGGTAGGTTTGACAGGTATTAATAAACCTAGGTTGCACATGTAGGTGTTGCCGACTAGATTGATGTCATACCTGTAATTGCTTGCTACATTTGTAATTTAACATTCTTGGCAGATTGTTCTAAGCATTTAGTCAGGGCACATGTAAGAGTACTATAGATTGAGGTAATTTTACGATTCTACGATTTTTTACGATGCGTGTCCCTTTGTGATTGATCACAATGTGACTACAACTTCATGATTTGCAGATATTTTAGTTGAAAATCGAGCTATTCTGCTCCATATCGGACTACTACAAGCACAGCAGTGTCCATACTATTGTTAATCAAATTAGTTTGTTTATTTTCAGGAAGCAGGAATAGTGTTCCGTATTACAAATGTGTTCCCCACGTCGGGCAACGATTTATTCGTCGTGAAACCGTATGATGGACGGCTGTTCCTGATTAGATCTCTCATTGGAGCCACCTTTGTTAGCCAATATACAGTATGTATAACTATTTACTATTTACTACTCGGTTAACCCTTTCAACACCACAGGCCTCTAAATAGGCTTACAAAAAAGTGTAGATCCAGATGAGCTGGCTCGTGACGAGCCGTCTCATCAGGATCTGCACTTTTTGCAAGTAATATTACTATTTTTAAACAAAAATTACCACTTGATAAATGAACTGGTCCAAATGTAATTTTCTTATTAATTTATTGGTCTAAAAATATCATGGACCAGTCCATGTCATTTACTTGGTGTTGAATGGGTTAAACCAATCCAAACTTGGTAATAAAAATGAGCATATTCCATATTTCTCGTAAATCAAACTTGTTTGCCATCAATTCAAATGGCAAAGAGTTTGACGCCATTTTATCACCATTTCACCATTTAATTGATTTAAGACATTTAGCACATTCAACAATGCAAATATCAATTTGTCCATGCCAGTTCTGATAAACCTGGATTTCACACAGTTGCACACTTTGTGTAGAGCCTGTGAACATAGATCACCGGCAGCATGTTCTTGTTCATCTAGTTTTCATGACTCTATATATGGGCTTCTGGAATTAATATAGTCGACGTAGAATCGGTATAGAAGTCTTAATAGCTCTTGATTTTTTTTAGCAAATCGTCAAATGTGAATGATAATAAATAAAATGAAATCTTACAATATGAATATCTCTGATAAAGGCAAAAATAATCGACCATCTTGGATTTGTGATTACGTCCATCTTGGATTTGCGATTACGTCCATCTTGGATTTGCGATTACGTCCATCTTGGATTTGCGATTACGTCCATCTTGGATTTGCGATTACGTCCATCTTGGATTTGCGATTAAGACCATCTTGGATTTGCGATTACGTCCATCTTGGATTTGCGATTACGTCCATCTTGGATTTGCGATTACGTCCATCTTGGATTTGCGATTACGTCCATCTTGGATTTGCGATTAAGACCATCTTGGATTTGCGATTACGTCCATCTTGGATTTGCGATTACGACCATCTTGGATTTGTGATTACGACCATCTTGGATTTGCGATTACGTCCATCTTGGATTTGCGATTAAGACCATCTTGGATTTGCGATTACGACCATCTTGGATTTGTGATTACATCAATTGCTGCTTCTATTTATAGAAGATTCAAAAATACAACTTTGTATAATAACCAAGAATGTATGTAAAAACAATAAATATAAAGTGACAATTGACACTCGTTTGCTCACATGTCGTTTATTTAAAGTCACTTGCCCCTCACCACTGAGGTTTGAATCCCACTGGGTGGGTATGTCAAACAATTTCACTGGAGGAAGCTATCTAATTGGCTTGCTAAACAAGTTTCTACCCAGGTGCCCGTCCGTACCTGAAATACTGCATGTAGTTTTAAGGGTTGCACTGATCCAGGCAGATCACAAGTTTTCAGTTTCCTTTTTAAAGAGACAATTTATCTCGTACATATGAGAATCAGTCCGCCTCCGTGGTCAAGTGGTTACAATCGCCGATTTGTATACCACTGTAACCTATCATCACTGATGGTCATGGGTTCGAGCCCCGCTCAGGTCTTGTCTCAATTATATGAAAAAGTTGGCAGTTTCTTACAGAGGTTGGTACTGGTTAACCGCTGGAGCCTGCCCAGGAAAGGTGTTAGGTAAACTGCGATATAGCCCAAAATGGTGCTGATGCATGCGTAAAACCCGAAATATAACATAACATATGAGAATCATGTTCTATTCTATTACTCTTGGCATTGTGTACTATTTTGTTTCAGCTAACGATAGAAGCTCGTGACAATGACCCAAATCCTCGAACTGATACCAGAACATTAACGGTGAATATCGTACGTAACACTGGACCACCGATCTTCACTTCGAGTGGCAATTATTTTGGATCTATTGACGAGAATGTGCAAGTATTCAGCAGCGTATTAACAGTGTCTGCTACAGATTCTGATTCACAAGTAAGATGTATTGGTATTGTTTTAGCCAGTAAGGCGTATTGGCATTGTTTTAGCCAGTAAGCTGTATTGGTATTGTTTTAGCCAGTAAGGCGTATTGGTATTGTTTTAGCCAGTAAGCTGTATTGGCATTGTTTTAGCCAGTAAGGTGTATTGGCATTGTTTTAGCCAGTAAGGTGTATTGGTATTGTTTTAGCCAGCAGTAAGGTGTATTGGTATTGGTTTAGCCAGCAGTAAGGTGTATTGGTATTGTTTTAGTAAGGTGTATTGGTTTAGCCAGCAGTAAGGTGTATTGGTATTGTTTTAGCCAGCAGTAAGGTGTATTGGTATAGTTTTAGCCAGCAGTAAGGTGTATTGGTATAGTTTTAGCCAGCAGTAAGGTGTATTGGTTTAGCCAGCAGTAAGGTGTATTGGTTTAGCCAGCAGTAAGGTGTATTGGTATTGTTTTAGCCAGCAGTAAGGTGTATTGGTATTGTTTTTAGCCAGCAGTAAGGTGTATTGGTATTGTTTTAGCCAGCAGTAAGGTGTATTGGTATTGTTTTAGCCAGCAGTAAGGTCTATTGGTATTGTTTTAGTCAGCAGTAAGGTGTATTGGTATTATTTTAGCCAGCAGTAAGGTCTATTGGTATTGTTTTAGCCAGCAGTAAGGTGTATTGGTATTGTTTTAGCCAGCAGTAAGGTGTATTGGTATTGCTTTAGCCAGCAGTAAGGTGTATTGGTTTAGCCAGCAGTAAGGTGTATTGGTTTAGCCAGCAGTAAGGTGTATTGGTATTGGTTTAGCCAGCAGTAAGGTGTATTGGTTTAGCCAGCAGTAAGGTGTATTGGTATTGGTTTAGCCAGCAGTAAGGTGTATTGGTTTAGCCAGCAGTAAGGTGTATTGGTTTAGCCAGCAGTAAGGTGTATTGGTATTGGTTTAGCCAGCAGTAAGGTGTATTGGTTTAGCCAGCAGTAAGGTGTATTGGTATTGGTTTAGCCAGCAGTAAGGTGTATTGGTTTAGCCAGCAGTAAGGTGTATTGGTATTGGTTTAGCCAGCAGTAAGGTGTATTGGTTTAGCCAGCAGTAAGGTGTATTGGTATGGTTTAGCCAGCAGTAAGGTGTATTGGTTTAGCCAGCAGTAAGGTGTTGGTTTAGCCAGCAGTAAGGTGTATTGGTATTGGTTTAGCCAGCAGTAAGGTGTATTGGTTTAGCCAGCAGTAAGGTGTATTGGTTTAGCCAGCAGTAAGGTGTATTGGTTTAGCCAGCAGTAAGGTGTATTGGTATTGGTTTAGCCAGCAGTAAGGTGTATTGGTTTAGCCAGCAGTAAGGTGTATTGGTATTGGTTTAGCCAGCAGTAAGGTGTATTGGTTTAGCCAGCAGTAAGGTGTATTGGTATTGGTTTAGCCAGCAGTAAGGTGTATTGGTTTAGCCAGCAGTAAGGTGTATTGGTATTGGTTTAGCCAGCAGTAAGGTGTATTGGTTTAGCCAGCAGTAAGGTGTATTGGTTTAGCCAGCAGTAAGGTGTATTGGTATTGTTTTAGCCAGCAGTAAGGTGTATTGGTTTAGCCAGTAAGGTGTATTGGTATTGTTTTAGTCAGCAGTAAGGTGTATTGGTTTAGCCAGTAAGGCGTATTGGTATTGTTTTAGTCAGCAGTAAGGTGTATTGGTTTAGCCAGTAAGGCGTATTGGTATTGTTTTAGCCAATAAGACGTATTGGTATTGTTTTAGCCAGTAAGGTGTATTGGTATTGTTTTTGCCAGCAGTAAGGTGTATTGGTTTAGCCAGTAAGGTGTATTGGTATTGTTTTAGCCAATAAGGCGTATTGGTATTGTTTTAGCCAATAAGGCATATTGGTATTGTTTTAGCCAGCAGTAAGGTGTATTGGTATTGGTTTAGCCAGTAAGGCGTATTGGTATTGTTTTAGCCAATAAGGCGTATTGGTATTGTTTTAGCCAGCAGTAAGGCGTATTGGTATTGTTTTAGCCAGCAGTAAGGCGTATTGGTATTGTTTTAGCCAGCAGTAAGGTGTATTGGTTTAGCCAGTAAGGTGTATTGGTATTGTTTTAGCCAGCAGTAAGGTGTATTGGTTTAGCCAGTAAAGTGTATTGGTATTGTTTTAGCCAATAAGGCGTATTGGTATTGTTTTAGCCAATAAGGCGTATTGGTATTGTTTTAGCCAATAAGGCATATTGGTATTGTTTTAGCCAGCAGTAAGGCGTATTGGTATTGTTTTAGCCAGCAGTAAGGCATATTGGTATTGTTTTAGCCAGCAGTAAGGCGTATTGGTATTGTTTTAGCCAGCAGTAAGGCGTATTGGTATTGTTTTAGCCAGCAGTAAGGCGTATTGGTATTGTTTTAGCCAGCAGTAAGGCGTATTGGTATTGTTTTAGCCAGCAGTAAGGCGTATTGGTATTGTTTTAGCCAGCAGTAAGGCGTATTGGTATTGTTTTAGCCAGCAGTAAGGCGTATTGGTATTGTTTTAGCCAGCAGTAAGGTGTATTGGTATTGTTTTAGCCAGCAGTAAGGTGTATTGGTATTGTTTTAGCCAGCAGTAAGGCGTATTGGTATTGTTTTAGCCAGCAGTAAGGCGTATTGGTATTGTTTTAGCCAGCAGTAAGGTGTATTGGTATTGTTTTAGCCAGCAGTAAGGCGTATTGGTATTGTTTTAGCCAGCAGTAAGGCGTATTGGTATTGTTTTAGCCAGCAGTAAGGCGTATTGGTATTGTTTTAGCCAGCAGTAAGGCGTATTGGTATTGTTTTAGCCAGCAGTAAGGCGTATTGGTATTGTTTTAGCCAGCAGTAAGGTGTATTGGTATTGTTTTAGCCAGCAGTAAGGCGTATTGGTATTGTTTTAGCCAGCAGTAAGGTGTATGGTATTGTTTAGCCAGCAGTAAGGTGTATTGGTATTGTTTTAGCCAGCAGTAAGGCGTATTGGTATTGTTTTAGCCAGCAGTAAGGCGTATTGGTATTGTTTTAGCCAGCAGTAAGGTGTATTGGTATTGTTTTAGCCAGCAGTAAGGCGTATTGGTATTGTTTTAGCCAGCAGTAAGGTGTATTGGTATTGTTTTAGCCAGCAGTAAGGCGTATTGGTATTGTTTTAGCCAGCAGTAAGGCGTATTGGTATTGTTTTAGCCAGCAGTAAGGCGTATTGGTATTGTTTTAGCCAGCAGTAAGGTGTATTGGTATTGTTTTAGCCAGCAGTAAGGCGTATTGGTATTGTTTTAGCCAGCAGTAAGGTGTATTGGTAAGTCCAATAACGTTGTATTTATAACACATTACCACTTACTTGTACCTATATATATTGTATTGTTGAATTACAGACGGACCCCGTCTCATACAGCGTATTATTCGACGATATTGGCTCGTACTTCTTCAGTGTTGACGAGGCCAGTGGACTAATGGCTGTAAGGAATACTCTTACAGCCGATGATGCCCTATCCTACACTGTAAGTATTCATGTGTACAGCTGCGAATACAGGTCTATAAAGACCACAGCTGGTTAGCCCAGTTCCACCGCTGGTTAACCCAGTTCCACCGCTGGTTAGCCCAGTTCCACCGCTGGTTAACCCAGTTCCACCGCTGGTTAGCCCAGTTCCACCGCTGGTTAACCCAGTTCCACCGCTGGTTAGCCCAGTTCCACCGCTGGTTATCCCAGTTCCACCGCTGGTTAGCCCAGTTCCACCGCTGGTTAGCCCAGTTCCACCGCTGGTTAGCCCAGTTCCACCGCTGGTTAGCCCAGTTCCACCGCTGGTTAGCCCAGTTCCACCGCTGGTTAGCCCAGTTCCACCGCTGGTTAACCCAGTTCCACCGCTGGTTAACCCAGTTCCACCGCTGGTTAGCCCAGTTCCACCGCTGGTTAACCCAGTTCCACCGCTGGTTAGCCCAGTTCCACCGCTGGTTAGCCCAGTTCCACCACAGGTTAGCCCAGTTCCACCGCTGGTTAGCCCAGTTCCACCGCTGGTTAGCCCAGTTCCACCGCTGGTTAGCCCAGTTCCACTGCTGGTTAGCCCAGTTCCACCGCTGGTTAACCCAGTTCCACCGCTGGTTAGCCCAGTTCCACCGCTGGTTAGCCCAGTTCCACCGCTGGTTAGCCCAGTTCCACCGCTGGTTAGCCCAGTTCCACCGCTGGTTAGCCCAGTTCCACCGCTGGTTAACCAGTTCCACCGCTGGTTAGCCCAGTTCCACCGCTGGTTAGCCCAGTTCCACCGCTGGTTAACCCAGTTCCACCGCTGGTTAACCCAGTTCCACCGCTGGTTAACCCAGTTCCACCGCTGGTTAGCCCAGTTCCACCGCTGGTTAGCCCAGTTCCACCGCTGGTTAACCCAGTTCCACCGCTGGTTAGCCCAGTTCCACCGCTGGTTAGCCCAGTTCCACCGCTGGTTAGCCCAGTTCCACCGCTGGTAGCCCAGTTCCACCGCTGGTTAGCCCAGTTCCACCGCTGGTTAACCCAGTTCCACCGCTGGTTAGCCCAGTTCCACCGCTGGTTAGCCCAGTTCCACCGCTGGTTAGCCCAGTTCCACCACTGGTTAGCCCAGTTCCACCGCTGGTTAGCCCAGTTCCACCGCTGGTTAGCCCAGTTCCACCGCTGGAATCACAAGTGGTTTTTGTTGACGGGTTAACCCAGTTCCATTGCAAGTTCGATCCCCCGTCTGACCCTAATAATATTAACAGTCTTTCATATGGGACTTTAAACCGAGGTCTTGTGTTGGTGCTTTACACTGTTCACGTAATAGAACCAGAAGAGACTCTGGAATGGGTCTCTGTCTGTATCATTGAACTATCCTCCGCGATCTAAAATGACCAATCTCTTCAGGAGCAGTCGCTCATATTGACAACCGGTAGCGAAGATAAATAAATGTAAAACACATACCTAATTGGTCAAACAATGTGATGCTCCAGATTTGGTTGATGACTACAAACATTGACCTTTCATCAAATGCCAACTTGCTACCTTTCATCAAATGCCAACTTGTTACCTTTCATGAAATGCCAACTTGTTACCTTTCATGAAATGCCAACTTGTTGCCTTTCATCAAATGCCAACTTGTTACCTTTCATCAAATGCCAACTTGTTACCTTTCATCAAATGCCAACTTGTTACCTTTCATCAAATGCCAACTTCTAGCAAGTTTTGTTTTACAATTTGTTTTTTCTACATGTGGCTCTAATGTGGCCAATTGGTTAATGTCGTGGACTGACGATCACCTGGCTTGGTTAATGTCATGGACTGACGATCACCTGGCTTGGTTAATGTCGTGGACTGACGATCACCTGGCTTGGTTAATGTCGTGGACCGACGATCACCTGGCTTGGTTAATGTCGTGGACCGACGATCACCTGGCTTGGTAATGTCGTGACTGACGATCACCTGGCTTGGTTAATGTCATGGACTGACGATCACCTGGCTTGGTTAATGTCGTGGACTGACGATCACCTGGCTTGGTTAATGTCGTGGACCGACGATCACCTGGCTTGGTTAATGTCGTGGACCGACGATCACCTGGCTTGGTTAATGTCGTGGACTGACGATCACCTGGCTTGGTTAATGTCATGGACTGACGATCACCTGGCTTGGTTAATGTCGTGGACTGACGATCACCTGGCTTGGTTAATGTCGTGGACTGACGATCACCTGGCTTGGTTAATGTCGTGGACTGACGATCACCTGGCTTGGTTAATGTCGTGGACTGACGATCACCTGGCTTGGTTAATGTCGTGGACTGACGATCACCTGGCTTGGTTAATGTCGTGGACCGACGATCACCTGGCTTGGTTAATGTCGTGGACTGACGATCACCTGGCTTGCCCCATGTAGTGGACTGACGATCACCTGGCTTGCCCCATGTAGTGGACTGACGCTCACCTGGCTTGGTTAATGTCGTGGACTGACGATCACCTGGCTTGGTTAATGTCGTGGACCGACGATCACCTGGCTTGGTTAATGTCGTGGACCGACGATCACCTGGCTTGGTTAATGTCGTGGACTGACGATCACCTGGCTTGGTTAATGTCGTGGACTGACGATCACCTGGCTTGGTTAATGTCGTGGACTGACGATCACCTGGCTTGGTTAATGTCGTGGACTGACGATCACCTGGCTTGGTTAATGTCGTGGACTGACGATCACCTGGCTTGGTTAATGTCGTGGACTGACGATCACCTGGCTTGGTTAATGTCGTGGACTGACGATCACCTGGCTTGGTTAATGTCGTGGACTGACGATCACCTGGCTTGGTTAATGTCGTGGACTGACGCTCACCTGGCTTGGTTAATGTCGTGGACTGATGATCACCTGGCTTGGTTAATGTCGTGGACTGACGATCACCTGGCTTGGTTAATGTCGTGGACCGACGATCACCTGGCTTGGTTAATGTCGTGGACCGACGATCACCTGGCTTGGTTAATGTCGTGGACCGACGATCACCTGGCTTGGTTAATGTCGTGGACTGACGATCACCTGGCTTGCCCCATGTAGTGGACTGACGATCACCTGGCTTGCCCCATGTAGTGGACTGACGCTCACCTGGCTTGGTTAATGTCGTGGACTGACGATCACCTGGCTTGGTTAATGTCGTGGACTGACGATCACCTGGCTTGGTTAATGTCGTGGACCGACGATCACCTGGCTTGGTTAATGTCGTGGACTGATGATCACCTGGCTTGGTTAATGTTGTGGACTGACGATCACCTGGCTTGGTTAATGTCGTGGACTGACGATCACCTGGCTTGGTTAATGTCGTTGACAGACGATCACCTGGCTTGGTTAATGTCGTGGACTGACTATCACCTGGCTTGCCCCATGTCGTGGACCGACTATCACCTGGCTTGCCCCATGTCGTGGACCAACGATCACCTGGCTTGCCCCATGTCGTGGACTGACGATCACCTGGCTTGCCCCATGTCGTGGACTGACGATCACCTGGCTTGCCCCATGTCGTGGACTGACGATCACCTGGCTTGCCCCATGTCGTGGACTGACGATCACCTGGCTTGGTTAATGTTGTGGACTGACGATCACCTGGCTTGCCCCATGTCTTGGACTGACGATCACCTGGCTTGCCCCATGGTCTGTAGTTCTATCTGGCTGCTTGCTAGAACAATGCCCAAAGAGCACCTGCTGCTTACCTCCGCCACTTGTGAAGTCTCTATATGACATTAACCCTTAACATGCCGAATAAATTGGACGGAATGTGCAAGCAACATAGATCCAGATTAGCTGCGACATATAGGCTCTATGCTGTTTGCTATTCAACCAAGTGAATAGCAAACGGCATGGAGCCTGGTAGAACATGCCATTTAATCTGGCTCTATGCTGTTTGCTATTCAACCAAGTGAATAGCAAACAGCATAGAGCCTGGTAGAACATGCCATTTAATCTGGCTTTATGCTGTTTGCTATTCAACCAAGTGAATAGCAAACGGCATGGAGCCTGGTAGAACATGCCATTTAATCTGGCTCTATGCTGTTTGCAAAAGCAACTTTAGTCGTGATAATTTTAGTCATTATGGGTTAACTGTAGATGTAATTCTAAATCTGAAATGAACAGTAATTTTAAATCTGAAATAGACGGGTTGTGATTCGTAGCGATATGCCTAACATGCTACAATTTTTGTTACAGATGAGGGTTGTGGCGACGGACTCTGGTGGTCTCTCTGCCACAGCTATAGCACAGATCGTCGTAAATCGCAATCTCAATTACCCTCAGTGGCAGGGGACTTCCTACTCCGAAACCATTGATGAGAATTATCCTCTGTTGTCACGGATACTTACACTGAATGCCAATGATGTAGACACGCAGGCTCCACACAGAACCCTCAGTTTCTCCATCTCTACAATCAACAATAACGCTGCTAGTTACTTCACTATTTCCAGTGCTGGTGTCCTTTCTCTCATGAGCACACTCGTTGGAACACAACTGAATACATGGACGGTAATGATGGACGTTTTATAGATTTAAATTTGCCTGCTCGCCATCAATGGCCAGTTGAAACGAGTTAAGATCGAGTGCATAACATAACATAATGTTTATTGCCATTAAATATCATAAGCACATTTATAGCCATACATGATGAAGTTTGACAAATAGTGAAATACCGGTACATGATACAGTTTTATGAGAAGTTTGAATATATCGGTTAACAATTAGTAGATGAAAAAGTACAATAAGTGACACATGAAATATAATTACTGCACTTTTCGTGTATTTATGTATTACCTAGATGTTTTCTTAATCGAAAAGCAAAAAAGATTTATTTCGCTATTTACATTGTTATTCGCTACATATATTTGGCTATCTGCAATACTAGTAATATGGTTTCATATAATCTCATAAAGTAATTGTCTGTAGTATATATTAGAAGTGTTTATGCCATTTTAATTTGACAAGATGCATGCCGGTCAAATTACTTATGAATTGATATTATTGGAATGTTCTAGCCGTGGACAAGCTGTTGGAAGATTATGCATATAGCCTTGGTGCACGTTATTCTGTCCCATGTTTATTTATAAATCTCCATAATGAGCTTGCTATACATGTACAATGAAATATGCAGTTGAACTGTTAAAATACTTATTGGACAGACGAGTTGTGCTGTGACTGATTGGTATTTGCGAGACCAGAACTTGTCAGTCATTACATGAATTTTTAAGATGAAACTATTGACTGGTAATCCAGGGATCGCAAGTTCGATCCCCCGTCTGACACTAATAAAATTAAGTCTTTCAGATGGGACGTTAAACCGAGGTCTCGTGTCGGTGCGTGCGCATAAAAAACCCAGAGGAGACTCTGGAATGTGTCTCTGTTTGTATCATTGCACTATCCTCCAAAATCTAAAATGACTAATATCTTCAGGAGGCGTTGCTCATATGGGCAACCGGTAGCGATGATAAATAAATGTAAAACACACACTGAGACTATTGAGAATTAATGCTTTCCTCATGAACCAAAGGGCCGTCTGCAAGAGTAGAAAAATAAAGTGCTGCTCCCCCCCAAATTGTTGCATCTACCCCCCCCCCCCAATCAAGCAACTCGTCCCATATGAGGCAGCTAGTCAAACTTTACCTTCCTATCTTAATGCAAAGATCAGAATAAATTGTTGTGCATATTTCAGTTTGAGGTAACATTGAGAGATTTGGGTCAGCCAAGCTCCAAAGGGACAATTGGAAGTGAAACTGCCACAGTCACAATCACAGTGAGGAGGAATGACTTTGATCCCTTGTTTTTCAACTCTACTTACTACGCCTCAATTCTTGAGAATGCTAACATAGGGTCCGCTGTGGAAACGGTGTCGGCACAGGATCGGGATACTAGTGTAAGTATATAGGAATTACTTTGTTAGTTGCTGAGCATAGTTGGTTATTAGGCGGATGTTAGAAAAACCTGTTAGTTGTTGGGCATAGTTGATGTTAGAAAAACCTGTTAGTTGGTTATTAGGCGGATGTTAAAAAACCTGTTAGTTGTTGGGCATAGTTGGTTATTAGGCAGATGTTAGAAAATCCTGTTAGTTGTTGGGCATAGTTGGTTATTAGGCGGATGTTAGAAAATCCTGAAGTATAGTTAGCATCTAACCAAGTAATTGTGGTTTTATGTATATCATATCATGTATAACGGTTGATGTGATGTCATACGGTGTGCTGCGTTGATTTACGAAATCCCTGATTTCATACTTATAGTTATAGTTAACCATTTCAAAGGTGAAATCCAGGATTGTTTAGTTTGGAGAAAACATGTAAAGAAAATTCAACCCTCAGTGAGAGAAAATTTGTTTTTAAAGTGGTACAGTAAAACCCCTCTAAACCGGACAAAACATAAATATACACTAGTGCGAAAAAACATGTAGTCATGAATATACACTAGTGCGAAAAAACATGTAGTCATGGACGCACGTCTAGTTTTGATAAATAATAGGAATAATTATTGTAATACTTTAATTTCAAAATTACCTGTACCTGTGGCTTTTCATAATTGGCATGTCCAGTTTAGAGGCGTCATTTTGTGTTGAAATACACAAAATGTTACGAACTTGTACCGGTTCGGATTACAGGGGTTTATATTACAATGAAAATAGAAGTGGGAAAATTCGGGACCGGAGAAAAAGGCCGGTTTGGAGGGGGTTCCGAATTAGAGGGTGTCCGGTTTAGAGGGGTTGTACTGTATATACTTCACAGGTATGCAATATTCCATCAGATATGGTGGCTTATTGTTACATTGTTTATATGATTATACATGTATTATCATACTAGATCATCCGATTGATAATTCAGTGAGGGGTTCGGTGAGGGGTTCGGAAATGCAGTTGGTTATAGCATGTGTTCTTCTAAAATACAAATAAAACATCCATTAAAAATTCTTCACCATCTACTAGACAAAATTTAGCTTTGTTAAAGTTGACAATATATACTACCACCAGTGTAATACCAACCAGGTACAACAATATATACTACCACCAGTGTAATACCAACCAGGTACAATATATACTACCACCAGTGTAATACCAACCAGGTACAACAATATATACTACCACCAGTGTAATACCAACCAGGTACAATATATACTACCACCAGTGTAATACCAACCAGGTGCGACAATATATACTACCACCAGTGTAATACCAACCAGGTACGACAATATATACTACCACCAGTGTAATACCAACCAGGTACGACAATATATACTACCACCAGTGTAATACCAACCAGGTACGACAATATATACTACCACCAGTGTAATACCAACCAGGTACAATATATACTACCACCAGTGTAATACCAACCAGGTACGACAATATATACTACCACCAGTGTAATACCAACCAGGTACAATATATACTACCACCAGTGTAATACCAACCAGGTACGACAATATATACTACCACCAGTGTAATACCAACCAGGTACGACAATATATACTACCACCAGTGTAATACCAACCAGGTACGACAATATATACTACCACCAGTGTAATACCAACCAGGTACGACAATATATACTACCACCAGTGTAATACCAACCAGGTACAATATATACTACCACCAGTGTAATACCAACCAGGTACGACAATATATACTACCACCAGTGTAATACCAACCAGGTACGACAATATATACTACCACCAGTGTAATACCAACCAGGTACAATATATACTACCACCAGTGTAATACCAACCAGGTACGACAATATATACTACCACCAGTGTAATACCAACCAGGTACGACAATATATACTACCACCAGTGTAATACCAACCAGGTACAATATATACTACCACCAGTGTAATACCAACCAGGTACAATATATACTACCACCAGTGTAATACCAACCAGGTACGACAATATATACTACCACCAGTGTAATACCAACCAGGTACGACAATATATACTACCACCAGTGTAATACCAACCAGGTACGACAATATATACTACCACCAGTGTAATACCAACCAGGTACGACAATATATACTACCACCAGTGTAATACCAACCAGGTACGACAATATATACTACCACCAGTGTAATACCAACCAGGTACGACAATATATACTACCACCAGTGTAATACCAACCAGGTACGATATATACTACCACCAGTGTAATACCAACCAGGTACAATATATACTACCACCAGTGTAATACCAACCAGGTACGACAATATATACTACCACCAGTGTAATACCAACCAGGTACAATATATACTACCACCAGTGTAATACCAACCAGGTACGACAATATATACTACCACCAGTGTAATACCAACCAGGTACGATATATACTACCACCAGTGTAATACCAACCAGGTACGACAATATATACTACCACCAGTGTAATACCAACCAGGTACGACAATATATACTACCACCAGTGTAATACCAACCAGGTACAATATATACTACCACCAGTGTAATACCAACCAGGTACGACAATATATACTACCACCAGTGTAATACCAACCAGGTGCGACAATATATACTACCACCAGTGTAATACCAACCAGGTACAATATATACTACCACCAGTGTAATACCAACCAGGTACAATATATACTACCACCAGTGTAATACCAACCAGGTGCGACAATATATACTACCACCAGTGTAATACCAACCAGGTACGACAATATATACTACCACCAGTGTAATACCAACCAGGTGCGACAATAT
>CM026390.1:74547373-74598111 GCA_014843695.1 Archivesica marissinica | reverse complement strand
ACTAAACACGGACATGTAAGTTTAAGGCAGATTATTGATGGTACCTACTGTAAACACTAACATGTAAGTTTAAGGCAAATTATTGATGTGAAAAGCACACTTCCCTCTCATTTCTCCTCACTTCTCCCTAAATTGGCTGGAGGGGGATGTTTTTGGACCAAAGTTGAACCCTGTACATAACATGTTTTGGAAGTTAGCAGTGTGTGTTAGATAGAGTAAATATGGTACAAATAAAGTTAGTAGAATAAAGGCTCCTGACACATAGCATGGTAAAGCACTAGACAGGATGTCAGTATGAAATATTTGACTCCAAGTGTGGCTTTGCCCTCAAACAACTTAAATGTTGTGTGTGACGCATTGTGTGGTGGTCAGGTGATATAAATGTTGTGTGTGACGCATTGTGTGGTGGTCAGGTGATATAAATGGTGTGTGTGACGCATGGTGTGGTGGTCAGGTGATATCAATGTTGTGTGTGACACATTGTGTGGTGGTCAGGTGATATAAATGGTGTGTGTGACACATTGTGTGGTGGTCAGGTGATATAAATGGTGTGTGTGACGCATTGTGTGGTGGTCAGGTGATATAAATGGTGTGTGTGACGCATTGTGTGGTGGTCAGGTGATATAAATGGCGTGTGTGACGCATTGTGTGGTGATCAGGTGATATAAATGGTGTGTGTGACGCATTGTGTGGTGGTCAGGTGATATAAATGGTGTGTGTGACGCATTGTGTGGTGATCAGGTGATATTAATGGTGTGTGTGACGCATTGTGTGGTGATCAGGTGATATAAATGGTGTGTGTGACACATTGTATGGTGATCAGGTGATATAAATGGCGTGTGTGACGCATTGTGTGGTGGTCAGGTGATATAAATGGCATATGTGACGCATTGTGTGGTGGTCAGGTGATATAAATGGTGTGTGTGACGCATTGTGTGGTGATCAGGTGATATAAATGTTGTGTGTGACGCATTGTGTGGTGGTCAGGTGATATAAATGGTGTGTGTGACGCATTGTGTGGTGGTCAGGTGATATAAATGGTGTGTGTGATGCATTGTGTGGTGATCAGGTGATATAAATGTTGTGTGTGACGCATTGTGTGGTGGTCAGGTGATATAAATGGTGTGTGTGACGCATTGTGTGGTGGTCAGGTGATATAAATGGTGTGTGTGACGCATTGTGTGGTGGTCAGGTGATATAAATGTTGTGTGTGACGCATTGTGTGGTGATCAGGTGATATAAATGTTGTGTGTGACGCATTGTGTGGTGGTCAGGTGATATAAATGGTGTGTGTGACGCATTGTGTGGTGATCAGGTGATATAAATGGTGTGTGTGACGCATTGTATGGTGATCAGGTGATAATTGCGATATATATATAGGGAGAGCAGAGATATCCTTCACACAGACGGATCTGTAGTACAGTGGTAACACGCTGGACTGGTAATCCAGGGATCGCTGGTTCGATCCCCCGTCTGACCCTAATAAAATTAACAGTCTTTCAGATGGGACGTTAAACCGAGGTCCCGTGTCGGTGCTTTACACTGTGCACGTAAAAGAACCAGAGGAGATTCTGGAATGGGTCTCTGTCTGTATCATGCACTATCCTCCAAAATCTAAAATAACTAATCTCTTCAGGAGGCGTCGCTCATATGGGCAACCTGTAGCGACGATAAATAAACGTAAAACACATATCCTTCACATTCATCTCACCCGGTCTTTAATTACGTGCTTTGAAGTCCTTTCAAATTTTTAACCCCAAATAACATTGTTCCAAAATGACTAAACACTGGAACAACAATAACATGTACAGTGCTTATTTGTTGCAACAATAATCAGAGTCCTTTTCGGCAATATTTAATTTGGCATGGTTCTAATAACGATTGTACTTCCATCCTCCGTAAGCATACTGTTGCCTTGTAGGGCTTGCTGCACTAACTGGAAGGCCTCCCTATCCAACCCTGATTGTCCGCTCACTGTTGCCATGGATACTTGCACACCTTCTACTCGAGACCCCGACAACTTCATCATTTCCGACAGTTCGTGTTCATTGGCTTGCACTGTATGTGAACTGGAACCAGGCACTGCCACATCTGTTCTCCTTGGACGAGAAACCTGCACAGCTGTCACCATGGAACTTTCCAGAGATTCTGATATTTCATGATCAACAACGAGCTTTGGTCCATGCTTATTACTATAATGATTTTCCAAGTCTGCTAGCGATGTGAATTTCAAATCGCAAATGTTACACATCTGTGACCCTATTTTATGGGCAGACTGTAGATGCTTTTTCAGGGACAATTTATAACGGAATGTACTGTTGCAGAAATCACATTGTATATCCTTTACTCCTGTGTGCATACGGGCGTGACGCATACAATGAGACTTTGTGGTGTACAGTTTCCCACACTGCTGACAAGCATATTTGATATGCTTCGGTGGACCTCTGGATTCCTTGGACTCATAAACTTTTCTACGACCATAACGACAGTAAATGTGGACTACCGAGCCACACTGACAAATAACTTCTCTTCCTTCCCTCATGTCCGTTCCTTCTGACCAAGGAACGGTCTCAATAACATACTCACAACAATCATCGCATCTTCTCGTATGTACAGCCAACATATGACTATCAAGAGCTGCTACACCATAAAAGCCTTTGGAACAAATATTGCATACTTGGTCCTTCAGTTTGTTATGCACTCTCTTAATATGGGCAACCAGGTTACCTCTGCCAATTAGTTTTCTCCCACATTGTTCACAAGGAAACAGTCCTGTTTTTGCCAAAACAGGTTTTTTCTTGGGTCGCTTTTTCAACTTTATTGGAGTTTTCTTGTCAAGCTTTGATTTCTTGCCTCTATCGCTATTTTCATCAAGACCACTGATATCCTCTATGTCGCTGTCACCATCTTCGCCATCTGCCACTTCAAAATTGATGTCGAAATCTTGTTCGTCTAGGTTCATTCTTACATGTACATCATCTACTACTTCTACCAGCACTTTTGAATAACAACGATCACCAATACTAACCGTGAGCTGTAATATTAAAGCAGAAAATTCTCAGAAATAATTGAAAACGTGAAGTGCTATGTTCAATGGTTGAAGCGGTACTAGTCAAATGAAGGAAATATACTGTGGAATGGTATCAAATACCAAGTGTAAAATCTATATGAAACATACATTGAAGAAATTATTGCACGAAAGGATTGCCGTCAATCTTCAATAATCTTGTGAGGCTAATTGCACCGGCAGTTTTCGTAAGATTTAAACAGTACTTTCACGGATGCATCTATTATAATTCTAAAGACCAGCATCTACTTGTACAGCTTTGTAAATTGAATCGATTTGAATCAATATGAAATCTAGTTCCCTTTCTTATAAGCCTTGGTTTGTGGGTGATTTTAATTCACTGAATTTGCTTATATATACATGTATATTATAGCAAGAACTGCAGAGTGACATTGCTGTAATTTTACACAAAAAGGAAGTGAACACAGAATTGGTTTTGGAGAAAAGGTAGATATAATTATAGTGAAATGTACAGAAAATGGTAAAACGTTATATAGAGAAATGGTTTGAATTATGCATGAACATAAAAGGAATGCATTATGTCATTATCCAAATTTTGGAATCGCACAAACATAGATGTAGGTCATATAGCAATTGTCAAGCTTGATCTCAGAAGACCCTGGATGATGGTAGTGACTGGGTATGTTTTAAACAAGATGGTCACAATGGCCCCGTGCACTTAGATGAGTAAGCAGGGTATATCAAGTTTTCTGCAACTTGAACAATTTTTCAATGGACTGACCTAATTACAACAAACTTGGTACATGTAGAGCTCAATGTCAGGATGCCTCAGATAAAGTTTTATCAAATTCTGACAATTGGATTCAAAGATTTTATGACCTAGATAGTGAAAAAATGACTCACTCAAATATTATTGGGATCAAATTCTGAGACTACATAACAAATATTTCGGCAAATTAACCTAATGATAGTTTCTCGACATATTGACCTAATTGAAAGAAAACTAGGTCTGCAAGTGGTTGGTTGAGACAAAGTGTGGTCCAGTTCAGAATTCTCTTTCAGGAGATGTTTATTTGACATTGTTTAACTTCAACAAACGTTGTTGAAGTCCATCAAATTCTGACCTGTAACTTTAGAGGATGCTAAAAGATATTGCTTACTAGGACCAAGCATTTTGATGACACGCCATTGAACACAATGTGCACGTAATTGCCAGAATGGTTCAGACAGATTACGAAATTCCTCCTAGTAGCTTCATACAAGTTGTTTGAAGCAAAATGTGAGGTGGCCGATGAGCGACATATGTCAGAGGATGGGTCTACCCTACCAATATCTCCCCTCGAGCTAAGCTCACATGAGAGCTCAACTATTGGGCATACTATTCTTTCCAGTCGCTATACATCCACAATTTAAATACAAATTACACAAACAAGACCTATGACTATGTAAACACTAATTGTGTAGCGGTACTGCTTCAAACACAAATCGTTTTACCATATTACAAACACAGAATTTTATCAAATATTTACTAAATCTGATGAAACCCAATTCTTTTCTTTTTTTAAATGCCTTGAAAAGCACAGTAGCACCATTTACCTTATCGATTAATCAAATACAATAAAAACAGTGTCCTACCTTACAACCGCATCCTACTTTCTATTTCTGTCCGGATGGCAAGCTTCCATGCAAAAACTTCCGATAATTTCACTATTGTATTCATATATACAAAATCCATGTTCACAAGTTAATACTAATTTGTCAATGTTGTATACAGTCCAACATGTGTTAGTGGTCACTTCCATTAAGCAGCCAACATGTATTAAGCAGCCAGTTTCCATATATGTTGTTTTATTATACATTTGACCTCTATTAAGCAGCCACTTGTGCTAAGCAACCACTTTCTGTGATTCCCTTGGCTGGCTGCTTAAAACAGGTTTGATTGTAATTCAATGACAAAGTTGACACGAACACCTTTAAAGTCTGGAATTTTCAGCACAAGATGGATGGTGATAGTTTTACAGACAGATTAAAATATGAACACTTCCAACCATCACAACAACTACTCTAACCCCTACCGAATTAACTGAATTAAGATTTGCCAAAAAATGCCCCCAGAAAATTTACGGTATGGACTAAAATATCAGACAGAGAGTCACAAAAGAATGTCTCCAGATCTCTTCACCGAGACAAAAGCTTACCAGGTAAGAAAATATGCATCAATTCAATCAATATTTAAAAAAGGAGAATATGCAGATAAATAACACTACACAATTTATACTTCATCACAATTCTAGGAAAAATGTTCTCGTGGACTGCAATCCATTAACCATGTTTATAATTTCCAGAAATGTTTTCATAGTACATTTAAACCAAAAATCCAATCTTGTGGAGCAATTTACTATTACAAAATTAATGAGATGACAACGATATAGGCAACCACCATTTCTGTTACCTGTGTGACGTCATAGCAACAGTTTCCATAAAAGGTGATACAGTGCTCGCAATATAACTGATTCGACAGATTCAGCAAAATTGCTTCAAAATCACATTTTTATTCACAAAAACGTTAAGTGTGTGTGAAATGGTAGCTGAGAATATTTATTAGCATGTTGCAAAATAATTTTCAACCAGAATATATGGAAAACAAATTAAATACACTTGAAATCAGCAACAGCATCTCAGAAGACGAATCCATTCCGGAGAGTGTTAAAGATTGTTGTAGCTGTACAAACTGCCTCATTATGCCCAGAATTTACGAACATATCATATTGTCATGTTGTCATTTTATTGTCGACAATGTTCACGACACATAATGCATAATAGAATACGAGTGTTGAATCCTCCTGCTTTGAGTGTCACCTATATCCAAATAATGGCTTACAGAGAGAATCGACATGCTTAAATCAACAGTTAACCCATTTCATTCTGGATACATTTAAAGGCTTTTGCAAACAACATAGATCCAGATCAGCAGCAGCGTGACGCTGCACGCTGATCAGGATCTATGTTGTTTGCTACATAGCCAAGTGTCTTAGCTAGATCATCGGAATAGCAAACAGCATAGAGCCTGATCAGACGGCACGTTCTATGGCAGCTGATCTGGCTCTACGTTCTTTGCAAATACTGTTTGAACGGTATCCAGAATCAAACGGGTTAATATCAAAATCTTATAATTATATTCAGCTTGAATGTGACAATAGGCTACATTGGCATAAGCACATCTTTTTAAATTGTAGTTGGATCTTGATTTCAGTTATTTCGGTTGTTGGTTGATAAAACTTCTAACTGGCGATATGCATTTATGATATCACACGCACCTTCCAAAAGTGATAAAAGCAAAAGTAATCCAAGTGCATTTACTCTTTAAGATGGCACCTACGGTAACATGATCTAATTATTGCGCAATACATATGGATGCTTAATCGCTATAAACGCCTTCTTATAAGTTTTTAAAATATTTTTTTTAACAGCCAGACATATTGAATATGATGATAACTTCAAATTAAAAGCATTGTTACTCTTGTTGGCGTTTTCCTTTAACCGTGAGGACAAGTATTCTAACTATTGAGAAAGCATAAATATAAACTATTTGTTATGTTGTTATATTTACGTTATATTTACGTTATATTTATGTTATATTTACGTTATTATTATGTTATATTTACGTTATATTTACGTTATTATTATGTTATATTTACGTTATATTTACGTTATTATTATGTTATATTTACGTTATATTTACGTTATTATTATGTTATATTTACGTTATATTTACGTTATATTTATGTTATATTTACGCTATATTTACGTTATATTTATGTTATATTTACGTTATTATTATGTTATATTTACGTTATATTTACGTTATTATTATGTTATATTTACGTTATATTTACGTTATATTTACGTTATATATTTATGTTATATTTATGTTATATTTATGTTATATTTCGGGTTTTACGCCTGCATCAGCACCATTTTGGGCTATATCGCCGGCGGGCAGTTTATCTAACACCTTTTTCCTGGGCAGGCTCCAGCGGTTAACCAGTACTTGGGTGCACCAACCTACGTAAGAAACTGCCAACTTTTTCATATAAATGAGACACGGCCTGAGCGGGGCTCGAACCCGTGACCATCAGTGATGATAGTTTACAGTGGTATACAAGTCAGCGACCTTAACCACTCGACCACGGAGGCAGACAATAAACTATTTGTATATATAGGAGCTTACATGAGTGCTGATTTCATACAATATTTTATGAAACAAGTTTTGGAATTTTCTTTTAAAGTGAGCCTTTTGGTCATATTGATTTCATATTAACCAGATTGGTTCCTGTTGGAATATACACTACCTACACATCAAAGTTTATACACATGTAATGCACAAGATATTTGTTGTTCTTATAGTACCAAATACGAGTGTTATATTTTAATACTTAGATATGCCAAAAAACAGGAGTAACCCACAGTGAAGATGCATCAAAGAACCTGGTGAAATATTTCTGAAAACCACACAATCGTTTTTGCCAAAATTCAAGATCAACGCTACTCTTTGTGGTTGGAATGATAGTGGGCTAAGGAACAACCCATAAAAGCAGCATGCAACTTATCAACGCTTTATAGTCAAAATTGACTGTCGCCAACGGAAATCTGCTTAGTCTTGCTTTCCATTAAATTGGGCGAGACAAAAATCTGTAACAATAACAAGATAAGTACATGTTTGAAGTGCAAAAGAGAAAAAATTCTCAATGAACACATGATAGAAAACACCTAGAGTGTCAGTTCATCCCAAGTCTTCATGTCAAGTGGCAACTGTTTAATAATAATGGACATATTTCCATCCTGTGCAACTACTTGGCCATCATGAACAACCGGCTGGACTAACTGAGTGGCTTCTGACTCCCCGACAGTGTGACCCTCGGCGGTAGTCAACTTGACCTGACCTCCCTCTCGTTGATTGACCACCACATTCCCTCTCTCTCTATTCTGGACTCCCTCTTCTGCCTCTCCCTCCATGATCTCATCCATCTGTTGACTCAGGTCTGCTGTATCATTTCCTTCCTCTTTCACGATCATAACAACATTTTCACCTATTGTGAAGTTCTCCTGAGCATGGTATTTTACGTAGTGGACCTTCAAGGCAGTTTCATTTCTATAGTTCTTGCCACAGATTTCACAGACATGATTAGTAATTCCATGTTCCGACTGTAAGTGCTTCTTAAGAGATGACTCATATGTAAACTGATTACCACATATTTCACATTCTATTCCTTTAAAGTCAGTATGTGCGCGGGAATGGCGTTCACAATCAAATTTTGTCATGAACAGTTTACCACATGTGCCACATGCATACTTTGTGCCAGTGTTAGATTTCCTTCTGGATTCTGGCATTGGCAAGTTGCCTAACTCGTCGGGCTCATCGTCTCGTAGATACTGTCTCCTACGTCCAAAGGAGCTGAAGATACTAACAATGGCTCCACATGTGCAAATAACATCCCTTTTCATTCTCATATCCATACCCGAGTTCCAGGCTACAGACTCTACTACGTATTCCTGGCATGTCTCGCATCTCCTTGTATGTACAGATAACATATGGCTTTCTTGTGCTGTAATTGACCAGAAACCTTTCCCACAAATCGTGCACTTGTTATTCTTCTGTTTTAAGTGAACACGTCTAATATGGGATTTGAGATTGCTCTTGCCTGCAAGATGCAAACCACAATGTTCACAGGGAATTGGCATGGTCTCAGACAGTGGTTTCTTTTGCTTCTTCTTTCTTTTAAGAGGTTCTAATTTCAGTTTTGTTAAAGAACCCTTTGTATCGGGAGTCTCGGTCACCATCTTGAGTGTTTTAGTCATGGTGACCATATTTGGCTCGTTAGTAACGTCATTATTGTCAAGGTAACTATCGCTTTGTTCATCATCATCATCGTCTGTATGTCCTTCCAATTCCAGGTACTCCATATCTGAATCGTCCATATCTTCATTTTTTATTTTGCATAATCTAATGCCTTCAACCTCAACAGTGATTTTGCTATCAGTATTATCCGCATCAAGGCAAGCATTGACCTGAAAATGCGCTGACTTAAATCTGAACCTTGAAGAAAGTCTTTTGTACACCACTAACATCCAAGGTTTATTTTTCGATGGCCAGCCTACTGTGCTTTTCAAGACCTTTGTAGAAACCTTGGGGTTTGTTTGAATGAATGCAAGTTTCTTAATGAAATTGTGCAGTAGTTTAATTAAGAATGGCAAACTCTACACAGAGTTAACTTTTGAAATACCATGTTGCCTAATATAGTCTCGTAGAAGCACAGCAGAACAGCCATGAGGAAATTGACAGAAAAAAGTACACATTTAATTTTTGTGAAAATCCTCAAATATTACTTTATTAAAAGACAAAAATTATATTTCATTAAGTTATGATTACAATGAAATTGTCCAGAATAATGTTCTTAATGCTTAGATACTAAATTTGAAAGCTAACAAGGTATTTCAAAATGATATCTCAGCATAAATTATGCCACACTCAATTAAAATTCTACAAAATTACATTGTTAGGTAAATGAGCGCGAGGTTAACATGCATGTGAACATACCTTGATAGTTTTCTCCTTTGTGAGTAATCCCCCTGCGATGTCATTGAGTTCTTGTACGACGAGTAAGGCCAAGGATTCAAGGACCACTGAGCTCATTAGCATAGATCTTTCCAGACTAACAGGGATCCCATCAGATGTTTTCACCTTCACTCTATAATTGGAAGTCACTTGATTAATCATTTATAATACACATAAACCATCACACATATATTAAACAAGTGTGATAAATGAAATGTTGACGAGCTCAGGTTATATAGGGCGCCCTACGGGACTACAACTTGTGGCCTTGCATCTTATTTACACCAGGTCACCATCCCAAAGATGAGCTCAGGTTATATAGGGCGCCCTACGGGACTACAACTTGTGGCCTTGCATCTTATTTACACCAGGTCACCATCCCAAAGATGAGCTCAGGTTATATAGGGCGCCCTACGGGACTACAACTTGTGGCATTGCATCTTATTTACACCAGGTCACCATCCCAAAGACGAGCTCAGGTTATATAGGGCGCCCTACGGGACTACAACTTGTGGCCTTGCATCTTATTTACACCAGGTCACCATCCCAAAGACGAGCTCAGGTTATATAGGGTGCCCTACGGGACTACAACTTGTGGCCTTGCATCTTATTTACAGCAGGCAACCATCCCAAAGAGTGTCTCACCACATGTGATTGACTGTGTAAGTGCTGATTCAGCAAAATAAAGATCAACTTTAATGCTTTCCAACTAATTACCAAATTTCAAGTTCAAGGTCAGTGGTAGACTTACTGTTGGTGTTCAGAATTAGTCCTCGGATGTGTATGCACAGTTTCAAAGCAATACATTTGATGATTTTTTTTTATATTTTTTTTTTATTTTATCATTTATTTTCTCAAGTGCATCTCAAAATACAATATCAATATAACATGTTTTCAAAGTTACTATGTTCAGAAACAGTATGTATGCATATATTATTGGATATCGTACATTGATATGCGCCATGCATTTGAAAGAGACATTTGATGATTTCTGAGAATTAATAATGTTTTGAGATTTTCGCATAAATAATTTCTGAAATTGTACAAATTTCAAGTTCAAGGTCTCTGGTAGGGTGGGGACCTACTGTGGGTGTTGATAATTAATCATTCGATGTGTATGCGAAGCTTCAAAGCAATACCGTCTACACTTTGTGAGAAATAATGTTTGATGCGAAAGGTCCGGAGTTCGAGCCCCACTGGAGCCCTTACGATTGTGCCCTTAGGCAAGGCATTTAAATTCCACGTTGCCTCTTCTCTCTCTCTCTTTGTGGCGATGGATTCCATCAGGAATGAGGTCTCGAGAGTGATTAATATAAGTTGTAAGGACATGTTTCGCAATCAAGCTAAAATAAATTTGTACAAACTAAATCATGTTTGAGAATTGTTTATGCATTTTTATAAATCATACTACAAAATTTCAAGATCAAGTTCACTGCTATGGTGGGGGGGAGGGACTTGAGTGCTAAACAGAAGTCAAGCACAAGTCACCAAAGAATAAAACAATAGACTGCTACCAATTATGGAGTCTTTTTCCATAATTAATTGTAATTGAAAAGCATGTTTAGTGTGTTTATGATACATACAAATGATGGCAAACATATCAGTAAATAGACTTTATATTACTGTACTGTAGCTCGTCACAGATTAAACAGTCAAATCAATATAACTTATAATGAGGAACTGGATAAGCAAGCAAACATACCTTCTCAGGACAGAAGTGCCGAGCTCTGTCAATATAACTTATAATGAGGAACTGGATAAGCAAGCGAACATACCTTCTCAGGACAGAAGTGCCGAGTTCTGTCAATATAACTTATAATGAGGAACTGGATAAGCAAGCGAACATACCTTCTCAGGACAGAAGTGCTGAGTTCTGTCAATATAACTTATAATGAGGAACTGGATAAGCAAGCGAACATACCTTCTCAGGACAGAAGTGCTGAGTTCTGCCAACATAACTTATAATGAGGAACTGGATAAGCAAGCGAACATACCTTCTCAGGACAGAAGTGCCGAGTTCTGCCAATATAACTTATAATGAGGAACTGGATAAGCAAGCGAACATACCTTCTCAGGACAGAAGTGCCGAGTTCCGCCAATATAACTTATAATGAGGAACTGGATAAGCAAGCGAACATACCTTCTCAGGACAGAAGTGCCGAGTTCTGCCAATATAACTTATAATGAGGAACTGGATAAGCAAGCGAACATACCTTCTCAGGACAGAAGTGCCGAGTTCTGTCAATATAACTTATAATGAGGAACTGGATAAGCAAGCGAACATACCTTCTCAGGACGGAAGTGCCGAGTTCTGTCAATATAACTTATAATGAGGAACTGGATAAGCAAGCGAACATACCTTCTCAGGACAGAAGTGCTGAGTTCTGTCAATATAACTTATAATGAGGAACTGGATAAGCAAGCGAACATACCTTCTCAGGACAGAAGTGCTGAGTTCTGCCAACATACTGATGACAACATTTTCCTCTGTGCCTGGAATGTATATACAACAGTTATACGATCATGTTTTCATAAGACAACATTTCTGGAGACATGACAGAAGTATGCTTGACAGATACTTGTGAGATATCGCCTACCTGAGCTGCCTCACTTCTCCAATGTACAGCTAACGGAGAAGTGTTTTTATACAGATTATATAGAGGGAATTTACTGAGACGTGAACATTCACAATTATATACCAAAAAACATCACAATAATAATTATATACCAAAAACATCACAATAATATACCAAATACTTCACCATAAAATTGCAAAACTGCACTATAATATACATGTACCAACATGTCAACATAATATATGAAACACTATACAGTCAAACCTCTCCAGAGCAAACACCATCCGGATACACCAAGATTGGTTGTTGTAGAGAGGTTGATGTTATAAGGAGGTTCTGTCAGTATTGTCAGTTAAGACCGCTCATACTGATCTTAATATAGACTATACAGAATGGGGGTACTATCTGAATATCTGAGGACGCAATGTATTAAAATCGCCATATTATGCAAATTTATGACAAATGTGTACATTAATGTTTTCAATACATTAAAGTAAAAAAGTCTGATAAATTTCGCATTTCAATTATATAAAAAATAATGATGTCCACTAGTGGCAATTTTGATACTCGAGTACTAGGATACAGTTTCGATCAAGTACAAGAGTTAGTAAGTATTTCGGATGAGGCATGTCTGAAAACTGATGCTAAATTAATATCTTACTACAGTATGTGATAAAAACATTGCATTGTAATACAGCTAAACCCGGGAAAATGATAAATACTTTACTCATGTTAATGAGATAATTATTAAACAAACATATAACGTTTATAAACAGTCTTCTCTATTGACAGACGAGGCATGTCCATATACGGTATGCACCTGCAAAATTCCATTTTTCTTGATCTTAAACGATCAAAAGATATACGCGATCAAAAGATATATGCATTAAAACAACCTGCCAATTATTGGCCCCCGGATATGGTCCCAGATTAAGATAATTAGTTTATTGAAAATTGAAAGGAACAATTGGAGATTATTTGCATCGGACGACACATACATGTACAGACTGTTTCTTTTTTCACCCTAATTTATGTCTGTTCTTGGGAGGTTTTCTGCATCGCTGGGTGGGAAATTGACTGTCGTTGTGTGTTGTTGGGAGGTTTTCTGCATCGCTGGGTGGGAAAATAACTGTCGTTGTGTGTTGTTGGGAGGTTTTCTGTATCGTTGGGTGGGAAATTGTCTGTCGTTGTGTGTTGTTGGGAGGTGTCGGTGAGAGGTGAAATTGTATTAAAACGCAATGGGTGGGAATAAGGGTGACGTTATAAAGAGGGTGTCGCTCATGGGAGGTGACGTTTGGGGAGGTGGGACTGTATATACCTAAACCTCCACTATAATGCCAGGTAAACCTTCTTGCTCAAGGACACTATATACAAATCAAACCATTTAATTATGAGGTACAGACCCTTACTTACTAGACTATCGTGACATGATCATTTGTATGACACAACGATGTTATTTGAACTGTATATTGTAGACAAGTACTAAACATTCAATAAAACAACACAGTTTAAGCCATTACTATTTAGTAGGCCAAACATCTAATAAATCACATACCAGTTTCTTGTTCACTTCCTGTATCGTCTTCCTCTGAAAACACAGAAAGAAATTAATCAACATTATCCTGTGGTTATCACCACTTGAAACAGTCCAGGTCAATCCTCGCAAAATGATCGATTGATGGTCTATACTGGTCGATTGATGGGCTATACTGGTCAATTGCTGGTCTATACTGGTCAATTGCTGGTCTATACTGGTCAATTGCTGGTCGATTGGTGGTCAATACTAGTCTATTGCTGGTCTATACTGGTCGATTGCTGGTCTATACTGGTCGATTGCTGGTCTATACTGGTCAATTGCTGGTCTATACTGATCAATTGGTGGGCTATACTGGTCAATTGCTGGTCTATACTGGTTGATTGGTGGGCTATACCAGGCGATCGGTGGTCAATAATGGTCGATTGGTGGTCTATACTGGTCGATTGCTGGTCTATACTGGTAGATTGCTGATCTATACAGGTAGATTGCTGATCTATACTGGTCGATTGCTGATCTATACGAGTCGATTGGTGGTCCATACTGGTCGATTGGTGGTCTATATTGGTCGATTGGTGGTATATACTAGTCTATTGCTGGTCTATACTGGTAGATTGCTGATCTATACTGGTAGATTGGTGATCTATACTGGTCGATTGGTGGTCTATACTGGTGTTGGTGGTTTTGGTTGTTGGTGGTTTTGGTGTTGGTGGTTTGGTGTTGGTGGTTTTTGGTGTTGGTGGTTTTGTTTTGTGGTTTTGGTAGATTGCTGATCTATACTGGTAGATTGGTGATCTATACTGGTCGATTGGTGGTCTATACTGGTCGATTGGTGGTTTTGTTTTGTGGTTTTGGTGTTGTGATCTAAACTGGTCGATTGGTGGTCTATACGAGTCGATTGGTGGTCTATACTGGTCGATTGGTGGTATATACTGGTTGATTGGTGGTATATACGGGTCGATTAGTGGTATATTCTGGTCGATTAGTGGTCTATACTGGTTGATTGCTGGTCTATACTGGTCGATTGCTGGTCTATACTGGTAAATTAGTGGTCTTCAGCCTCCACACACTTTAACCACGCCCAATGTAGTTCATACCCCGATGGAAACTATTAACCCGCGATTCATTCTTAAGAAAAAGTCATAGATCTGAAAGTTTCGACAATATGCAATGCATCAATTGATATTGAAGGTGTATACCTAGTCTCAAGTCAATTGAATAAAAATGAAGGAGTTGACGCCACAAGGTAAACACATGCTTTATGCAATATAGTTAAATACAAAAGCAGGCATAACTTAATAAAAAAAAGTACTCAGATTTGAAAGTTACGTACACATTGCACAAACCTTATTTGCCTCCCAGCATAATAATAATACTATTAAAATACAGCAGCAAAAACCAGCGTATGTGCGTTTTATTGTAACACGTTACAAATGTGATGAGCATTGCAATATAAGGTATACTGTGACAGTCGTAACTCAATGAAACTGTTAAATAGTACGTACCCGACTTCCATCCTCTCTTCAGGCTGGTCATACCCTCCCTGTACTTCGCCGACACCTTTCGCTTCCTGAATACAAGTAATGACATAGTTAATCACTTACAAAACATTGTGTACTAAAAACACACATTTTATTATCTCTCCATCACATAATTGAATTTGTAGCAATAATATAATATTTGGGTTTCAGACTATGCTGACTCCCTTCTTGCAGACAATGCTGACTCCCTTCTTGCAGACAATGCTGACTCCCTTCTTGCAGACAATGCTGACTCCCTTCATGCAGACAATGCTGACTCCCTTCTTGCAGACAATGCTATTGCAGACAATGCTGACTCCCTTCTTGCAGACAATGCTGACTCCATTCTTGCAGACAATGCTGACTCCCTTCATGCAGACAATGCTGGCTCCCTTCTTGCAGACAATGCTGACTCCCTTCTTGCCGACAATGCTGACTCCCTTCTTGCAGACAATGCTGACTCCATTGGTGCAGACAATGCTGACTCCATTCTTGCAGACAATGCTGACTCCCTTCTTGCAGACAATGCTCTTGCAGACAATGCTGACTCCCTTCTGGCAGACAATGCTGACTCTCCCTTCTTGCAGACAATGCTGACTCCCGTCTTGCAGACAATGCTCTTGCAGACTATGCTGACTCCCTTCTTGCAGACAATGCTCTTGCAGACAATGCTGACTCCCTTCTTGCAGACAATGCTCTTGCAGACAATGCTGACTCCCTTCTTGCAGACAATGCTATTGCAGACAATGCTGACTCCCTTCTGGCAGACAATGCTGACTCCTTCTGCGACAATGCTGACTCCTTCTGCAGACAATGCTGACTCCTTCTTGCAGACAATGCTGACTCCCTTCTTGCAGACAATGCTATTGCAGACAATGCTGACTCCCTTCTGGCAGACAATGCTGACTCCTTTCTTGCAGACAATGCTCTTGCAGACTATGCTGATTCCCTTCTTGCAGACAATGCTCTTGCAGACAATGCTGGCTCCATTCTTGCAGACAATGGACAATGCTGACTCCCTTCTTGCAGACAATGCTGACTCCCTTCTTGCAGACAATGCTGACTCCCTTCTTGCAGACAATGCTGACTCCTTTCTGGCAGACAATGCTGACTCCCTTCTTGCAGACAATGCTGACTCCCTTCTTGCAGACAATGCTCTTGCAGACTATGCTGACTCCCTTCTTGCAGACAATGCTCTTGCAGACAATGCTGGCTCCATTCTTGCAGACAATGGACAATGCTGACTCCATTCTTGCAGACAATGCTGACTCCCTTCTTGCAGACAATGCTGACTCCCTTCTTGCAGACAATGCTGACTCTGTTACTATACATAATGTAACTCTAGACTCTAACTTGGGCTTTAAAGTATGTCTTTATTATAAGGAATATTCTAAAGCAATGATAGCCTAACCAACACATTTTCTATACACTAATTAATTTCAATTGCGCGCAGTAAAGAGCAAGTCTTGCGAGAACATTACCGTGTAGATCTTGTTGTTGATGGTGTAGACATATTCGATCCTGTGTCTCCCTTCTTCCTACTCCGGTTAGCAGCTGCAACCAATAAGTCAAACTTGGTCCCACCACTTGAACCATCACCTGTAATAAGTATGAAAATCAGTAAGTGAGTGAAATCAAGGCTTCGTGGTAGAGTCACCATGGTCAGAGTTGTTACTGCTAGTCCTGTCGTCACATCGGTGCGCATCTGATACAGGGTTTTATGTCAATATAATTTAAATACACAACAAGGCTACTTGGCCAATTTGTATATATCTCCTAATACTTATAGTCAATCTTATTATACTAAACCTGTGAACAACGCGAGGCATTGAAAACCACTATCAGAATCTTGTAAATGGATGTGAAAATAATGCCAGCAGGATTGTCATTTACTCAGTAAAATATTAAACAGTTACATATTAGACAACACAGTTACATATAGGACAAAGAAAATTTGTTTACATGTGTTCATCGACAGCTGTACAATACACGACAAGGGAACATTGACTCTAGCTCTCACTTGACAAAGGAACATTGGCTCCAGCTCTCACATGACAAGGGAACATTGGCTCTAGCTCTCACATGACAAGGGAACATTGACTCTAGCTCTCACATGACAAGGGAACATTGGCTCTAGCTCTCACATGACAAGGCAACATTGACTCCAGCTCTCACACGACAAGGGAACATTGGCTCCAGCTCTCACATGACAAGGGAACATTGGCTCCAGCTCTCACATGACAAGGCAACATTGACTCCAGCTCTCACACGACAAGGGAACATTGGCTCCAGCTCTCACATGACAAGGGAACATTGGCTCCAGCTCTCACACGACAAGGGAACATTGGCTCCAGCTCTCACATGACAAGGGAACATTGGCTCCAGCTCTCACATGACAAGGGAACATTGACTCCAGCTCTCACACGACAAGGGAACATTGGCTCCAGCTCTCACACGACAAGGGAACATTGGCTCCAGCTCTCAGAGATAGATGCAAATATGATCCAATGCAACTTCACGATATGGAGCCCAAGTAGACAGATCACCATTGCGTGTACTTCACGTAGTTCTCGCTTATAATGATCATGAAACATTTCACATAATGCTATGCTACACAAATATGTCCATATGTTAACAACATAGTAAGATTTATGCAAACTTTGTCCCCCTGAAAGACTGCTTTGTTAACATTCAATATTCGACATTTCAACACGCTTGTAAACAACGTGCTTGTAAACAATGTGCTTGTAAACAATGTGCTTGTAAACAACGTGCTTGTAAACAATGTGTTTGTAAACAACGTGCCTGTAAACAACGTGCTTGTAAACAACGTGCCATGATGGAAGGATGAAATACCCGTCTAGACATTGGACGAGTATGAACCGCAAGAGTCATATCACACGACCTCATATTGACCCTTCAGCTAAACACAAATGTACCTTTCTCCTGCACTGCCAGTTGTGAGGCCACTATCCTTCCAACCAGCCCCGCCAGGTCTTCCTCGCTAACATCTCCAGCTAGCTGCCTCGGGACAGTCACCCGTAAACTTGCAATATCTAAAAATAAATAAGATATACAATGTACGAGCATCATGCGGGTCTTATTTACACAATGAATCATATTTAACCAACGAAGACAATATTCAGTAATGATTGCACGTCCAGTTTGGACTAAACAGTTCCAGAATTGATATCAGCACTATCAGCAGGACATAATTATGTTGTACAATTTATTAATAGGTGGTGAGAAATATTTAGATAGACCATCGCCTACTTACTTCTCACAACATTTTATAAATAATAGTAGGAAATATTCCAAATAGGCCATGGCCTACTTACTTCTCACAACATTTTATAAATAATAGGAAATATTCCAAATAGGCCATGGCCTACTTACTTCTCACAACATTTTATAAATAATAATAGGAAATATTCCAAATAGGCCATGGCCTACTTACTTCTCACAACATTTTATAAATAATAGGAAATATTCCAAATAGGCCATGGCCTACTTACTTCTCACAACATTTTATAAATAATAGGAAATATTCCAAATAGGCCATGGCCTACTTACTTCTCACAACATTTTATAAATAATAGTAGCAAATATTCCAAATAGGCCATGGCCTACTTACTTCTCACAACATTTTATAAATAATAGTAGCAAATATTCCAAATAGGCCATGGCCTAACATTTTATAAATAATAGCAGGAAATATTCCAAATAGGCCATGGCCTACTTACTTCTCACAACATTTTATAAATAATTGGACTGTAATATTTCCATAAAGAACCATTTTTTCTGGGAATACTTCCATACCAGATGATGCCAGTAAACAGATTTGCTTTGCCGTACAAGAGTTCATATAAAAATCAAAACAAGTTCTCTAGTTAGTGGTAACGTCCACCATAATATCAACTTCTCAATCCACTCCACCCCTATTTCTTAATCTCATCCAATACTACCCTTTTATACTTCTATATCTCAATTCTGCATATTCTATTTAAATTTCATTCATATTTTCACTTTCTATTTCTAAGCCTTTAACTACAATTTTTCGGATATCTAAAAGCATTTCAATGCGTTTCCAGTGTGAATTAAACATATTTACGCTCTGCTCGATTTCAATATTACGTCAAGTTAGTAAAATTGCCATATTTACCTAGTACCAACATCTAGTATGTAGTGAGAAAAATTACCGTAAGCTCTTAGCTTTCAGTTCAATCCACATATCATGATATAAATGTACATTTCTGTCTATTTCTCAATGTATATTACATGTATCCTGATAAATAAATATGCTTAGACCAAATATTTGGACAGGAAAACAAACATTTAATCTTTCCATTACCTGAAGAAATACAAATGTTCTGGTTTATAGTAGATATATTCACCTGATGTGCTTTTCTGGTTCAAGGCAGAAGATTTAGCAGCCTTGGGACTGGAGTATGCACCTTTCTGTGGAGTGGAGCATGCCGAACGACCTCCTGCTCCTGTCATATAAATATAATAATATTTCTTATTCCAATGCTTAATGTCATTCTATTCTTGCTACCATATTTTATTCTTAGTACTACATTTTCTTCTTATTTCAACATTTCATTCTTGCTACCATATTTTATTCTTAGTACTACATTTTCTTCTTATTTCAACATTTTAATCTTGCTACTTCATATTATTCTTGCTACTACATCTTATTCTTGCTACTACATTGTCTTCTTGTTTCTACATTTTATTCTTGCTACTACATCTTATTCTTGTTTCTACATTTTCTTCTTGCTACTACATTTTAGTCTTGTTACTACACTTTATTGTTATTTGTATGAAATATTTCACTGAGAACACCAACATAGTTTCGGTATTACATTGCACAAGATGTGATATCAGTAATACTTTCTCTATTCAAGTCAGTGCAACAATCACACTTACTTTTATCCTTGAACCTGCAGAAGTTGAGGAAATTGTTGGTGAGATTTTTCTGTTCTGAGACGAACCATTCTCCATTTGGTGATCCAAAGTGAGAGCACGAGTTATCATCCAGATTTACCGTCAATATTGCAATCTCTTCACCTCGCTCCCTTAGCTGGTCCATCTGAACAAGGAAATGAATGAAGTTGTGCAAGGGGCTGGAATAATTCCGTAGAACATGTTCTGCCCTACCTTTCAGTAGTTAACAAACAGTCTGGAATTTATTTCTGATCTACACATGTGGTAAATTATAAGAGAAAACAAATATTATAAGACTGTAGTCAGACAAGTCTAATTTACATTTTTATATTCACCAAATCCATACTAGATTGCAGTGACATACAGGGTCCATTCTAGGTCAACATTTTTGGCAGAAGTCAGAGAGTGCGCGATTGTGTCCTTAAATGATGTTATTTAATATATTTCAACGAAATAGTATTAAAATACACATTTTTTAGGGAGAAGTGAGGCCCCCCAAGATGTCAGGGTCCCTAGGGCGTCTATTCCAGCCCAAGTTGTCCTCTAGAGTGAGCCCTGGGCATAGATAGAAACCTATGTAAAACATAATAAAAGACGTCAAAGATGCCCATGTTACTTGATAAACGTACACGAGCGTTCGTCACAAAAATATGTTGGTACAAAATAACGGCCACAAGCCTCGAAACATTCTATATCAGGATCATTCTTATATTACTTAGAAATCTAAAATGGAAACATTTCAAAAGATGTCTAATATATCAATAAAGCTATTAAATTTATGCTGTGGGGTTAATCGTCTTTATTGGAGAAAAACTGGAAACAATGACAGAAATGACAAACTCAACTAAAATTCACCTCTAAATACATGCGAGGCATTACATGTGTAGTTGCATACAAGCTTAGTTTATGCATACTTTTTTTAAAAAATCATTTAGAAATAGTTAAGCAATTGGACAGAAAACTGCAATGGAAGTACTATACACAAAACTGTTTTTAAACATGGTTACCAGATCTCTCATTTGTCGCTTGATGACGACCTTCACTGCCCACTTGAATTCATCAGAGTCTTCCATTGTAATTTGTTATATCTTTATATTCTGAAAAGATAGAGAAAGCTGAATTCTTCGTGCAATATCCAAACTACAAACATTTTGCACACATTAATTATGTTGATTAAGATGGTCAGGGATTTAGCCAAAAGTTCTGAGGAAATATATCTGTGAGCTAGCTAGACCCATATGGATGAGTGCCAAACCCTACCCACTGAAATAAACCCCTCAATACCTCCTCAATCCAGTGCACACCATCTACATGTATTTCAATGAGATTTGATCACATCCTTTTTTACAACATTTTCCCCATGCAGTTAATCTGCCGTATATTCCCCACCATAAGTCTACCCTTTTCTCATTCCAAAATATGATGAAAGTAATATATCCACTAAGGCCGAGAAACAAGCAAATGATTATGAGAAAAAAAATAGTATTATATATTTTTTATTTGTTGGAACTTTATGTCTGTTTTATTTGTTTTAATAATAATTAGTGTATGCAATTTTATTTTAGCTCGATTGTGAAACAAGTTCTTACAACTTATATTAATCACTCTCGAGACCTTATTCCTGATGGAATCGAATCCATCGCCACGAGGGAGAGAGAAAAGGCAACGTGGAATTTAAATGCCTTGCCTAAGGGCACAATCGTAACGGCTCCAGCTGGGCTCAAACTCCGGACCTTTCGCACTTGAAGCGAATGCGCATCCACTGCGCTATCATGACTTCCACAATTAATAATAATTGGTTTAGATCATTATTTGTAAACATTATAAACAATAGAAAAAGCTGATAAACCAACTTCATATAACATTGTTGTGCAACAGTTCATTTTATTAAAGATTTGTAATGGAATAAAGTCAACCAGATATCTCAAATTGAGCCCAGTTTCATTCAATATATGAGAGAAAAACATCATAATATATATGGAAGAATCCAGCTTCATTCAATATATGAGAGAAAAACATCGTAATATATATGGAAGAATCCAGTTTCATTCAATATATGAGAGAAAAACATCGTAATATATATGGAAGAATCCAGCTTCATTCAATATATGAGAGAAAAACATCGTAATATATATATGGAAGAATCCAGCTTCATTCAATATATGAGAGAAAAACATCGTAATATATATGGAAGAATCCAGCTTCATTCAATATATGAGAGAAAAACATCGTAATAAATGTCCATCGACTTATGGAAGGATCCAGTTTCATTCAATATATGAGAGAAAAACATCGTAATAAATGTCCATCGACTTATGGAAGGATCCAGTTTCATTCAATATATATGAGAGAGAAACATCGTAATAAATGTCCATCGACTTATGGAAGGATCCAGTTTCATTCAATATATGAGAGAAAAACATCGTAATAAATGTCCATCGACTTATGGAAGGATCCAGTTTCATTCAATATACGAGAGAAAAACATCGTAATAAATGTCCATCGACTTATGGAACGATCCAGTTTCATTCAATATATGAGAGAAAAACATCGTAATAAATGTCCATCGACTTATGGAAGGATCCAGTTTCATTCAATATACGAGAGAAAAACATCGTAATAAATGTCCATCGACTTATGGAACGATCCAGTTTCATTCAATATATGAGAGAAAAACATCGTAATAAATGTCCATCGACTTATGGAAGGATCCAGTTTCATTCAATATACGAGAGAAAAACATCGTAATAAATGTCCATCGACTTATGGAAGGATCCAGCTTCATTCAATATATGAGAGAAAAACATCGTAATAAATGTCCATCGACTTATGGAACGATCCAGCTTCATTCAATATATGAGAGAGAAACATCGTAATAAATGTCCATCGAAGTATGGAAGGATCGAGCTTAAAATCAGCTTTTTAAAGCCAAAATTTTACTGTCGACTTATGGCCATAGATAAAATAATTTAAAAATCTAGATAGTATCAACTATCATACAGGAGCTACAGCACATGTAGATCAGAATAATGTCCAATACACGAGACCTCAGTTTATAGTACCATTCCAAACACATCTTATTATTAGCACAGTGAGATGGGGTGATCGAACAAGCAATCTCTGGATTTGCAGTGTAATGTTTTAACTACTGGATCAGTCACATGTTCCTGATTTTTTTCTGTACAATAGTTAGTGTTTTTTAATCCTGTGTAGTAACTAGTATGGTCTCATCATAAGACTCATTCCATAAATAAATATAGTCAAATATGTGTTAGTGGTCAACTGCATTAAGCAGCCAACCTATAAACAGGCAGTTGAATTTCCAGATTCCCAATATGTTGTTTTATTATACATTTGACCTCTATTAAGCAGCCATCTGTGCTAAGTAGCCACTTTCTGTTGTTCCCTTGGCTGGCTGCTTAAAACAGGTTTGACTGTATATATGACAAAGTTGCTATATGTATTTTATTAACTTTCTTTCTAGTCAGTAGTAATTAGGCAGAGCTTGTGTTTCAGCCATTAATCGTTCAGCAGGAATGATTCATCATTATGATGCTATTATGTTATATTTCCGGTTTTACGCCTGCATCAGCACCATTTCGGGCTATATCGCCGGCGGGCAGTTTACTTAACAACACCTTTCCTGGGCAGGCTCCAGCGGTTAACCAGTACTTGGGTGCACCAACCCCCGTAAGAAACTGCCAACTTTTTCATATAAATGAGACACGGCCTGAGCGGGGCTCGAACCCGTGACCATCAGTGACGATAGGTTACAGTGGTATACAAGTCAGCGACCGTAACCACTCGACCACGGAGGCGGACTCATTATGATGCCTGCTCATACATATCCTCATGCGAAATATAGTACAGCACGGTTTTTAAAATAGTCAAATTACTAGATATTCTTGACAGACAATGTTTTACCACCACTCTTACTGCAAAAGCAACATAAAAAAATACAAGACATTGTCAACTTTATGTAGTATGCTTTATAATATAAGTACAAAGTTAAAAGTACTAATCGTCAAAGATCATAGATAGCTTTCCTATTTGCTAAAATTTTAATTTAATAAGAAGCAAGAAGTGTATAGGGCAAATGTCATTTTCAGAAAAGCAAATAAGACAAAAGGTAGAACAAATGAAAATTGTCCTTGCAAACAAATCAATTAACATGGCCTGTGGTAATCTATCAGGGTAGAACAAATCCTATCGACTGTCAATCAATCGAAACTTGCCCTGGGTAATTGTCAATCATTTTCAGTTGCAATTTCATTTGTTAAGTATCGGCAGCATTTGACATTTGTAATCGTATGGTGCCCACCACTCGTGTGACGTCACATGCTTGGCTTATGCCTACTGGTACATTGTCACGATAATTGGTATCACCGCATAAATAAAACTTGGAGGTCAGTGCAGTTGTTTTCACTTTGTTATTGATCCAGTTACAATTTATTTCTTACTTTAGAACTGATATTGCAGAGTGGTGGAACCTATGCTCGACGTAAATCCCACATATAATGACCAGTATATTAATTGCACTTGCCATATATTATTATTCAAAGTGGCTGCGTAACCGGCACCGGCTATATAGACAAAAATCTAGGTAGCCGGTGCCGGTTACGCAGCCTACAAGCTATATAACCGGCAGAGTTGTGAGAATTTCTTGGGCAGGTATAGCAAATATGAGACCAGGTGATAATAAGATTGCAGGATCCAGTGTAACCCCCTCACCACCCCCGGTAATTAATTCCGGCAAAGTTCTAAAATATAACACAAACATATATAAATTTACAGATCTATAAATTTAATTATGTGAGATTGCTTTTGTCAGAGAACAACCAACCAACTCCTTCCCCAATACAGTAGAGTGATTGAAAATAAACCAACCCCCAACCCCCATTTCGGTCTATTTACTAAGACTAATTCAATTTCAATATAATAATATAAAGACAAATACAATTACACAATAATATATCTGTCTTGTCTTATATCTTACCTCTCCCCAGATGGTACTCCCATACATGATAGATGATAGGGACATGAGGACTTGGGGTTGATCAAGACCCCACAACCGTGTCTCATTTATATGAAAAAGTTGGCAGTTTCTTACGGAGGTTGGTGCACCCATGTACTGGTTAACCGCTGGAGCCTGCCCAGGAAAGGTGTTGTTAGGTAAACTGCCCGCCGGTGATATAGCCCGAAATGGTGCTGATGCAGGCGTAAAACCCGAAATATAACATAACAAGACCCCACAAAATACGTTATCACTCATATTTGTTATACCTGCCCAAGAACTTCTCACCACAACTCTGCCGGCTATATAGCCTACAAGCTATATAACCGACACCGGCTACCTAGATTTTTGTCTATATAGCCGGTTCCGGAGCCACTGTGATTATTATTTTCTTTAAGTCGTGAAAACAACTTTCAAAACACTCTTGTTGACAGTTTTAGCTTCATCACTTGACCTTGCTGCTCAATACAGCTATCGCAACGGTGTAGGTCAGCACCCGTTTATATAGGGAATTGAATACTTCAGCGCACCCATGCACGGTGTACTTGTTATTTTTTATTTATCCACCATAACTTGTTGAATATATTATAAGTTGTAACCCAGGTGAGAAAAACATGCAGCCAGTCCGGGAATCGAACCGGGACCTCTCGCTTACAGGGCGATTGTTCTACCGACTGTGAGCTAACCGGGCTGCCTACATATCACCTCACATATTGGGTTAATATACATACCGTTACATAGGTCTTAATTAGAAATGGTATAGAAACTATTTTTCGGGTTAAGTGTAGATTTATTTTAATTCGGATAGCTACCCGACTTGCTCATACACCGTATCAGTTTTGGTGGAAATTATTCTCCCAATGATTTGCTCATTTATATTCGTCTGCTTGAGACCAGTCACATGACAGATGCATCAGCCTACCGATACACTCAACGGAATGCTATTGAACCATGCTTCAGCATGTACAAATATTATAAATATGTATCCTCTAGTGTCCTCAAATCGTGATACCTTCGTTTTCGTTACCCCGTAAGTATTTACAAAACTGCGCGCGATCGGTGTTTTCTGACGTCACCAATCAGGAATAGATAGTGTCAATGGTCATTTTCCATATTTGGCAACAACAATGCGCCGTATAATCCTTGTAGGCGTAAGTAATCGGTTATTTTCCTTGCATTGGTATAAAACATGCTATTTTTCATAATGAAATATTGCATCACCATTTGTACATTTGATTTACTGCAAAATATTGACCATTTCCAGTTTTGTTTTGCGTCGTCTGATTTGTTTACCTACCTGTCATTTAAAGTGAAGGTCAAAATAGACTGGGTTACAATTTTAATTAGTGTAAGGGGAGATAGTTTTGGAGACTTCTCCTATATTGTTTTGAGATCCATACAGTGTTACTGTCATCGTCAACTAAGCGATGTATCCTGTAGTGTAGTGTACTTAAAGGAATAGTTTTTAATTTTGTTTTAGGTTTATGGCAGTCCACCACCTACAAAGCGAAAGTACAGGCAATATTCATCAACAGCCCTTACAAATGTGCACAGTGTCACCACTGGACCCACCTCATTTACTGTTCAAAAGTAAGGTTTACAAGAATAGGTGATGAATTCAGGTGTCCACATTTGAAAATGCTTGTTAAACTGTGAAAGTGTTCACTGTGAAAAGAAATATCCATCAAAATAATAGAAATTATCATTATGCTGCATAAAATGTGTTTTACACCCATTCGATGTTACGCAAAATTGATTTTCTGAAAGGTCACGAAAACTCCGGTACCAGTCACCACAGATGTTGGTTTCGGGTCATGGTAAAAATGACAGCGCCCGTTGTTATTTACGTAGTCATATTCATTTCTAATTCTTTGGAATAAAAGAGGAACGTTATTTTATTTACATCATACATTTAGAAACTATGTAGTTTTAAGATTCGTTTTGTTGAATGCCGATCATTTCTTATCCAGGGTTCCCGCTGTCGGTCGCCAAATGCGCATAAAAATTAAATCTGGCTCCAAAAAATCTTCAGTTGGTGAAAATCCTTGGCCATAAATATCGGCAAAATAACTTTGTTCAAGAAACATAATCAGCCGAAAATCCATGAAAGTGAAGGTCGCGTGTGCGGTCACGCGTGCGATGATGACAAGCGTTTGTTTATTGGATATCAGCTGTTTGGCACTAAATTGCATGGGGTGTTGAGAAGTTGGTGACATTTTAATTACGGATAATTGGATTAAATGGCGGTCTTTAATCCTACAACTGATTAGCACAGATATTTCTGTATACCAGAATGTGATAATGCAGTGTTTTCTCACTGTGCGTTTCTTGCGGTTTTGATGCAATGAAATGGCCAGAGACGCAATGAGAATCATTGAATGCGTTTTCTGTGACGCAACAATATTTTGACAGCCGATTATATGGACCTTTCTGCAGGGATAAAATGTACAAGATCACCAAGTACTTGTTCATTGACGAGACGCTTTTACTTGTTACAATTATGTACAACGAAAAGCGTTCAGATGATACAGATAAGTAAGTACGTCATATGCCGGGAAATGCCCACTACTGAAATAGGTTTAGTTTCAAAGCAGAATAATTCTGCTAATCCTGAAACCCCAGAATATGATTCGGCCCAGACAATTTCCAACCATGAAAGTACTGAAACACCTTCAGTTTAGTGATATGACTAATAGTCCCTATAAACATAAAACTGTATCAAAACGCGAATTTAGAACATAGTGGGTGCAAGAAAATGCATGGATAGTCGTCTTAGTGCACTTACCAATTTCCCAAATTGATTGTTTATGATTGGTAGGTAATAAGTTACACAGTATTTATTTATTCATAAGTGCATGTAGACAACTACAGCAGAAGTACAAGTAATTAACAGTAGTACATGCACACAAGATGACAACTTGTTTAACATCAGCACATACCAGATGTCTGATTGAATATGGCACAATAGACTGCTGGCTCCAACATTAGATCCATTGGCGCAAACTTTTTCTAAGTGGCTAATTTGCTGGCGCAAACTAAAATTGACCCAGAGGAAACCCTGCTTATCATAACAGAAACCGGAAACGGTATGAAAATGGAAAATATTCAGAGCATAGGAATACGCCGAGCATAGAAATACGCCGAGCATAGGTTCCACCACTCTACAACCAAAATCAGAGTCATTATTTCCACAGCTCCTTTTTGAAACACAAATACAGAAGTTATTGCTTATGTAACCAGTAATGATTAATCAGCACACCTATGAGTAGGATAGTATTCACCGGTATTAGGATCAATTGGGATAATGGTGGATATTGTTGTTCATGTTTACAACTGTCTATCATGATGTCTGCAGATATATGGTACAAATTGTCTAACGCTAGGATACGAACTTTCCAGACCTGGATACGAAACGTCTCTGAAATTGAGTACAAACGACCAAACATTCCATAAATAATGAGTACGAAACGTGGGAAATGGGTACGAACTACGAAACGTGGGAAACGTGTACGAAATAACTGTAAATCTAGCTTCCGTTAATGTCAAACCCCTCGCATGGATGTAGACATTCACATGTGGAAGTTCATATTGCATATAACTTAAGATTCCATTAATATATAGCCTACATTTTATTCGAATCCAAATGATATTTGATGAAAAATCCGAAGAAGGCCAAAGTCATTGAAATACACAAAATGGGGGATAACGCAGGAACGCTCGTTTCAACGCGAACTGCGCCGCTTGAGAAATTTTCAAAACAAATTGAAAAATTCTACAAAATCTCTTTTTGACGTACATTTTTGCGGAATAAACCTACACGTTAGTGGAAACACATTTTATTGATAATGTTATTCACTATTAAAACTCTCCCGTCGAAGATTTGTTGTTGTTGCTGACATAACCCGTGTCCTAGTATGGAAATGTGACCTGCTATGACCAATGTCTGTGGCAATTGTTTGCAAAGTATACATGCATGCAGCTTAAAGTTGTGTTTTATTTGAAGAACAATATAAAGACTCGGGATAGACGTTATATTTGGACAAATTTGTTCAATATTGTTTCAGATAGGGCCATTTTACTGATCGATGCGAACTCTGACATCCCACAGAGTAGAATCCCTGTACTTAAATATATATACTAGTACCCCCAAACGTGCCGAATCCCTGTGCTTTGTACAACGATTTTTATAGATTGGCTGGGACCCTTATCCATGAAACAGAAAAGATCATTTAAATTGTCCACTAGAGAGTGTACATTCATGCACGGCGATATTTAAATAAGACCATATAGGTTAGAAAAATATTGCCTAAATGCCTTAATAATTCTTGATACAAAATAATCGTTTAGGCTTCTATAATGAACAGGTCTAAGGCTTTTGATTGCCTTCGTCGTGTCAGACATCGGCCCATGCCCCAAACCAACAGTAGACAACATCAACGTCATCAAGGAAAGTGTTCTCAAACTCTTGACAACATTGAATCTGCACAAAGCTGCAGACACAGGCAAACTTCCAGCAATAGTGTTGAACTAGCACTACTCTTTCAAGCCTCTCTGGATTAAGGCACCATGCCGGATGACTGGAAATATGTCAATCTAGTTCCATTTTTTAAAAGTCTAGCATGATTACATCTGCTTGATCCATGGTGTCAATTGGGTAAGTGCTGGCGAAATCTTGGAAAACCATATAATAGAAGTCAAGTCTCGTACGATCTTTTTCGAAAGCCATGCAGTGCATCTATGATGATCGAATGCTTTTCTATATGTCTCATGATGTGTTCTACTGTTTTGCATGCAATGTGGATTAATGAGACGAAATTGTAATTCTCCGGCTTGCTTTTGTCGGGTACCTCGCCTATGGCTCCTTTTCAAGATCGAGCAGTACGTGGGACGAGACAATACGAACACATGGATAAGCAGCTTTCCGGAAGGTCGCAGCGAACAGGTTTAATTTGAACCAGGGCAGTAAGAAAGTGTCCTCGGACCCATACATAAACTCGAACTACGTATCAACTCAGTCCACAGCTTGACTATTTGCTGATGACGGTGTGCTCTATCGTCGCATCAAGTCAGAAGAAGAGGCCAATGCTTTACATAAAACCTGTATGGCCATCAAAGATCGGAGGACTGGCTGATGGAATTACCCCCCCCCCCACCAGAAATTCCAGATCATACACACCACGAACGAAAGAAAACATGTCACAGTACCATACAACATCCTTGGACAAACATAAAAGAAAATAAATTGACACCGCAAATATTTAGGCATTAAGAACCACGCATCTCTTAACTGGAATGATCATATCAACACGGTCACCATGAAAGCCACCAATGCACATTCTTTCCTCCAACGCAACATACATCAGTGTCCCAGGACGACCAAGGAACGTTGCTATACTGTGATCCCTCCATTGCCACCAACGTCAGGAAACTGGAGATGGTGCAGCATAGATCGGCAATGCTGATCTCAGTCTATCGCAGAACAAGCAGCGTGTCGTCGATGCTGCAGCATCTTCATTGACCAACAATCCATGAAGGTAGAGCACAGGCGAGGTGACGATGATGTATATAATCGTGTACAGGCTAGTTGATGTCACCATCACACATTCCTCCATGCGATCAGTACTGTTGGGGATCATATACTCACCTACCTAGTACCGTTTGATATGGCTATGTTACTAGAGACCCTTCTTCCTACACACCACCCGACTTTGGAACAGCATTCCCAGTCAGTAGTAAGCTGCACAAACATTGACAGCTTCAATGGAGAGGTGCAACCAGTCACCCTCCGATAGATCCGTATCGGATGTTTTTAACTGCACTGTGTATATATGTATCTTTCACAGCTGTGTCAGTACTCGGGTACACCTGAATGTGTCATGTACTTTAATGGAAGAAGATAATTAGTTGCTGAATAGATTGTCACCTTACGAGATATCCAAACACTCGGTAAATATACTCGAATCATACCTATTAAACAGAAAGCCAAATTGGGGATGTCGTTAGAACCTAAGTCAATGTCCCATGGTTTGGTAGTAAATTGAGTTTAAATCAAATATCTTAAACTGAACAGACCCTTGAACAGAACTACCTGTTCTCGCTGACCACTTCTTATACACAGGGATTCGGCACGTTTGGGGGTACATGTACTAGTATATATATTTAAGAATAAATACATATAATAGTACCCCCAAACGTGCCGAATCCCTGTTTTCTTATATACATGTACGGAGAACCCCTCGTAATCCAGACAGCCTGTAGAGGGGTCCTGTTGTATGCATAAACATGTATATAATATAATGTATTAGTTGCCCACATACTAGAAACATACTGCAGTGTGTTTACACAGTGTAAACGAAACTTCAATTGTGATTGCATAGTTTGAATAAATTGGTGTGAGCATGTTTTGCTAACCCAATATGTTTATTTATAGTCGCCTCTGACGAGGATACTGTATCATCTAAGTTGATTAATTTGTGCCAAGCACCATCGATTATTCGGGTATATGCAGGTTTGATGTATATAGTGTATTGTAGAATGCTGTTCTTGTAGATGATGACCGTGCGTTAAAAGGATGACGACAACTGGTGTCTTCTTTTTCAGGGCGACAAGTCCTGAGATGCTGGCAGATTCATTTGAAAACGGATCATTGCTGGGACCACACTGTTGGTCATCCCGCAGCAGCACGAACATCGACAAGGCAGTTAACATAAACAAGTCGTATGTCGCCTCCATATCGATATTTTCACCCGTTTTCTCATTATTAAATCGTGACATATATCCTACAATGTATCAGATGGATCCATACCACACTAAAAATTGTTATAAATTAATTATTTTTTAACGTGATTTTGATAAAAATCACATTTCTCATTCTCAAGCATCTGGTTTCAAAATATTATTTATTTTACAACGATTGCGAAGCAAGTTCTAACAACTTATATTAATCACCCTCATTGGCGCAGATGAAAGCCTATGGTCATTCGTGTGGGAGGAAACCGGAGTAAACACACCTGTCCGATCTGGCGACCACCGTACCATCTCACATACTGGTTATTATATTACCTCCCTTGACAGATAAAGTCCGATTTATCCGAAATCTATATTATATACAATGTACATGTAGGTCCCTTTTGTTGGAATCCTTCTATAAGCTTTATTTATATAGCTATGGTAACGGCTATTCAAAAGGTGCTCATTGTAACCTAATCCTGGGTAACTGATGGAATTCATACACACTTACATGCTTGGAAGTTCACATTATTGATATAATAAATAACATACGTAGTTTGATACGTTTGCGGTATGATGCTGTGCTTTTGAATTCATAACATCTTTGGAAGTAAAATGACGTTTAAACTCGATTGCTAAGCACGTTTTAACAACTCATATTAATCACTCCTTGACGCGGCTGAAAGCGTAAATTTGGTCATTCGTGTGGGAGGAAACCAGAGTACCCGGAGAAAACCCCACCTGTCCGATCTGGCGACCACCGTACCATTTGACATACTTCCTGGTCCGAGGATCGGAATGACGTTCTCTAATGTCCTCATAACAAGGTTAGGGTAGTGTACTTAACTTGACCAAATCATTATGAATAAAATAAACCTAGATGCTGCTGAAATGTCCAGGAAGTATTAATGAACTATGAAAATACAGCGATAAGCTGTCTTCAAAACAATTTTGCTTGTTCTATATTATTTTTATAAATGAAAGATAAAGAACATTATGTCATTCATATTATGCAGAAAATAACATCTTAACCCTTTACTACACAACAGACTGGACCAATTACTCATTCTATCGCCATACTACTGATAAACAATAGGCATACTGTGCAACATACTCCATATCTACAGGAAAAGATAATGGCGTGGAAGGGCAGCTGTATGTGGGACGCGATAAAGGTATTGCGTGGAATGCAGTAACGTTTTGAAAGGAACTAGTGATATATTATGTAGTAGCAATGGGATCTTTTAATAATCACTTCCAACAATGTTCGACATATTTTAAAGACTACATTATTATTTTGTTCAGTACTTTTAGTATAAGGTACCGAAACAAATATACTACATGTATTTATAATGACAGTAACAACAATTTTCAACCATTTTCAAATGTTTTATTTTAATTGACAATATATACAAAAAGTATACATGTATAATTTGTACAACTCAATAATATATCACATGGTAACACAAACAGACATAAATCTACACCCGCTATGCCAAAGTCGGTTATCTCGACTTCTCCGGTTATCTCGAAGTCAGATCAAAGTTCCGTTTCTGACACTATCATTGTTCATATAACTGGCTCCGTTTATATCGAATTTCGTTAAGTCAAATATTGGTATGTCGAAGTATTTTGTTCGGTCCGGCGGAATTCGACATAATGGATGTAGACTGTACCTACACAAGTTATCATACTTTTAATCAATCAATCAAGATATGGTGAGGTCTGTGTGTTGCATTTATTTACCGTCGGCTTCGTCGTTACCAGTTTCCCATATGAACAAGATTAATCATTTTAGATTTTGGAGGATCAAGACTCATTCCAGAGTCTCCTCTTATGCTTTTACATGCGTTAGGCACCAACACAAGACCACAGGTTTAAAGTCTGAAAGACTGTTAACATATTAGGGTCAGACATGGATGTCTACACATGGTCCCCTTTATAATCAATTACAGTAGTAACTCAAACAGTAGTAAACAGTAGTAAAGCAAACAACATATCTCTTAACATTTATAAATCTGCTATTGCACAATTTCTTTACACAACAAATTATAAACTAAATAAATACAGAATCTCATACTAAACACATATAAAATGTAAGATTTTAAATTTATCAAAATAATTGGGTCATAATGACCCTAATTTACTAGCTAGTGATATATGATTAACTTGGACGGGGCTAGTACCAGGATGCTTCAGCTCAGTGCTGACCCTAGTCTCACCATTAGATTAGGCCATCAAAAGTAACAAATGAACTCATTTGTTCACGTTTATTTCCATGATGCTTCAAGTTTGATCAATTTCTGCTTATTAGTTTCAATGTAGATATTGTTTAAAGATAACATTTAATTTGACCTACACTGTAATGACTTGATTTTGACAGATCCTAGTTTTTAGATGGATTGACCTAATTTGAATACAATTGATAGCAGTTAATGCTCAGGATTCCTCCGACCGTGTACAATCACAATCTACCAGACAGTTTCAGAAGATATGACATTTGAAAAAATTGAGGACAAGAGAATGCCGGACAACCCACCTGTTCCAATAGCTCACCCTGATGTAACATAACGAATGATACAGTTCTGTATTTATTGGCTCTCCGTGATCGTTAGTGGAGAAACATCCAAGTATCACAAAATCAACTTTTCCTTACTCGTTAAGCTTAGAACGTCTTGGCCTGCAAACAGGTGAACCAGCCCATGAGATATGATGTCTCGATAATAGTAACCAGATAGGCTTCTCACTGTCATTACGAGTGTGTTTTACGTTTATTTATCGTCGCTACCGGTTGCCCATATGAGCAACATCTCCTGAAGAGATTAGTCATTTTATATGTTTGGAGGATAGTGCAATGATACAGACAGAGACCCTTTCCAGAGTCTCCTCTAGTTCTTTTACGTGCGTGGTGTAAAGCACCGACACAAGACCTTGGTTTAAAGTCCCATCTGAAAGACTGTTAATTTTATTAGGGTCAGATGGGGGGATCGAACCTGCGATCCCTGGATTACCAGTCCAGCGTATTAACCACTGGACTACAGACCCGTCTGTTTTGTCATTACAGATAGGGTGAGTTATTTCATACCTCTAAGAACAATACAGTCAAATCAATATTACATCATGACATTCAGATTGTAATCACACTAGCAGCTTATTGACCGTGCCTGGCTAGATCCAGTTCTAATATTGCATTCAGATGATAAGTAACCAGTTAGCTGGAGTCCGATATATTTATTTGATCAGCATTTTATAATGTCAATCTATTGTGAAATGGCCAATTCTATAGCCTTGTACATGTACAGGCTTTAGTCCGTTAACGATAGAGGCAGTAACGAAATATACAATTGGCAGTAATCTTGGGACAATTGGCAGTAATCTTGGGACAATTGGCAGTAATCTTGGGACAATTGGCAGTAATCTGGGCATTAGGGCTAAATTTGATCTGGTTCTTTTACGTGCACGGTGTAAAGCACCGACACGAGACCTCGGATTAACGTCCCATCTGAAAGACTGTTAATCTTATTAGGGTCAGACGGGGATCGAACCTGCGATCCCTAGATTACCAGTCCAGCATGTTACCACTGGACTACAGATCCATCTGTATGCACACACATGACTATGTTACACTGAGCTAAAATGTCAGACGGTGAATTCCTTTGTATGTCTTACTCCACTTTACTAACAATATCAGATTCAAAAGAACAAAAGCGTTATAAATTGTGTTATGTTAATTAATGCTTCCAGCCGACCTCGTGACCATCCACCATCTGCGGCTCTAGAAATCCTCGAAACTGCTTGCCGTCTGCTGTCCATCTCACACCATATCCTTCAATCACACGGGCTTCTATTACAAATACATCTTGCTGCAACATAATCACAGTACAATAGCCAGAGGCAAATGTCAACCGAGGCAATCTAGGGGGTCCGGGGGCATGTTCACCCTTAAAATTGTTGGGGGTATAGAAGCGATTTCCTGCATTTTCTGATTTAATGAGCTTAGACATAAAATTATGTACTGACCTTTCAGCTCTAGCAAAAACATTTTATACAACAAAGGGATATGTTTTGCATTTTATTTAATAATGTAAACATTTTTATTTTGCTTTGGAAATTTTAATCGAGGCAGCTGCCTCGGTGTGCCTCAGTGTAACTACGGGCCTGAATCATTTAATTGATCAAGTTCTTTAATCTGATTACAGCTCAGACAGGTGACAACAGTAAGTGTCCGAAGGTAAGATAGCATGACAATGTTTGATTTCCGAGCCACTAATTCAGCACATGGATAGTGTGAGATGGGGAGATACAACAGTGTGGTATGGATAGTGTGAGATAGGGAGGTACAACAGTGTGGTATATGGATAGTGTGAGATGGGGAGATACAACAGTGTGGTATGGATAGTGTGAGATGGGGAGGTACAACAGTGTGGTATGGATAGTGTGAGATAGGGAGGTACAACAGTGTGGTATGGATAGTGTGAGATAGGGAGGTACAACAGTGTGGTATATTGATAGTGTGAGATGGGGAGATACAACAGTGTGGTATGGATAGTGTGAGATGGGGAGATACAACAGTGTGGTCTGGATAGTGTGAGATAGGGAGGTACAACAGTGTGGTATATGGATAGTGTGAGATGGGGAGATACAACAGTGTGGTATGGATAGTGTGAGATGGGGAGATACAACAGTGTGGTCTGGATAGTGTGAGATAGGGAGGTACAACAGTGTGGTCTGGATAGTGTGAGATGGGGAGGTACAACAGTGTGGTCTGGATAGTGTGAGATGGGGAGATACAACAGTGTGGTCTGGATAGTGTGAGATAGGGAGATACAACAGTGTGGTCTGGATAGTGTGAGATAGGGAGGTACAACAGTGTGGTCTGGATAGTGTGAGATGGGGAGGTACAATAGTGTGGTCTGGATAGTGTGAGATGGGGAGATACAACAGTGTGGTCTGGATAGTGTGAGATAGGGAGGTACAACAGTGTGGTCTGGATAGTGTGAGATAGGGAGGTACAACAGTGTGGTCTGGATAGTGTGAGATGGGGAGGTACAATAGTGTGGTCTGGATAGTGTGAGATGGGGAGATACAACAGTGTGGTCTGGATAGTGTGAGATAGGGAGATACAACAGTGTGGTCTGGATAGTGTGAGATGGGGAGGTACAACAGTGTGGTCTGGATAGTGTGAGATGGGGAGATACAACAGTGTGGTCTGGATAGTGTGAGATAGGGAGATACAACAGTGTGGTCTGGATAGTGTGAGATAGGGAGGTACAACAGTGTGGTCTGGATAGTGTGAGATGGGGAGGTACAATAGTGTGGTCTGGATAGTGTGAGATGGGGAGATACAACAGTGTGGTCTGGATAGTGTGAGATAGGGAGATACAACAGTGTGGTCTGGATAGTGTGAGATAGGGAGGTACAACAGTGTGGTCTGGATAGTGTGAGATGGGGAGATACAACAGTGTGGTCTGGATAGTGTGAGATGGGGAGATACAACAGTGTGGTCTGGATAGTGTGAGATGGGGAGATACAAGTGTGGTCTGGATAGTGTGAGATGGGGAGATACAAGTGTGGTCTGGATAGTGTGAGATAGGGAGGTACAACAGTGTGGTCTGGATAGTGTGAGATGGGGAGATACAACAGTGTGGTCTGGATAGTGTGAGATGGGGAGATACCAGTGTGGTCTGGATAGTGTGAGATGGGGAGATACAAGTGTGGTCTGGATAGTGTGAGATAGGGAGGAACAAGTGTGTGGTCTGGATAGTGTGAGATACAACAGTGTGGTCTGGATAGTGTGAGATGGGGAGATACAAGTGTGGTCTGGATAGTGTGAGATGGGGAGATACAAGTGTGGTCTGGATAGTGTGAGATAGGGAGGTACAGTGTGTGGTCTGGATAGTGTGAGATACAACAGTGTGGTCTGGATAGTGTGAGATAGGGAGGTACAACAGTGTGGTCTGGATAGTGTGAGATGGGGAGATACAACAGTGTGGTCTGGATAGTGTGAGATGGGGAGATACAACAGTGTGGTCTGGGTAGTGTGAGATGGGGAGATACAACAGTGTGGTCTGGATAGTGTGAGATAGGGAGATACAACAGTGTGGTCTGGATAGTGTGAGATGGGGAGATACAACAGTGTGGTCTGGATAGTGTGAGATGGGGAGATACAACAGTGTGGTCTGGATAGTGTGAGATAGGGAGGTACAACAGTGTGGTCTGGGTAGTGTGAGATGGGGAGGTACAACAGTGTGGTCTGGATAGTGTGAGATGGGGAGATACAACAGTGTGGTCTGGATAGTGTGAGATGGGGAGATACAACAGTGTGGTCTGGATAGTGTGAGATAGGGAGATACAACAGTGTGAGATAGGGAGGTAAAACAGTGTGGTCTGGATAGTGTGAGATGGGGAGGTACAAAGTGTGGTCTGGATAGTGTGAGATGGGGAGATACAACAGTGTGGTCTGGATAGTGTGAGATAGGGAGATACAACAGTGTGGTCTGGATAGTGTGAGATGGGGAGGTACAACAGTGTGGTCTGGATAGTGTGAGATGGGGAGATACAACAGTGTGGTCTGGATAGTGTGAGATAGGGAGATACAACAGTGTGGTCTGGATAGTGTGAGATAGGGAGGTACAACAGTGTGGTCTGGATAGTGTGAGATGGGGAGGTACAATAGCGTGGTCTGGATAGTGTGAGATGGGGAGATACAACAGTGTGGTCTGGATAGTGTGAGATGGGGAGATACAACAGTGTGGTCTGGATAGTGTGAGATGGGGAGATACAACAGTGTGGTCTGGATAGTGTGAGATGGGGAGATACAAGTGTGGTCTGGATAGTGTGAGATGGGGAGATACAACAGTGTGGTCTGGATAGTGTGAGATAGGGAGATACAACAGTGTGGTCTGGATAGTGTGAGATGGGGAGGTACAACAGTGTGGTCTGGATAGTGTGAGATGGGGAGATACAACAGTGTGGTCTGGATAGTGTGAGATGGGGAGATACAAGTGTGGTCTGGATAGTGTGAGATAGGGAGATACAACAGTGTGGTCTGGATAATGTGAGATAGGGAGGTACAAGTGTGGTCTGGATAGTGTGAGATGGGGAGATACAAGTGTGGTCTGGATAGTGTGAGATAGGGAGGTACAAGTGTGTGGTCTGGATAGTGTGAGATACAACAGTGTGGTCTGGATAGTGTGAGATAGGGAGGTACAACAGTGTGGTCTGGATAGTGTGAGATGGGGAGATACAACAGTGTGGTCTGGATAGTGTGAGATAGGGAGATACAACAGTGTGGTCTGGATAGTGTGAGATAGGGAGGTACAACAGTGTGGTCTGGATAGTGTGAGATGGGGAGATACAACAGTGTGGTCTGGATAGTGTGAGATGGGGAGATACAACAGTGTGGTCTGGATAGTGTGAGATGGGGAGATACAACAGTGTGGTCTGGATAGTGTGAGATAGGGAGGTACAACAGTGTGGTCTGGATAGTGTGAGATGGGGAGATACAACAGTGTGGTCTGGATAGTGTGAGATGGGGAGATACAACAGTGTGGTCTGGATAGTGTGAGATGGGGAGATACAACAGTGTGGTCTGGATAGTGTGAGATAGGGAGGTACAACAGTGTGGTCTGGATAGTGTGAGATGGGGAGATACAACAGTGTGGTCTGGATAGTGTGAGATGGGGAGATACAACAGTGTGGTCTGGATAGTGTGAGATGGGGAGATACAACAGTGTGGTCTGGATAGTGTGAGATAGGGAGGTACAACAGTGTGGTCTGGATAGTGTGAGATGGGGAGATACAACAGTGTGGTCTGGATAGTGTGAGATGGGGAGATACAACAGTGTGGTCTGGATGATAACATATCTTTTCTCAAATTACAAATTCAGTTTCAAGCTTTTCGATTTGGTGATATGAATGCAGATCTCAAGACTCCAACACATTACTTATTCATGAGTTTGAGATCCAGGCAACTTTTTAAATCCTCACAACCTGATAGTTTCACGGCCTGAAGTTTGAGTCGGTAAAGATTGATATGTATGCTTGTAGCCGGGAACTGGTGTATATTAATCCATGTGTCGTTATCTACGGCCCAGGCTACTTATTGGCACTGGTGTATATTAATCCATGTGTCGTTATCTACGGCCCAGGCTACTTATTGGCACTGGTGTATATTAATCCATGTGTCGTTATCTACAGCCCAGGCTACTTACTGGCACTGGTGTATATTAATCCATGTGTCGTTATCTACGGCCCAGGCTACTTACTGGCACTGGTGTATATTAATCCATGTGTCGTTATCTACGGCCCAGGCTACTTACTGGCACTGGTGTATATTAATCCATGTGTCGTTATCTACAGCCCAGGCTACTTACTGGCACTGGTGTATATTAATCCATGTGTCGTTATCTACGGCCCAGGCTACTTACTGGCACTGGTGTATATTAATCCATGTGTCGTTATCTACGGACCAGGCTACTTACTGGCACTGGTGTATATTAATCCATGTGTCGTTATCTACGGCCCAGGCTACTTACTGGCACTGGTGTATATTAATCCATGTGTCGTTATCTACGGCCCAGGCTACTTACTGGCACTGGTGTATATTAATCCATGTGTCGTTATCTACGGCCCAGGCTACTTACTGGCACTGGTGTATATTAATCCATGTGTCGTTATCTACGGACCAGGCTACTTACTGGCACTGGTGTATATTAATCCATGTGTCGTTATCTACGGCCCAGGCTACTTATTGGCACTGGTGTATATTAATCCATGTGTCGTTATCTACGGCCCAGGCTACTTACTGGCACTGGTGTATATTAATCCATGTGTCGTTATCTACGACCCAGGCTACTTACTGGCACTGGTGTATATTAATCCATGTGTCGTTATCTACGGCCCAGGCTACTTACTGGCACTGGTGTATATTAATCCATGTGTCGTTATCTACGGCCCAGGCTACTTACTGGCACTGGTGTATATTAATCCATGTGTCGCTATCTACGGCCCAGGCTACTTACTGGCACTGGTGTATATTAATCCATGTGTCGTTATCTACGGCCCAGGCTACTTACTGGCACTGGTGTATATTAATCCATGTGTCGTTATCTACGGCCCAGGCTACTTACTGGCACTGGTGTATATTAATCCATGTGTCGTTATCTACGACCCAGGCTACTTACTGGCACTGGTGTATATTAATCCATGTGTCGCTATCTACGGCCCAGGCTACTTACTGGCACTGGTGTATATTAATCCATGTGTCGTTATCTACGGCCCAGGCTACTTACTGGCACTGGTGTATATTAATCCATGTGTCGTTATCTACAGCCCAGGCTACTTACTGGCACTGGTGTATATTAATCCATGTGTCGTTATCTACGGCCCAGGCTACTTACTGGCACTGGTGTATATTAATCCATGTGTCGTTATCTACGGACCAGGCTACTTACTGGCACTGGTGTATATTAATCCATGTGTCGTTATCTACGGCCCAGGCTACTTACTGGCACTGGTGTATATTAATCCATGTGTCGCTATCTACGGCCCAGGCTACTTACTGGCACTGGTGTATATTAATCCATGTGTCGTTATCTACGGCCCAGGTTACTTACTGGCACTGGTGTATATTAATCCATGTGTCGTTATCTACGGACCAGGCTACTTACTGGCACTGGTGTATATTAATCCATGTGTCGTTATCTACGGCCCAGGCTACTTACTGGCACTGGTGTATATTAATCCATGTGTCGTTATCTACGGCCCAGGCTACTTACTGGCACTGGTGTATATTAATCCATGTGTCGTTATCTACGACCCAGGCTACTTACTGGCACTGGTGTATATTAATCCATGTGTCGTAATCTACGGCCCAGGCTACTTACTGGCACTGGTGTATATTAATCCATGTGTCGTTATCTACGGCCCAGGCTACTTACTGGCACTGGTGTATATTAATCCATGTGTCGCTATCTACGGCCCAGGCTACTTACTGGCACTGGTGTATATTAATCCATGTGTCGTTATCTACGGCCCAGGCTACTTACTGGCACTGGTGTATATTAATCCATGTGTCGTTATCTACGGCCCAGGCTACTTACTGGCACTGGTGTATATTAATCCATGTGTCGTTATCTACGACCCAGGCTACTTACTGGCACTGGTGTATATTAATCCATGTGTCGTTATCTAAGACCAAGGCTACTTACCGGCAACCAGTGTATATTAATCCATGTAGTGTTATCTAAGACCAAGGCTACTTACCGGCAACCAGTGTATATTAATCCATGTAGTGTTATCTAAGACCAAGGCTACTTACCGGCAACCAGTGTATATTAATCCATGTAGCGTTATCTAAGACCAAGGCTACTTACTGGCAACCAGTGTATATTAATCCATGTAGCGTTATCTAAGACCAAGGCTACTTACTGGCAACCAGCGTATAGTAATCCATGTAGCGTTATCTAAGACCAAGGCTACTTACTGGCAACCAGCGTATTATATCCATGTAGCGTTATCTAAGACCAAGGCTACTTACCGGCAACCAGTGTATATTAATCCATGTAGCGCTATCTAAGACCAAGGCTACTTACTGGCAACCAGCGTATTATATCCATGTAGCGTTATCTAAGACCAAGGCTACTTACCGGCAACCAGTGTATATTAATCCATGTAGCGTTATCTAAGACCAAGGCTACTTACTGGCAACCAGCGTATTATATCCATGTGGTGTTATCTAAGACCAAGGCTACTTACCGGCAACCAGTGTATATTAATCCATGTAGTGTTATCTAAGACCAAGGCTACTTACCGGCAACCAGTGTATATTAATCCATGTAGTGTTATCTAAGACCAAGGCTACTTACCGGCAACCAGTGTATATTAATCCATGTAGTGTTATCTAAGACCAAGGCTACTTACCGGCAACCAGTGTATATTAATCCATGTAGCATTATCTAAGACCAAGGCTACTTACTGGCAACCAGTGTATATTAATCCATGTAGCGTTATCTAAGACCAAGGCTACTTACTGGCAACCAGCGTATTATATCCATGTAGCGTTATCTAAGACCAAGGCTACTTACCGGCAACCAGTGTATAGTAATCCATGTAGCGTTATCTAAGACCAAGGCTACTTACTGGCAACCAGCGTATTATATCCATGTAGCGTTATCTAAGACCAAGGCTACTTACCGGCAACCAGCGTATTATATCCATGTGGTGTTATCTAAGACCAAGGCTACTTACCGGCAACCAGCGTATTATATCCATGTGGTGTTATCTAAGACCAAGGCTACTTACCGGCAACCAGTGTATATTAATCCATGTAATGTTATCTAAGATCAAGGCTACTTACCGGCAACCAGTGTATATTAATCCATGTAGCGTTATCTAAGACCAAGGCTACTTACCGGCAACCAGTGTATATTAATCCATGTAGCGTTATCTAAGACCAAGGCTACTTACCGGCAACCAGTGTATATTAATCCATGTAGCGTTATCTAAGACCAAGGCTACTTACCGGCAACCAGTGTATATTAATCCATGTAGCGTTATCTAAGCCCAAGGCTACTTACCGGCAACCAGTGTATATTAATCCATGTAGCGTTATCTAAGACATTGTTTAACAATTTCGAGGCATGCTCATTCTTTTGCTTCTCCGCTGAAAAAGATGAATTCAAAGGTTTTATGGCCTACCCACAAGTCTTTCAATTGTACAAGCCCAGTGATGATACCGAGATATACTAATGAAATACATACAATGCAAAGATACTGTCTTTACTATGAAAAGTTGATACAATGGAATATGACAATTGACTGAATTGACTGCAGCTCATCTTCAGTTTGAATAGTGGAGCTCATTTTCAGTTTGAATAGACTGCAGCTCATCTTCAGATGGAATAGACTGCAGCTCATCTTCAGTTTGAATGAACTGCAGCTCCTCTTCAGTTTGAATGAACTGCAGCTCCTCTTCAGTTTGAATAGACTGCAGCTCCTCTTCAGTTTGAATAGACTGCAGCTCCTCTTCAGTTTGAATAGACTGCAGCTCATCTTCAGTTTGAATAGACTGCAGCTCCTCTTCAGTTTGAATAGACTGCAGCTCCTCTTCAGTTTGAATAGACTGCAGCTCCTCTTCAGTTTGAATAGACTGCAGCTCATCTTCAGTTTGAATAGACTGCAGCTCCTCTTCAGTTTGAATAGACTGCAGCTCCTCTTCAGTTTGAATAGACTGCAGCTCCTCTTCAGTTTGAATAGACTGCAGCTCCTCTTCAGTTTGAATAGACTGCAGCTCCTCTTCAGTTTGAATAGACTGCAGCTCCTCTTCAGTTTGAATAGACTGCAGCTCCTCTTCAGTTTGAATAGACTGCAGCTCCTCTTCAGTTTGAATAGACTGCAGCTCTCTTCAGTTTGAATAGACTGCAGCTCCTCTTCAGTTTGAATAGACTGCAGCTCCTCTTCAGTTTGAATAGACTGCAGCTCCTCTTCAGTTTGAATAGACTGCAGCTCATCTTCAGTTTGAATAGACTGCAGCTCCTCTTCAGTTTGAATAGACTGCAGCTCCTCTTCAGTTTGAATATACTGCAGCTCATCTTCAGTTTAAATAGACTGCAGCTCATCTTAAGTTTAAATCGACTGTATCTTTATTTCTTTACTTACAAACACATGAGGAGGAAATACACACTTATCTCTTTATTTGTGTATGTCAAGACTACATGTACTATTTGAACTAATTTAAAGATGTGGCCATTGCTTTGTGGTGTAATTTATGAAATTACATGTGGTGTGTGGGGTGGGGTGTTAAATTGGGGGCCTGAGCCACACCATATTGGTGTTAAATTGGGAGCCTGAGCCACACCATATTGGTGTTAAATGGGGCCTGAGCCACACCATATTGGTGTTAAATTGGGGGCCTGAGTCACACCATATTGGTGTTAAATTGGGGGCCTGCGCCACACCATATTGGAGTTAAATTGGGGGCCTGAGCCACACCATATTGGTGTTAAATTGGGAGCCTGAGCCACACCATATTGGTGTTAAATGGGGCCTGAGCCACACCATATTGGTGTTAAATTGGGGGCCTGAGTCACACCATATTGGTGTTAAATTGGGGGCCTGCGCCACACCATATTGGAGTTAAATTGGGGGCCTGAGCCACACCATATTGGTGTTAAATTGGGGGCCTGAGCCACACCATATTGGTGTTAAATTGGGGGCCTGAGCCGCACCATATTGGAGTTAAATTGGGGGCCTGAGCCACACCATATTGGAGTTAAATTGGGGGCCTGAGCCACACCATATTGGAGTTTAATTGGGGGCCTGAGCCACACCATATTGGTGTTAAATTGGGGGCCTGAGCCACACCATATTGGAGTTAAATTGGGGGCCTGAGACACACCATATTGGTGTTAATTTTGCACGGAGGATCTATATTACATTAAATAATACAAATTTATTTTAACTCAAATCCGATTGTTTTTTACATCAGATTAATTGCTCTTGAGACCTCATTATTGATGGAATCCACATAGGTAGAGAGAGAAGAGGCAATGTGGATCTAAGTGTCCTGCCATGGCCATCATGGTTCATTGGTAACCTGTATCACATGTATTTTATACATATATACACACATATATATAACTCATTTCAGCTTCAACAATATCAGTTTTTAAATCAAATTTGATCACACAGCATGTATACCAAGAATGTGACTAAAAATAATGTGAACAGAAAGTGAATAAAGCTCTTGTTATTAAACCACACGCCCAATGTGTATCTGTGTTTCCTCATTTAAACTACCTGACAGCCTGCCAATATATCTACTTCAAACTTTATGAAAATTGCCTGAGGCAGCTTAAAGCAGGAAATTTACATTAATAACATAATGTAATTCATTAAATCAAAGTGCATGAATTAGTTTAAACAATATTTATTTCTTTGAATGAACATAGTCAAGTATAAATATTATGTACATACATGTAGGATTGAGGAGAAAGCAATCTGCTTGTATGGCATTATAAATGCAGTGTTAATTAACTACAGCCAAGAACATGGACGATAAGAGGTAACTATATACATGACTCTAGTCTTGTTTCTACTTTCTTGACACATGAAATCACATTAACTTTTAATTTTTTAATAATATTTTATTGCATTTTTTTTTCATACATTACATTACAATTATACACATAATGAAATACATAGAAAACAATATGAAATTATATCAGCATTTATTATTATTGCTGTATACTATTTAATCTGGGGGAAAAAAGTAAATAGGTTGGGCTACAAGTTATGGCAACATTATTTACAGCCCTTCCCATAAGAAGCTGCTACGTTGAACTTGTGTTATCGAGGCAAATATCGCACACTGATAGTATTATGCAAAATTATAATAATAAACTTTTCTACAAGTACACTTAGCGACACTAAATCGGTGAAAACAGAACATTTCTACAGAATTTAATTTTTTCGTTTATACAAATTATCTTAGCTCGATTGCGAAACAAGTTCTTTCAACTTATATTAATCACTCTTGATACCTCATTCCTGATGGAATCCACCGAGGGAGAGAGAAGAGGCAACATGGAATTTAAATACCTTGCCTAAGGGCACAATCGTAACGGCTCCAGCGGGGATCGAAACTCCGGGCCTTTTTTGTAATTTTTTATTATATTGTATAAAAAAATTCCAAATATTTGCAACAGAAGACTCATCATCAAATGCTTCAAAGATCACTGGAGTGAACTAATGTTACTTTGTGGATTAGTTTGCCCAAAAATGTCTAGAAAAGAAATCGCTTAACCCTTTCTATCATAGAAGCACCTCATGACGCCATTACCAATACGACATACATTGACAATGTAGTAGCCAAACCAATGTTCATAACAAAAGCCAGAATCTCATGTAGTCCCAGTAATATCTATGAGGTGGGATAGATATAGCGACTACTTATCCACTACATGATAGCTAAATGGCTGTCGTTTGTATGGAGATATAATAGTATATTAACCTAAATCTCTATGTAGTCCCAGTAATATCTATGGAGGTGGGATAGATATGGCGACTACTTACCCACTACATGATAGCTAAATGGCTGTCGTTTGTATGGAGATATAATAGTATATTAACCTAAATCTCTATGAAGGAAAAGGTTAATGGGCTTTAATTAATTTATTTACAAAATATTACACTTTTCTTTCCGTAGATTCAACAAATGAATAAAAGCATCAACAACCTAGTACAACAATGGTAATTGGACAAGGAATGACAGGCCAGCATAAATCATTCATGCATAGATTTACAGCGGTAATGCTACTTAGCCTGGTCACAGTTGGTCTTGAGGTGTTTCTTGTTTCAAACATTTACAGCGGCTATGCCAGCTCCCTCACACCAGCTGAACCCCGAAACATAAATAGGCTCGCAATAGACAGACTATATGATAACAGACGGTTTACAAACTACACAATGGAGCAGAAACTGATAGAAGGGCCAGAACATGCACACGGTGACGGAAAGAAGGAAATAATTCAATCAAAAGAGATAAACAGTGACGATGTGCCTGAGGATAGAATATCCGTAGAAATAACACAATGACGTAAACAATATTCTGAGGAAGGAATCGGCTTTCAATATTCATTGTCTAAACACCATTGGAATAATGTCAACCAACATTGTGAAAGTTAGCAGGTTTATTGCCGAATGTGGTTCATATGGTGGCACAACCAAAGTGCAGACTACAATCATGGTGTCAAGTGGCAGCAATATTTTAGTCGAACATCACAATTCTATTATCTAAAATCAAGCTAACACAACGATTTTCATACGTCTAAATGTGTAATACTCACTTCCTGTGCAGTTTCCCCACCATGAGTCACTCTGGTCTCTGTGGTGGTGCTTGGCAAGTGCTCGTGCACCAACAGACAACTCGGCTTTAACTCTATAAAAAAAATATGCGTTTGTGTCATAGAAATCAGTTTAAGGCTAGATGGTTTGTTTATTATTATTTTCTGGATTTAACCCATTCAACACCAAGTAACTCACATGGACTGGTCCATGATATTCATAAACCAATAAATGAATCAGAAAATCACATTTGGACAAGTTCATTTATCAAAATGGGCAATTATGTCTAAAAATATTCATATCACTGGCAAAAAGTGCAGATCCTGATGAGACGGCTCGTCACGAGCCGGCTCATCTGGATCTACACTTTTTGTAAGCCTATTTAGAGGTCTGTGGTGTTGAAAGGGTTAATCTCACATCAACATATAAATACGCATTAGTTCCGTCTGTTTGTGGTTTATTACAGATTATTAATTAGATATGTATTTTAGCCTAATTTTTGCCGTTATTTGCCTACCACAATACTGTTTACTACCCTGGTTGATAAACTGTGTTTTCCAGTATGATATTTACCAAATTAGGTGACGTAGTAAAGTTCTACTCCAATAATGTGTCACAGATAAAAGGAAGGTCTACAAATGTTTGGTTTTCGTGCTCGATTACGTGTTGACAAGTTGACAATCATGCGACAATCATTAGGCAAACACTTCCAACTTGGGTAATTCACAATGAGACGATAGATGGATCAATGGCAATCAGTACTAGTGTAAGTTCTGAGTACTCACTTTAGTGTCTGTACTCTAATAAGTACTTTCTGAGCATGGCGATACTTTGTAGTAGTACTATTACAATGTGTAAATCTGTCTAAATGTATGTGTAGACAATAATGTGTAAATCTGTCTAAATGTATGTGTAGACAATAATGTGTAAATCTGTCTAAATGTATGTGTAGACAATAATGTGTAAATCTGTCTAAATGTATGTGTAGACAATAATGTGTAAATCTGTCTAAATGTATGTGTAGACAATATTGTGTAAATCTGTCTAAATGTACGTTAGACAATAATGTGCAAATCTGTCTAAATGTAGACAACAGGGATCAGTTTAGAGGGCGATGTGGGCAAAAAATAGTTTTTGGTTTTTACGATTTTCAAAAAAAAAATTGTCTAGTAAGATACACTGGCCCATTATAAAGCACTCCTTCTATTCAAATGTTGTATTTAATGGTTGTACGGTGCATTTTAACCCTATTTTGTAGAAGTATATTAAAGAACACCATTTAAGGAAGCGATCACGCGCTTTCTCACTTCTCCCAAAAATTCTGACCTAGAATGAACCCTGGACAATAATGTGCAAATCTGTCTAAATGTATGTGTAGACAATAATGGTCACATTAAAAGCATGATACATGTAACTGTTCTGTCCAATTTCCTGAGAATCACAGACTGTTCCCTCAAGAATTGCAAAGTGTTTCCATACTTGTTGTTTATGACATGACAGCTACATTCAGTTAATGGTTTATGACTAAATGGTGAGCAGGCTACTGACAGATGGGTCAGTAGTCCAGTGGTGACACGTTAGACTGTGAATCCCCTGGGATTGCAGGTTCGATCTACCATCTGACCATAATAATATTAACAGTGTTTCATATGGAGATTTAAACCAAGGTCTCATGTCGGTGTTTTACACTGTGCACGCAAAAGAAACAGAGGAGACTCTGGAATGGGTCTATGTCTGTATCATTGCACTATCTTGCAAAATCTAAAATGACTAATCTCTTCAGGGGGTGTTACTCACATGGGCAACTGGTAGCGACAATAAATAAACGCAAAAACAGATTACTCTGAGAAATGTAAAATGAAATCTGCCAGTTTGTAAAGGTGCTAATACCATAATTGTTTGCTATTATGCATTGTATATACATGTACCGGTAGCTGTCCATTAGTACTTTAAAATGGATACTCGAGTATGTACGGGTACAAGTACGAACGTAGACATTTTAAGTTCAATTTCAAATGCAGTGCACGTCAAGCTGACAAGATAATGGGGGGAACAGAATTCCGCAGTTTGTCAAGTGCATGTGTGTACTGCTTCAGAAGCAGACAGACACCTAAGCAGAACAATTGACGTTCTGCAAAATGGCTTGATGGATTCATCAATGGATGAATGAATGGTACGATGAACCGTGCATAGTACATATTCATCGGTATAGCTGTCTTTTAGCAACCAGCCTAACTAATACTATAAGTTACTAAATTCATAGAATATATTCAAGGTTTAACCCACAATTTCTATGAAGTTAATTGTTGTCATTCTGTCACTTGCATGGCTGCTTTAACTGTACATTTAGTCTAATAATTGTGCTGGAAATGAGAGTACATGTACTTACGAATGGGGTTCGTCAAAGCTGGCATGAAGCTTACTTCTAGCTGGAGGCCATAGATCCTTCGTTCCAACAGTCTTCCTGATACCTAGCAGATCCAGTATCCCTCTCTTATTAAAAAACTAAAAAAAAAGATTTTAACAAAACATGCGTTGCTAATTGTAGTTGCAAAGAGGAGAGTTCAATAATCAATAACATGTATATGTAACTAACTATAAACTAGGGATGGCAACGAATAGCGATTTTGGTATTCGAATATTCGGTCGGGAAGATATTCGAATATTTGATATAATTCTGTGAAAAACTCAAAATATCTCAAACACATATATCGTTTTTCTTCCGAATATTCTAATACTGTAATAGTATTCGAATATTTGGATGTTTGAGCGAATATTCGAATATTTGAATATTCGTTGCCATCCCTACTATAAACGCAGCGATCTTTCTCGTCATTTTGAAAATGCTACCTTTACCATTTCAATTGAGAAAATTCACGTCATTTTGCCCCAAATTGGGAATTGTAACATGACAAGATAATCTGGGCA
>CM026390.1:74514004-74546373 GCA_014843695.1 Archivesica marissinica | reverse complement strand
GAAGGGACTAGCATCAAGTAAGCTGTAGCAACAGCATGGCCTTCCCTGGGAAGAGAATGAAGGGACTAGCATCAAGTAAGCTGTAGCAACAGCATTGCCTTCCCTGGGAAGAGAATGAAGGGATTAGCATCAAGTAAGCTGTAGCAACAGCATTGCCTTCCATGGGAAGAGAATGAAGGGACTAGCATCAAGTAAGCTGTAGCAACAGCATTGCCTTCCCAGGGAAGAGAATGAAGGGATTAGCATAAAGTAAGCTGTAGCAACAGCATTGCCTTCCCTGGGAAGAGAATGAAGGGACTATCATCAAGTAGGCTGTAGCAACAGCATTGCCTTCCCTGGGAAGAGAATGGAGGGACTAGCATCAAGTAAGCTGTAGCAACAGCATTGCCTTCCCTGGGAAGAGAATGAAGGGACTAGCATCAAGTAAGCTGTAGCTATATCATTGCCTTCCCTGGGAAGAGAATGACGGGACTAGCATCAAGTAAGCTGTAGCAACAGCATTGCCTTCGCTGGGAAGAGAATGAAGGGACTAGCATCAAGTAAGCTGTAGCAACAGCATTGCCTTCCCTGGGAAGAGAATGAAGGGACTAGCATCAAGTTAGCTGTAGCTATATCATTGCCTTCCCTGGGAAGAGAATGAAGGGACTAGCATCAAGTAAGCTGTAGCAACAGCATTGCCTTCCCTGGAAAGAGAATGAAGGGACTAGCATCAAGTAAGCTGTAGCAACAGCATTGCCTTCCCTGGGAAGAGAATGAAGGGACTAGCATCAAGTAAGCTGTAGCAACAGCATTGCCTTCCTTGGGAAGAGAATGAAGGGACTAGCATCAAGTAAGCTGTAGCAACAGCATTGCCTTCCCTGGGAAGAGAATGAAGGGACTAGCATCAAGTAAGCTGTAGCAACAGCATTGCCTTCCCTGGGAAGAGAATGAAGGGATTAGCATCAAGTAAGCTGTAGCAACAGCATTGCCTTCCCTGGAAAGAGAATGAAGTGACTAGCATCAAGTAAGCTGTAGCAACAGCATTGCCTTCCCTGGAAAGAGAATGAAGGGACTAACATCAAGTAATCTGTAGCAACAGCATTGCCTTCCCTGGGAAGAGAATGAAGGGACTAGCATCAAGTAAGCTGTAGCAACAGCATTGCCTTCCCTGGGAAGAGAATGAAGAGACTAGCATCAAGTAAGCTGTAGCAACAGCATTGCCTTCCCTGGGAAGAGAATGAAGGGACTAGCATCAAGTAAGCTGTAGCAACAGCATTGCCCTCCCTGGGAAGAGAATGAAGGGACTAGCATCAAGTAAGCTGTAGCAACAGCATTGCCTTCCATGGGAAGAGAATGAAGGGACTAGCATCAAGTAAGCTGTAGCAACAGCATTGCCTTCCCTGGGAAGAGAATGAAGGGACTAGCATCAAGTAAGCTGTAGCAACAGCATTGCCTTCCCTGGAAAGAGAATGAAGGGACTAGCATCAAGTAAGCTGTAGCAACAGCATTGCCTTCCCTGGGAAGAGAATGAAGGGACTAGCATCAAGTAAGCTGTAGCAACAGCATGGCCTTCCCTGGGAAGAGAATGAAGGGACTAGCATCAAATAAGCTGTAGCAACAGCATTGCCTTCCCTGGGAAGAGAATGAAGGGATTAGCATCAAGTAAGCTGTAGCAACAGCATTGCCTTCCCTGGGAAGAGAATGAAGGGACTAGCATCAAGTAAGCTGTAGCAACAGCATTGCCTTCCCTGGAAAGAGAATGAAGTGACTAGCATCAAGTAAGCTGTAGCAACAGTATTGCCTTCCCTGGAAAGAGAATGAAGGGACTAACATCAAGTAATCTGTAGCAACAGCATTGCCTTCCCTGGGAAGAGAATGAAGGGACTAGCATCAAGTAAGCTGTAGCAACAGCATTGCCTTCCCTGGGAAGAGAATGAAGAGACTAGCATCAAGTAAGCTGTAGCAACAGCATTGCCTTCCCTGGGAAGAGAATGAAGGGACTAGCATCAAGTAAGCTGTAGCAACAGCATTGCCTTCCCTGGGAAGAGAATGAAGGGACTAGCATCAAGTAAGCTGTAGCAACAGCATTGCCTTCCATGGGAAGAGATTGAAGGGACTAGCATCAAGTAAGCTGTAGCAACAGCATTGCCTTCCCTGGGAAGAGAATGAAGGGACTAGCATCAAGTAAGCTGTAGCAACAGCATTGCCCTCCTTAGGAAGAGAATGAAGGGACTAGCATCAAGTAAGTTGTAGCAACAGCATTGCCTTCAATGGGAAGAGAATGAAGGGACTAGCATCAAGTAAGCTGTAGCAACAGCATTGTCTTCCCTGGGAAGAGAATGAAGGGACTAGCATCAAGTAAGCTGTAGCAACAGCATTGCCTTCCCTGGGAAGAGAATGAAGGGACTAGCATCAAGTAAGCTGTAGCAACAGCATTGCCTTCCCTGTGAAGAGAATGAAGGGACTAGCATCAACTAAGCAGTAGCAACAGCATTACCTTCCCTGGGAAGAGAATGAAGGGACTAGCATCAAGTAAGCTGTAGCAACAGCATTGCCTTCCCTGGGAAGAGAATTAAGGGACTAGCATCAAGTAAGCTGTAGCAACAGCATTGCCTTCCATGGGAAGAGAATGAAGGGAATAGCATCAAGTAAGCTGTAGCAACAGCATTGCCTTCCCTGGGAAGAGAATGAAGGGACTAGCATCAAGTAATCTGTAGCAACAGCATTGCCTTCCCTGGGAAGAGAATGAAGGGACTAGCATCAAGTAAGCTGTAGCAACAGCATTGCCTTCCCTGGGAAGAGAATGAAGGGACTAGCATCAAGTAAGCTGTAGCAACAGCATTGCCTTCCCTGGGAAGAGAATCAAGGGACTAGCATCAAGTAAGCTGTAGCAACAGCATTGCCTTCCCTGGGAAGAGAATGAAGGGACTAGCATCAAGTAAGCTGTAGCTATATCATTGCCGTCCCTGGGAAGAGAATGACGGGACTAGCATCAAGTAAGCTGTAGCAACAGCATTGCCTTCGCTGGGAAGAGAATGAAGGGACTAGCATCAAGTAAGCTGTAGCAACAGCATTGCCTTCCCTGGGAAGAGAATGAAGGGACTAGCATCAAGTAAGCTGTAGCTACAGCATTGCCTTCCCTGAGAATGAAGGGACTAGCATCAAGTAAGCTGTAGCAACAGCATTGCCTTCCCTGGAAGAGAATGAAGGGACTAGCATCAAGTAAGCTGTAGCAACAGCATTGCCTTCCCTGGGAAGAGAATGAAGGGACTAGCATCAAGTAAGCTGTAGCAACAGCATTGCCCCTGGGAAGAGAATGAAGGGACTAGCATCAAGTAAGCTGTAGCAACAGCATTGCCTTCCCTGGGAAGAGAATGAAGGGACTAGCATCAAGTAAGCTGTAGCAACAGCATTGCCTTCCATGGGAAGAGAATGAAGGGACTAGCATCAAGTAAGCTGTAGCAACAGCATTGCCTTCCCTGGGAAGAGAATGAAGGGATTAGCATCAAGTAAGCTGTAGCAACAGCATTGCCTTCCCTGGGAAGAGATTGAAGGGACTAGCATCAAGTAAGCTGTAGCTATATCATTGCCTTCCCTGGGAAGAGAATGAAGGGACTAGCATCAAGTAAGCTGTAGCAACAGCATTGCCTTCCCTGGGAAGAGAATGAAGGGACTAGCATCAAGTAAGCTGTAGCTATATCATTGCCTTCCCTGGGAAGAGAATGAAGGGACTAGCATCAAGTAAGCTGTAGCAACAGCATTGCCTTCCCTGGAAAGAGAATGAAGGGACTAGCATCAAGTAAGCTGTAGCAACAGCATTGCCTTCCCTGGGAAGAGAATGAAGGGACTAGCATCAAGCATCAAGTAAGCTGTAGCAACAGCATTGCCTTCCTTGGGAAGAGAATGAAGGGACTAGCATCAAGTAAGCTGTAGCAACAGCATTGCCTTCCCTGGGAAGAGAATGAAGGGACTAGCATCAAGTAAGCTGTAGCAACAGCATTGCCTTCGCTGGGAAGAGAATGAAGGGACTAGCATCAAGTAAGCTGTAGCAACAGCATTGCCTTCCCTGGGCAGTGCCTTCCCTGGGAAGAGAATGAAGGGACTAGCATCAAGTAAGCTGTAGCAACAGCATTGCCTTCCCTGGGAAGAGAATGAAGGGACTAGCATCAAGTAAGCTGTAGCAACAGCATTGCCTTCCATGGGAAGAGAATGAAGGGACTAGCATCAAGTAAGCTGTAGCAACAGCATTGCCTTCCCTGGGAAGAGAATGAAGGGATTAGCATCAAGTAAGCTGTAGCAACAGCATTGCCTTCCCTGGGAATAGAATGAAGGGACTAGCATCAAGTATGCTGTAGCAACAGCATTGCCTTCCCTGGGAAGAGAATGGAGGGACTAGCATCAAGTAAGCTGTAGCAACAGCATTGCCTTCCCTGGGAAGAGAATGAAGGGACTAGCATCAAGTAAGCTGTAGCTATATCATTGCCTTCCCTGGTAAGAGAATGAAGGGACTAGCATCAAGTAAGCTGTAGCAACAGCATTGCCTTCCCTGGGAAGAGAATGAAGGGACTAGCATCAAGTAAGCTGTAGCAACAGCATTGCCTTCCCTGGGAAGAGAATGAAGGGACTAGCATCAAGTAAGCTGTAGCAACAGCATTGCCTTCCATGGGAAGAGAATGAAGGGACTAGCATCAAGTAAGCTGTAGCAACAGCATTGCCTTCCCTGGGAATAGAATGAAGGGACTAGCATCAAGTAGGCTGTAGCAACAGCATTGCCTTCCCTGGGAAGAGAATGGAGGGACTAGCATCAAGTAAGCTGTAGAAACAGCATTGCCTTCCCTGGGAAGAGAATGAAGGGACTAGCATCAAGTAAGCTGTAGCTATATCATTGCCTTCCCTGGGAAGAGAATGAAGGGACTAGCATCAAGTAAGCTGTAGCAACAGCATTGCCTTCCCTGGAAAGAGAATGAAGGGACTAGCATCAAGTAAGCTGTAGCAACAGCATTGCCTTCCCTGGGAAGAGAATGAAGGGACTAGCATCAAGTAAGCTGTAGCTATATCATTGCCTTCCCTGGGAAGAGAATGAAGGGACTAGCATCAAGTAAGCTGTAGCAACAGCATTGCCTTCCCTGGTAAGAGAATGAAGGGACTAGCATCAAGTAAGCTGTAGCAACAGCATTGCCTTCCCTGGGAAGAGAATGAAGGGACTAGCATCAAGCATCAAGTAAGCTGTAGCAACAGCATTGCCTTCCTTGGGAAGAGAATGAAGGGACTAGCATCAAGTAAGCTGTAGCAACAGCATTGCCTTCCCTGGCAAGAGAATGAAGGGACTAGCATCAAGTAAGCTGTAGCAACAGCATTGCCTTCCCTGGGAAGAGAATGAAGGGACTAGCATCAAGTAAGCTGTAGCAACAGCATTGCCTTCCCTGGAAAGAGAATGAAGTGACTAGCATCAAGTAAGCTGTAGCAACAGCATTGCCTTCCCTGGAAAGAGAATGAAGGGACTAACATCAAGTAATCTGTAGCAACAGCATTGCCTTCCCTGGGAAGAGAATGAAGGGACTAGCATCAAGTAAGCTGTAGCAACAGCATTGCCTTCCCTGGGAAGAGAATGAAGAGACTAGCATCAAGTAAGCTGTAGCAACAGCATTGCCTTCCCTGGGAAGAGAATGAAGGGACTAGCATCAAGTAAGCTGTAGCAACAGCATTGCCTTCCCTGGGAAGAGAATGAAGGGACTAGCATCAAGTAAGCTGTAGCAACAGCATTGCGCACAGAATGAACGGACTGGTTGTTTGAAGCATCTATTTTAGCATTACACACTAACCACAAGTATTTCTCTGAGTCTGTAGACAATCTCCTCTTCCACCCACAGTGTATGAAGAGTTTTGAGTCCCTCCAACATGGGCGTGATAGATGCAATCACTGCTGCCCTGTAACACAATATCAAAATATATTCATGACAAAAGAGCACAAATTCTTTGGAATACAGTGAAACCTGTCTTCAGCAGCAATCCAATGCAATCACAGAAAGTGGATGCTTAGCACAGGTGGCTGCTTAATTTATGGTAAATGTATTACTAACATGGCTTTGGCATAATTTCTGTATACGCAAAGAATGAAATTACCGTGCATATGTATGCAATAAAAACATGGTTTATAGGTTTGTGACGTGACACTGATGTCGTTTAGTCCAGTCTACCTCAAGTCTCCAGTCTACTCGAGTCCACCTCAAGTCTCCAGTCTACTCAAGTCTACCTCAAGTCTCCACAAGTATACATCAAGTCTCCAGTCTACATCAAGTATCCAGTCTACTTCAGTTCACCTCAAGTCTCCAGTCTACCTCAAGTCTCCAGTCTACCTCAACTCATTCATGAATGGAGAACACGCTTGACAGCGCCAGAAGACTATTTATCCCAAGTTTACAAATGGAAAAAGGGTTTGACAGCTCCAGGAGATTATTTATCCCATCCTGACTCTAGCTCAAGCCATGAACGGGGCATAGGTTCGACACATCCATGGACTGTAATTTCGGTAAAGGGGCTACCACAGAACATTAGTTTCCATAATGTTAGATGAATTTTGATAACATAAAAACAACATACACTATAATTATTGAGCTTCAATATATGTATAGACAGGCCAGTACACATTGTGCTAACTTACATCATCTTTCTGGGTAACTGTCACACTGAAGCTTATGGATGTGAACATTACCTTGACTCCACATACACTTGTTCATCAAGTAAGTCATACTTTGGAAGTTCTAGAATTGGACAATTCCTGGAAAATACAATATTAAATTATTAATGCCAGCACAGGCAAAACTAAGAAAAACATTGGTGAAACCAAAGGATATGCCTTGAAATGAGTGCATATAATAAACATGTACCTCACTGTCATGATATTTAATACTATGTCAGTGCAGATATTGGTGTACAGTAATTGTGCCACGTTCAGTTTTTGTGTACATGTACATCATTTTAGCAATTCCATTTTAATAATGATTCTAGTTTCAGGAAATAAAATATAAATACAAAACAAATATCTTCTCATGCTAATTTCTTTTATCATAAGTTCATAACACAGTTGATTTATAAAATTATCAGATTTTCAAGGGACATAACACAATGAATAGATGTATATGACTATTAATGATCAATGACCTTATTAGTAATATCATCACAGCAGGGGTACTAGTGAGTGGACTCAACAACAGACATGTGTTCTTGGGTTTAATAACTGACCGCATGTTCCATGACATACGGTCTTCTTCAACTGAATTAGTAGGAAGAATATAAGGAATGTAAATGACATGATAATGTCAGAATTTTTGTCTGCGCCACTTCTGTCGCCAATTGGAAAAAAACTGGAGGCAATTTGAAGCTATGTATTTGACAAACATGTGGTGAAAAAAAAAAGGTGTGCCAAATATTTTTGCCAATTCACAAAATTTAGTGTAAGCATTTGTATTTTGCAAACCGATAACATTCCTGTGTTGGACGAGTATGTCTGATACAACTACATATGCATAGAATAGCACTATGAGACTTTGCTGACCACCATGACTACAGGCCAAGCTTGACTGATTTCTCCTACAATCTAACTACTTTCTCCAAGCTCAACCCTCTATATATTCACAAAGTTTCATCAAGATTCAACAAATTTGAGTCATCCTATTCACAGACAGACAGGATGACAGACAGATGCTGCCAAAAACAATAACCCCATGCCTACGGTGGCTGTTACAGTGTTAGTAATAGAAATTAGCTCACAATGTATCCATCCAGGTCTGCAACATGGCAGAAATTTGCCTGTATAACGGATGACTTGGGTATCCCACAATCCCCTTCCTAACATCGCTGTTTGTACCATCATGTTCGTCAAGAATCTCGTCAATGTCACTCTCAGTCAGGAATTTATCATTTCTGCTCCTCTCCTTCACAAATACCTGTAAGAATGAATTATATGATTAGTTTGGAAAATCAGTGACATTAAAAAGACCAATCAGTCCAATCATCTAAACTAAGCTAGGTTTAGCAACACTATATACTTACTATACACCAGTCTGCAATAGCAAAGATGGTAACAGCCATGGTATCCTAGTCGAGTCGCTATCCCTCCAGAAAAAAAGCATCATTACGACACTGGCAGTTATCTTTGGATATAACATCAAAACTTTGTGTGGTAATTTTTTTTTGAATACAATGAAGTCAGTGTCATTGATTTATATCGAAAATCGTTGAGTAATGGCCAGGGGATGCTGGGGCATATGACAAGTGTAAAAATTGACTAGGCATATCTATACCTGGGGTTTTGTTTCATTCCATTTATGTTGAACACCTTGCGGGGACTTGGACATGTTTGCCCGGGCAGACTTAACTGACCTAAGCAGTTAACCAGTACTAAGCAATGTATTTGAGATGACATACATGATCAAGGACTATATACTATACATTCATGCCGTGATCTCATTATCGAAGCTGGGAGACTATTCGATTACAATTGTGACGCTCTACTATTGGACCACGGACGCCATACTGAATGTGACTGATGGGTGACGCCACACTGAATGTGACTGATGGGTGAGTGCAGGGCATATCTAAGCAAATCTATGTAAATAAAGGAAAGTTTAGGCATGCTGATTTTGCACGTTATTTTTATTATTTTTCTATTGCCCATCAATAATGTTTCTGATTATTATTGGGAGATTAGTCTGTTGTGTCGGAGAGTAGATCACACATATTTCCTGGGTAAGAAGCCATACTCAACTCCCCAACCTCCATAAGTGTAATCCAGACTACTACAAGTTTTCCTTCTTTCCAAGGACAATCTATCATTGGAACCACCTACCTAGGGTTTATTCTAGAGTGGTAAAAAGGGCAGGGTGGGTCAGAAAAGTGGCAGGGTGGGCCAGAAAAAGGGCAGGGTGGATTTTTAGCCGCAAGAGGGCGCGGCGGAGCTGTCACCCCACCGAGAAAACATTAAAACATGTATTTTATTATAAAATAATACACCAAATAGTAGCTGTAAACATTTCCATAAACCTTTTGATACCCGTAGACAACATAACCAGACACACAAACCCATATTGTTATAAACACATCCCTGTCAACAAAGATTCATACAAATTCTCTTTTTATCCAAGAACCGTCATCCAATGGAACTTGTTACCCCTTGCCACACACGAAGCAATAACAGTTGATGGCTTTAAAGCACTTATCCCCGTAAATGCCCTCCCAACCATGATCTAAAGCATTCACTCTATGTACAAAATCTTAAACAATCACTGTAGTATATTTGTCTTTGGACATTCACTTATTTGTAAATATCATCATCTCAAAATTCACCAGCGACGACACATAATCCTCAATATTGAGGGAGTGCCGAAATCACCAAGAAGAAGAAGATAACTACATTCTTTATTATGAGAGGCTGCTGATGCATATTTTAACAAGAGTTTTCAGATCAAACCTGATAGAAAGTTTGCTCAAATGCTAAAGTAATTTGCTGTAAAACGTTGCACAATGACTAAATTGAAAGCATGTTTGAAAAGCACAATTCAGAACGAAATCAATATGATGAAGCTTGTATAAATAGTCCATTTCGGTATTCTGATGTCCATTTCGGAAATCCCAAATAATTCTGTTCGTACTGTAAATAGCCCTATGTTCCATAATTAACTGTACCTGGTTTGTTTTGATAATCACTACATTCCTGTTGTGCATATTGTTAGTGGAATGACTTTTGACTGCTTTTTTCCCGGATGACTACTCCCGGATTGAATACTGATTGTCTTTCCGCAGGGATCACAAAACAAACCGTGTATGTCCGGTTTTTCAACCATTTCTCATACTTTTGACCGGATTCGTCGATTTCTTCCAACCATTACCTCCACTTGTTCTTTACATCTTTTTCTAGCACTTTAACGTTGGTACCCTTGTCCAAATATTTCATTTTCGGATCTTTTTTTTTTTTTCGGTAAGCCTTTTTTCTCAACCACCCAACTGAATAATGACATCAACCACGCGTTTTGACGCGAACCCTGGGCGGAGCAAGTTCTTTATGCGTGGTTGATACTATATTCTGATCGGCTGGTTGAGATAAAGATTTTACGTTTTTTTCCAAATTCACCAAATAGAAAACAGAGGAGATTGTCGCTAAATGAGTTGTTTCCCTTGTCAGTCTATTTTCCTTTGAAATAACGACAACTCTTCGTCATCTTGCGCGCGCACTCAGCCCGGTTCGTTCCGATCGTAAACCTGGTAACTTTCGGGACTTTTCGGAGCGTGTAGTTCAATTGACTAACGGAAAAGGGCGGAAATGCGCGAAACCAGTTCTATTTTAAGTAACATGTCTTGCATCTACGTTTTGAATATGTCTACATTCAATGGTAATTACGTTAAAACTAATTCTCGAAATACTAGGTGTTACAATCATAGGCCCTACTTCTTCTTTTTTTTTAAATCGATTTCTTATGGTATCGGCATAATTATGCCCCCAGCTGTTGTGTACAGTATATACCAAGTATTGATCAATTAAACAGATCACACGTATCGGCTAATATACGGTTGACCGTTAACCTACCTTACGATGATTGACAGCTAAATAAGCATGATCAAAGAGTCGTGGTTCTAGTTTGGGCAGCAGGGCGGAACAAATCGGGCAAAAGGGCGGTCATAAAGGGCAAAAGGGCGGGGCTAAAAATTCCGCTCTAGAGAAAACCCTAACCTACCTCTCTCCTGACATTGTCCATTTCCCTACCATAGAGCAATTCAATATGACAGTTTGCCATATTGAACATGCCAGTCCCTAGTTGTTCTGCGTAGCTGCTTTTAAACTTTTACCAAAACTTATTTTCATTACCTTCTTAAATTATACTTTTAACTACTCATATTTTTAATTTCTTTGCGGTTTTTGACGCGCAATATGTCTACGTCCCCGCGAGGGGTTCGCCATTAACGGAAGATAGATAGATAGATAAGTGAGTGACAACTTTCTCACATATCATCATTTATCACTTGTCCCCAAATAGGGAGCGAACTTGCAGCCCTGATAATAGTGATGACGGCACATTAGAACACTCGGCCAATGAGGCTCTTTTTGCATGACGGTAGGGAAATATGGAGTTGGTGTAGATCTATGATAGAATACGGACATGCGGGTCATTATTTCATTACCAGTTGATTACAATGAGTAATTATTCTATGAGACACTGCCACAAAAGTGTGCGGTATACAAGTCATCGAAATATTTTTTAAATTATTTGGCTAAAAGAACAAAAATGCCAGGCAAGAACCGGTTTGAATACATGTCTACATTAGTTCAACATTAGGACATTAGATAGAATACCTTATGTATGTATTTCTCTAAATGTATGTGTGTTCCCATTGTAGCAGGTCGGTCTTCACTCGTGTCAGTAAATAATTATTGAGTAATCCGTGGACGTCAGTAATTCACTAATTGACACGTTGACCGTCCGAGTCTTCAATAGTATTCAACTGTTCACAAACTGATTTCATAAAAATGACACACACATCTAATGCCAGTTCATTACATCTCCCTATTGATCACAACTAAATCTTAGGTATGTATGCGTATCCGGGTCTCCACACGTGTAATGTATACCTAAATAAAAATGATGACATCTACTGAAACTTTCAACAATGTTCAAAGAAGTTTCGAGATTTGTTTGTTTACCACTAGATTTGCTTCATGTTCGTTAGACTACATTTTTATAATTCTCACAAGTTAATTAATTTTAATCGAACAAAGTGTTAATTGAGTCAGAAACATAGAACATTGTCAATAACATCCCGCCATCAAGTTAGCCTGGGTTCCAGTCTGTCCATTTTTCACTTTTTAACTTCTGGCAAAATGATATGATCAGAAACTCAATACGGCCCAATTAATAGTCTCGGTGTTAAAATATATTTATTTGACTGACCAGGCAAAATATATCGACGCCTGTTCCCAGGCTATCATCATAGTGCTTCAAGACAAATTAGATGTGTATTTAAATTTGAATATGTAGATATGATCTAATGTGATCCGGCCCTGACCAACTACCTGCAAGACTGTTAGCTTAAACATATTTATTTTCTATCATGTACATGATTAGTTACAACAATTATATTAAGGAATTGGACAGAAAGCTATACAGCTTACGGTTGTTCTCTCCTTAAAGACTGTTGAAGGAACCTGCATTTGAGATTGCTTCCATATATATGCATTGTTCATACAGGTTTCGCTGGACAAAGGCACCATGCTGAATGTTTGGAAAGCCGCCAACGTAGTTCCTATTTTCCAAAAGGGCTACAGAAGCCAAGCAGAACATTACATACCAGTCAGCCTGACTGTCATAATATGTACACTAGGGCAATTTTTCAGCAGTTCGGTCAGAAATACGTGGACCATCATTTTTAGTTCACGGATGCTAAGCGTGACTAGGTGATGTGAGACACTTGTAATTCGTTCTACCTATTCAGGATCTAGTCAGCAACACTGAGAACATGGGTCAGAGAGTTATGTAATAAAGCTAGTACCCCGCCTACGTCTACTATCAACATTACAGTTCTATGGGGTACGTGCCAATCTGCAACGATGAATCAGCAGCATCCCCGAGCACTGCACACAGCAAGTGAACGTGGATGGCACTCCATTGGACACAGCACCAGATACAATCTGGCGATCTTCTTCTATCTATCTATCTATCTATCTATCTATCTATCTATCTATCTTCCTTTTATGTCAAACCCCTCGCGGGGACGTAGACATGTTGCGCGTAAAAAACCGCAAAGAAATTAAAAGTATGAGTAGTTAAAAGCATAATTTAAGAAAGTAGTGAAAATAAGTTATGGTAAAAGTTTAAAAGCAGCTGGGCAGAACAACTAGGGACTGGCATGATCAATATGGCAAACTGCCGTATTGAATTGCTCTATGGTAGGGAGATGGACAACAGGGGCATAACCATAGATTTAGAATCTTTACGCAGATTGCGGAACGAATTGCCGATGGGGGAGAGTGTGGGAAGGGGTTCCCCCTCTCTTTGGTGGGGGTTCGGGGGATTTCCCCCGAGAAAATGTTGAAATTAGACATGAAAAGAAGGCCTCTGATGGATTTTAAAAGGCAAATACTTTCGGTAAACTGGATATAAATAAAGAAGTATTTTAATAAAGATCCATACAAAATGTCCGTTTCGACCTCTCCGTAGGTCTCATCAGGCGGTGATGAGTACATGATATTAGAACTCACAGATGTCTCCGCGACGGGTTTTTTTTGTTTTTATATTTGTTTTCCATATTTTTTCCCCTATTTTTATATAGATATAATTCTTCTTCTTTGCATATACCGGGGTACTGCTTTGTTTTGACATGCTTAGTGGTTGTCAAACACCAAAGCGATTCTCCTATGCCCGGACGCATCAAAATCACGAATGACTTGGTCGATGTTAATGTCGTGATTTCTGTGGATATGCATCAATGCCAATCCAGTAAGTCTCTCCTCGGTCATAGTGTTGCGGAGATAAGTTTTCATACGGCGAAGGCTGCTGAATGATCGCTCCGCTGAAGCCGTTGATACTGGCATTGTGAGAAGGACCTTGAATACTGTATGGATATTCGGGTACAGTTGGTACGTTTCATCCACAGCCTCTACCAGAGATGCAACTGGTGCTGCTGTTGTCGCTCTCTTTCAGACATCCAGCCCAGTATCTATTGCCATGCGATCTATGAAAGGGACATATTCTTCCTTTATCTCCCTCCATATTTCGGGCGAGAGTTGCCGAATTTTATTTGGTAATAGATACTGAGCTTTCAGCCTGGAGGTTGAGATGCACAGTCTGTCGTGTAGCTGGGACAGTAGGTGGTCCATGAAGGGAACACATAAGTTAAGTCTCCAATACTCTTTGGGTGTATATGCGGCAATGTTGTTGCGATGTTGCTGCCTTGCAGCAACTCGCGGTTGACAAACAACAAGTTCATGTTGTGCTGCCAAATTAACCGCTTTGTCATATAATCCACCATAGTACCCAGCGTCATTCCGCTGCTCTGATAGTTGGTCTTGAAGCAGTACAGCTCCGAAGTCTGGTTTTTATATCAATGGACCCAATGTCCAGGAACCGCGTTCCGAGGTGGCAACCCATCGACGGTCTCTCGCTAACAGACTGATCTGCACTTGTTTGCTTTGGTACATGTGAACTACTAGGCAGATCGGTGACATTTCCCCCAGAAAATGATTGCGAGGAATCACTCTGAACTGTTGCTTGTTGTGGTTTAAAACATTGAAAAATGGACGTTTGTGCAGGGATTGTTTATGTTTTTTTGGAACTCATCACAATGTCTCGAAAATGTTGTTAAACTTGTAAATAAAATCTAAAAACGTCGAATACTAGAAAGTATGCCTACTGTTGTGTTCGTGTTCACAATTGAACTGAATCTAAAACAAGTTGGAAAGCTTGCACTTTTAGTACATGAATGATCACGTGGCATGCATCAGGCACACTAAAATAGATGTGACACTATGAATAGTTGTTCTGCAGTAGACACTTTGATCTAGATTCTAACTTATTATGTGACCGATTTACATACTGTAGTAGTGGAGTACTGAAAAAATGATTTTTGAAGGAAATTAATTAAAAGTCAATACGAGTATTTATTTACAATTTGCCGAATATAACATACAACATGAAAAAAGCAAGTCGGCCAAAAAAGTTTTACGCAGTTACGTAAACTGCGTAATGGGCGTTACGCCCTTGGACAATGTCAGGAGGGAGATAGTTCCAATGGTAGATTGTACTTGGGGGGAAAAGGAAAACTTGTAGTACATGTAGTATGTAGTTGCTGTAATTAACCTATACCTTAAGGAATGGCAATGGCGAGCAGGACAGGAGAGGGGAACTAGGTAATTTTCAATGGGAATATCAACAGGATCATTATGAATTTTATACATAAGGGATAACCTATTGTCAATACGCCGTTGATCTAGTCTGCGTAGATTTAGGGAATGTAGCATGTCTGTAACACTAGAGGTACGATAGAAGTCAGCCTTTATCCAACGGGCTGCTCTTCGCTGGGCACCTTCAATTTGGTCTATCAATGTTTGGGTATGGGGCGACCAGATCTCGGAGCCATATTCAAGCTGGGGTCTCACTAGTGTCTGGTAAGCCATGGACTTAAGGGGTTCGGATTTGACCTGGAGGTTTCTACGTAGAAATCCTAATGTTTGGTTTGCTTTCTTAGTTGACCTTTTTATGTGAGTATCCCACGACAGGTTATTTGAGATATCCACGCCAAGAGGTGACAGACTCAAGTAGGACTATTTCTTCTGAAAAGTACTGACACCAATAAACAAAATTTATATATTATGTATACATAGGCCTACTTTCCAGAGGAAAATTTGAATTCTGACAGGCTGATTGTGGCATTTGCTAGATAGAATATATTCTTAAGATTTCCGATGCAAATAACCAAGCACGCAGCAGAGGGCGCCAAAGGTCGATACAAAGCCCGCCGCACAGCGTCTCTAGCCCAAAGGACTACCAAATTATACTGCTGGTATTTCACATTCATTTAGCTACTTTGCAATGTTGGTATTTTTTTCCCCAAAATAAGTCACTGACGTGTCTTAGAGATATATTAGCATTTGGAATAGCGCATAGAATATCCTGTGAACTGGCTTATATAAGGCTGTATGTTAAATTATGACCGCCATTTTCTACGTTATCCGCCATTTTGTGTATTTCTATTTCTTTGGCCTTCTTGTTCTTCCAGCGTTTTCTTCGGATTTTCCATATAATTTCATATGGATTCGGATAAAATGTAAATAGTTTTCGATTAGCAAGTAACAGAGTAATATGCAATACACACTAGACCACATTTTCAGTTTGTACACAATTTGGACGTTTCGTTCCAATCATGCCAATGTCGGATGCAAGTCATTTCGTACCGTGGACGTTTCGTAACCAGTTTGGACATTTCGTACCCAGTGTCTGAGACGGTACATAGTATGTAACATACCCTATGATTAAGGGTTCGTATTAAAAGTTGGTTTGTATCCAAGTCTGGACAATTCATACCGTTGGATTAAGTGTTATGGTTAGAGACTAAATGCCCAGACTTGGGAAGTTGGGTACACAAATTCACAATGTCTCAAGTTCTAACGCTAACCCAAGGGTACAAGCTATACAGACTTGGTACAACACTTCTTTAACTCTCAACACTAACCCGTAATCTTAATTAAAATACCACATTTAGCAGGCTTTTTCTCTAATTGTTCCTGAGAACATAATTATGTCTAGCTGATTTAAATGTAAACATTTTCACAGTAGAGTACTCCGAGTAGAGTGGTGGAACCTATGCTCGGCGTATTTTCCATTTTCATACATATTTAAAATATTTATATAGTTCTAGGCTAATTTCGCCGACAGAGCTGAAGCATGGTTCAATAGCATTCTGTTGAGTGTATCGGTAGGCTGATGCAACGTCCAGCAGACGAATATAAACTTGTAAGCAAATCATTGGGAGAATATTTCTACCGAAACTGTTACGGTGTATGAGCAATTCGGGTAGCTATCCGTATTAAAAAATATACACCTAACCCGTGTCTATACCATTTCTGATTAAGAACAATAAATGTTTTTACTCATGATGTACTATATCAAAATAAGATATTCAACAAGTTATGGTGGATAAATAAAAAATAACAAGTACGTCGTGCATAGGTGCCCTGAAGTTTTCAGTTCCCCATATAAACCGGTGCCGACCAACACCGTTGCGATAGTTGTATTGAGAAGCAAGGAACATGCATACATACACGTGATGAAGCTAAAACTGTCAACAAGAGTGTTTTGAAAGTTGTTTTCACGACTTAGGAAAATAATAATATACGGCAAGTGCAAATAACATTTCATACTGGTCATTATATGTGGGATTTACGCCGAGCATAGGTTCCACCACTCTATTGATTTTATGCACGAGTCAGTATTCCATTGGTTAACATGTTGGACTGCGAACCCCAGGGATCGTAGGTTCGATCCACCATCTGACCCTAATGATTATATTAAGTCTTTTAGATGGGACTTTAAAACCGAGGTCTCATGTTCGTGCTTTACACTGTGCATGTAAAAGAACCAGAGGAGACTCTGGAACTGATCTCTGTCTCGCTCTGTATCATTGCACTATCTAAAATGACTAATTTTTTCAAGTTGTGTCGCTGGTCATATAAGCATTGATTTTCCTGTCTTCTACTTACATGTACTATGTAGATCTACACAGCTTGAAAACAACAGCACGTTCACATTTACATGTAGGTACTTGTGTAGTACCGGTAACATATACACTCTATAATAAAGCCTGGGGGGCCCTCAAAATCAAGTCGGGCATGTATCTCCTAAACCTTGAAAGGCACATGGGTCTGTGCCTAAAAAAATCCTGTGTGTTTTTGCACTCTTTTAAAAACATATAAAATGCTTTGTCAAATGTGCACCAGATTGAGCGCAGTTTACCCATATCAGTAGGTAGGGTTCGCCACCCTTCCATATGGGTCTAGCTAACATGTAGCTGCTACTAGATCATAGTTTACCGATATAATTACTAGGAACTTGTGACTAAACCCCTTACCTTCTTAATCTGTTAATCAACACAATTAGGGTGTGCAAAATGTGTACAGTTTGGATACATTTATATTGCACGAAGAATTCAGCTTTGAGGGGTTTATATCAGTGTTAGGGTTTGGCACTCATCCATTATTCCATTTTTTTCTCATAATCATTTGCTTGTTTCTCGGCCTTAGTGGATATATTACTTTCATCATATTTTGGAATGAGAAAAGGGTAGACTTATGGTGGGGAATATACGGCAGATTAACTGCATGGGGAAAATGTTGTAAAAAAGGATGTGATCAAATCTCATTGAAATACATGTACATGTAGATGGTGTGCACTGGATTGAGGAGGTATTGAGGGGTTTATTTCAATGGGTAGGGTTTGGCACTCATCCATATGGGTCTAGCTAGCTCACAGATATATTTCCTCAGAACATTTGGCTAAATCCCTGACCATCTTAATCAACACAATTAATGTGTGCAAAATGTTTGTAGTTTGGATATTGCATGAAGAATTCAGCTTTCTCTATCTTTTCAGAATATAAAGATATAACAAATTACAATGGAAGACTCTGATGAATTCAAGTGGGCAGTGAAGGTCGTCATCAAGCGACAAATGAGAGATCTGGTAACCATGTTTAAAAAAAGTTTTGTGTATAGTACTTCCATTGCAGTTTTCTGTCCAATTGCTTAACTATTTCTAAATGATTTTTTAAAAAAGTATGCATAAACTAAGCTTGTATGCAACTACACATGTAATGCCTCGCATGTATTTAGAGGTGAATTTTAGTTGAGTTTGTCATTTCTGTCATCGTTTCCAGTTAATTTCCATGTTTTTCTCCAATAAAGAAGATTAACTTTCTTTCTGAATTTTGTACTTTTATTGGTCCTACAGCGTGAGTTTAATAGCAGCTAAGCTGTATTGATATATTAGACATCTTTTGAAATGTTTCCATTTTAGACTTGCCTAATACTTATCTTACATGATAAATTGATATGTACATGTAAGATAAGATGATCGTGGTTTAGAATGTCTCGAGGCTTGTGGCCATTATTTCTTACCAACATATTTTTGTGACGAACGCTCGTGTACCTGTACGAAGTAACATGGACATCTTTTTCATCTTTTATTATGTTTTGCATAGGTTTCTATCTATATGTCACTGTTTTAGTTTTGTTTATGCAATCTAGTATGGATTTGTTAAATGTAAATTAGACTTGTCCGACTTCAGTCCTATAATATTTGTTTTCTCTTATAACTTAGCACATGTGTACCGGTAGATCATAAATAAATTCCAGACTGTTTGTTAACTACTGCAAGGTAGAGCAGAACATGTTCTACATAATTATTCCAGCCCCTTGCACAACCAGTTTTATTGACAACTTCATTCATTTCCTTGTTCAGATGGACCAGCTAAGGGAGCGAGGTGAAGAGATTGCAATATTGACGGTAAATCTGGATGATAACTCGTGCTCTCACTTTGGATCACCAAATGGAGAATGGTTCGTCTCAGAACAGAAAAATCTCACCAACAATTTCCTCAACTTCTGCAGGTTCAAGGATAAAAGTAAGTGTGATTGTTGCACTGACTTGAATAGAGAAAGTATTACTGATATCACATCTTGTGCAATGTAATACCGAAACTATGTTGGTGTTCTCAGTGAAATATTTCATACAAATAACAATAAAGTGTAGTAACAAGACTAAAATGTAGTAGCAAGAAGAAAATGTAGAAACAAGAATAAGATGTAGTAGCAAGAAGAAAATGTAGAAACAAGAAGAAAATGTAGTAGCAAGAAGAAAATGTAGAAACAAGAAGAAAATGTAGTAGCAAGAAGAAAATGTAGTAGCAAGAAGAAAATGTAGTAGCAAGAAGAAAATGTAGTAACAAGAATAGAATGACATAAGCATTGGAATAAGAAATATTATTATATTTATATGACAGGAGGAGGAGGTCGTTCTGCTTGCTCCACTCCACAGAAAGGTGCATACTCCAGTCCCAAGGCTGCTAAATCTTCTGCCTTGAACCAGAAAAGCACATCAGGTGAATATATCTACTATAAACCAGAATATATATCTAAACTTGTTTACAATTGACTATTGTCTAGAAAATAAGAAAATTTCTTCAGTTAATGGAAAGATTAAATGTTTGTTTTCCTTTCCAAATATTTGGTCTAAGCATATTTATTTATCAGGATACATGTAATATACATTGAGAAATAGACAGAAACGTACATTTATATCATGATATGTGGATTGAACTGAAAGCTAAGAGCTTACGGTAATTTTCCCCACTACATACTAGATGTTGGTACTAGGTAAATATGGCAATTTTACTAACTTGACGTAATATTGAAATCGAGCAGAGCGTAAATATGTTTAATTCACACTGGAAACGCATTGAAATGCTTTTAGATATCCGAAAAATTGTAGTTAAAGGCTTAGAAATAGAAAGTGAAAATATGAATGAAATTTAAATAGAATATGCAGAATTGAGATATAGAAGTATAAAAGGGTAGTATTGGATGAGAGTAAGAAATAGGGGTGGAGTGGATTGAGAAGTTGATATTATGGTGGACGTTACCACTAACTAGAGAACTTGTTTTGATTTTTATATGAACTCTTGTACGGCAAAGCAAATCTGTTTACTGGCATCATCTGGTATGGAAGTATTCCCAGAAAAAATGGTTTTTATGGAAACATTACAGTCCAATTATTTATAAAATGTTGTGAGAAGTAAGTAGGCCATGGCCTATTTTGAATATTTCCTATTATTTATAAAATGTTGTGAGAAGTAAGTAGGCTATGGTCTATCTAAATAGACCTATTAATAAATGGTACAACATAATTATGTCCTGCTGATGGTGCTGATATCAATTCTGGAACTGTTTTAGTCCAAACCGGACGTGCAATAATTACTGAATATTGTCTTCGTTGTTTAAATATGATTCATTGTCAAAATAAGACCCGCATGATGCTCATACATTGTATATCTTATTTATTTTTAGATATTGCAAGTTTACGGGTGACTGTCCCGAGGCAGCTAGCTGGAGATGTTAGCGAGGAAGACCTGGCGGGGCTGGTTGGAAGGATAGTGGCCTCACAACTGGCAGTGCAGGAGAAAGGTACATTTGTGTTTAGCTGAAGGGTCAATATGAGGTCGTGTGATATGACTCTTGCGGTTCATATTCGTCCAATGTCTAGACGGGTATTTCATCCTTCCATCATGGCACGTTGTTTACAAGCACGTTGTTTACACGTACGTTGTTTACACGCACGTTGTTTACAAGCATGTTGAAATGTCGAATATTGAATGTTAACAAAGCAGTCTTTCAGGGGGACAAAGTTTGCATAAATCTTACTATGTTGTTAACATATGGACATATTTGTGTATCATAGCATTATGTGAAATGTTTCATGATCATTATAAGCGAGAACTACGTGAAGTACACGCAATGGTGATCTGTCTACTTGGGCTCCATATCGTGAAGTTGCATTGGATCATATTTGCATCTATCTCTGAGAGCTAGAGCCAATGTCCCCTTGTCGTGTGAGAGCTAGAGCCAATGTTCCCTTGTCGTGTGAGAGCTAGAGCCAATGTTCCCTTGTCGTGTGAGAGCTAGAGTCAATGTTCCCTTGTCGTGTGAGAGCTAGAGCCAATGTTGCCTTGTCGTGTGAGAGCTAGAGTCAATGTTGCCTTGTCGTGTGAGAGCTAGAGTCAATGTTGCCTTGTCCTGTGAGAGCTAGAGTCAATGTTCCCTTGTCATGTGAGAGCTAGAGTCAATGTTCCCTTGTCATGTGAGAGCTAGAGTCAATGTTCCCTTGTCATGTGAGAGCTAGAGCCAATGTTCCCTTGTCATGTGAGAGCTAGCGCCAATGTTCCCTTGTCATGTGAGAGCTAGAGTCAATGTTCCCTTGTCATGTGAGAGCTAGAGTCAATGTTCCCTTGTCATGTGAGAGCTAGAGCCAATGTTCCCTTGTCATGTGAGAGCTAGAGCCAATGTTCCCATGTCGTGTGAGAGCTGGAGTCAGCTGTCAGTGAAAGCTTAAGCCCAATACAAATTGCATGAAATTTCACATGGAAGCAAATTTTCTTTGTCTAATATGTAACTGTTTAATATTTTACTGACTAAATTACAATCCTTCTGGCATTATTTTCATATCCATTCACAAGATAATTTGGGTCTTTATAACCTGGTATATTTATGGGACATTAAATTTTAGTAGAGGAACAAGTCAGGTTTTGAACCAGTTCAGGTTACGCAGCCTAGCAAGAACAAATCTAGACGTGGCATACCGGTACTCTACCAAACTGGTTCCACAAAAATTCTGATAGTGGTTTTCAACGCCTCGCGTTGTTCACAGGTTTAGTATAATAAGATTGACTGTAAGTATTAGGAGATGTATACAACCGCCACATTGGCCAAGTAGCCTTGTTGTGTATTTAAATTATATTGACATAAAACCCTGTATCAGATGCGCACCGATGTGACGACATGGACTAGCAGTAACAACTCTGACCATGGTGACTCTACCATGAAGCCTTGATTTCACTCACTTGATTTTCATACTTATTACAGGTGATGGTTCAAGTGGTGGGACCAAGTTTGACTTATTGGTTGCAGCTGCTAACCGGAGTAGGAAGAAGGGAGACACAGGATCGAATATGTCTACACCATCAACAACAAGATCTACAAGGTAATGTTCTCGCAAGACGTGTTCTTTACTGCGCGCAATTGAAATTAATTAGTGTATAGAAAATGTGTTAGTTAGGGTATCATTGCTTTAAAATATTCCTTAGATAACGGCTTACTTTAAAGCACAAGTTTCTTTGTACTTATTGCCAAATGGTCTATTATGAATAAACTAGAATGGTTATATCAAAGCAAACTAGAATGTTTCTTAGCATTTACTTCACTGCTAGTAATCCTGTTAAACAAATTCCTTGCAATTACAGGGGAAGTTTTACAAAGATAAAGTACTCAATCTGCTGTTACAGCGGCGACATTTATGAGATGTAATTATTTATACATCAAAAAAATCGCAAACATTGATATTTCTCCAAAACTGTCAAAGGTTTTGCTTTGAAATTTCCCATGCACATTCAAGAACTAATTTTCAATGCCAACAGTTAGTCCCGACCCTACTGGTGCCAACAGTTAGTCCCGACCCTACTGGTGACCTTGACATTACTATGTCATTACTTGTATTCAGGAAGAGAAAGGTGTCAGCGAAGTACAGGGAGGGTATGACCAGCCTGAAGAGAGGATGGAAGTCGGGTACGTACTATTTAACAGTTTCATTGAGTTACGACTGTCACACTATACCCTATATTGCAATGCTCATCAGATTTGTAGCGTGTTACAATACAATGCACAAACGCTGGTTTTTGCCGCTGTATTTTAATAGTATTGTTATACACCTGATCTCGGAGTGCTGGGAACCAAATAGTGTTTGGGAAGTCTGCACGTAACACTTTCTTGTGACTAAGCTCTTACAATTGTCATCCAAATGAAATGGAACTAGGTTATACAACCATCTTCAATATCGGTGTGCAAGGATTTATTGTCAGAATGTTAAGTCTGAATACTTTTTTGAGTTTTGCCCGCTTTTGTATAGAACTACCGTACTCGTTTATCTATAAGATACAGGTTTTTTCTTCCAAATTTGTATAAAAAAGTCTGCTGCGTCTTGTACTCCAGTTAAGAACTAAATTTCATTCTTTCTACGAATCAAAATGACAAGTTGTGTATTGCAACAAAGGTAAATAATATTATTATCAATGTGCTGTATGTGCCAGATGTCATTGAGTCTAGGTGTCGAAAATCATTCAAAATGAAAAATATTACTTGATTTACAATTAAAAAAATAGTATATTTAATATACTGACGGATCTGTTGTCCAGTGGTAACACGCTAGACTGGTAATCCAGGAGTCTCAGGTTCGATCCCCCGTCTGACCCTAATAAAATTAAAAGTCTTTCAGATGGGACGTTAAACCGAGGTCTTGAGTCGGTGCTTTACACCGTGCACATAAAGAACCAGAGGAGATTCTGGAATGGGTTTCTGTCTGTATCATGCACTATCCTCCAAGATCTAAGATGACTAATCTCTTCAGGAGGCGTCGCTCATATGGGCAACCGGTAGCGATGATAAATAAATGTATAAACACACACAGATTTACTCGCACGTCAAACATGCTATTATATAATTTAGTTGTCTATGCGTCATTATCACGATTTTGAATGCTTACGAATCACAGGAAAGTGTTTGTATATTTGATTTTTTACAAGTTTTGTACATCTTTGTTATATGATCATGTGCGTTTTATACAGCAAATAAGCACTGGAATTTCTCTACGTCTTATACTCCCGTGCGACCTATATATAGAGACATTCAGGTCAATAACTTGTACTCCAATTTGCAAGGTCCATTCAATATGAGTATTGATTGGGCATGTGCTCAATGCTGGTTCAAACTATTTCAGGTTTCATGACATTGTACTATCTACTCATATATCCATCAACCAACATTATTTATTATATGAGGGAGAGGAATTCTATAAGCCTTAATCTTTCATTGTCCCACCCATTAATCTTAAAGATCACCGTTATGATTACAATAGTAGCCAGCTCCAACCAGCTCCAACCAGCTCCAACCAGCTCCAAAGTGTTCTCAGAGAGTCAGTGACTCAGTGGTTGTTATTGCTATGTTTATTCTTTGAATTTCGATGTTTTTTATTCAAACAATTGTACATATTACATAGGTATAATAACAATTACAATTGTAAAAACAATTGTTAAAATAACAATTGTACACAATGGTATAATACAAAAGTTTGCTTTTTAATAAATAAGCTTGAGACTAGCTATTCCATCAATAAAGCGTTGTTCAACGAGACTGAATTTGGATTATAACAATTGTCAAATGAATTTTTTTTTTTTTTTGTGTTACGGAAAGGATTCCTACTTAAAACAACATATGTTAAAACTAGGCATGCTCACTAGTAGTGTTATTGGAGTTGAGAAAATCTCTCCATTGGATTTCAAATTTACGATTGCTTTCTTTCATAAATGAAATTGTCTCCTCTATATTTAGTTTCCATAAAACGTATGGTCTAAAATCTATCAACGTTGGTAATAAGCTTGCACATTTACATTTGAAAATGAAATATTTATAAGTTTAGAAATGAAATAAATGTATACGTTAAATTTGACACATGTTTAAATATCTTGCTCAGAAAGTTCTGTAAGTCTGTCCAAAATGCTTGTACTATAATACAGTTCCAAAACATATGTCTATTTGTATCAGTGTACATGTTACAGAATTGGCAGAGATTGGAAGCTATAATTTTACATTTGAACAGAAATGAGTTGTTAGGTTAGGTTGCTATGTTTATTCTTGTGCATCACTGATTAAATGAAAATATGTTATGTTGAAATCACCATTGTGAACAAGCCTGGTTGATAGAGGAAGCAAGACCAGAGTTGTTGCATCCAGTGTAGACCAGCAATCGACCAGAATAGATCACTAATCGACCAGTATCGACCACCTTGAGAGTATTGACCTGGCTGGTTATAACCACAGGATAATGTTAATTAATTAATTTCTTTCTACGTTTTCAGAGGAAGACGATACAGGAAGTGACCAAGAGACTGGTATGTGATTTGCTTCTAGACTGAACGTATTCATTATTTCTCCCCTAATGGGAGACATATATTGTTTTGCCATGTCCGTACTTCTTTTCCGTAACTACTTGTTGGATTTTCACCATACGTGGCAGAAAGCATCGGTATGATTTCTAGCTGTGCATATTATAATCCTGTTGCTGTTGAATGAATTTTGACAAATTTACGGCCATTTTTTTCTAACCCAAAGTTTGTCCGCGCCTCATCTCCAAAACATCGTTTTTACCAATCTTGGTATGTAGCACCAGTATGATGTCTAGTTGTGCATATTGTTATCCCGTTCACCAAGCTTGGTATGTAGCACCAGTATGATGTCTAGTTGTGTAGCACCAGTATGATGTCTAGTTGTGTAGCACCAGTATGATGTCTAGTTGTGTAGCACCAGTATGATGTCTAGTTGTGTAGCACCAGTATGATGTCTAGTTGTGTAGCACCAGTATGATGTCTAGTTGTGTAGCACCAGTATGATGTCTAGTTGTGTAGCACCAGTATGATGTCTAGTTGTGTAGCACCAGTATGATGTCTAGTTGTGCATATTGTTATCCCGTTCACCAAGCTTGGTATGTAGCACCAGTATGATGTCTAGTTGTGTAGCACCAGTATGATGTCTAGTTGTACATATTGTTATCCCGTTCACCAAGCTTGGTATGTAGCACCAGTATGATGTCTAGTTGTGTAGCACCAGTATGATGTCTAGTTGTGTAGCACCAGTATGATGTCTAGTTGTACATATTGTTATCCCGTTCACCAAGCTTGTTATGTAGCACCAGTATGATGTCTAGTTGTGTAGCACCAGTATGATGTCTAGTTGTGTAGCACCAGTATGATGTCTAGTTGTACATATTGTTATCCCGTTCACCAAGCTTGGTATGTAGCACCAGTATGATGTCTAGTTGTGTAGCACCAGTATGATGTCTAGTTGTACATATTGTTATCCCGTTCACCAAGCTTGGTATGTATGGTGAGTTATTTGGTATATTCTAGTGAACTGTTTGTTATAATATGGTGAGTTATTTGGTACATTTATACATGTATTACACAGGGCTCAAACTAGATCCCAATGTTTGGGAGAAGTCACTTCTCCCTCTAGTTATTTAGGGAGAAGTGAGAAAATTTAGGGAGAAGTGGGGAAATTTCGACTTTTCGCCGACAGCAAATAGTGAACCCTATATTTACATGCTGTTTGCAGGATATAGGAGCTGCTATATTATGTAGAAAAGCTTGTATAACTTTAAAATGTTAATCCTAATCGGAACCAGAAACCCAACATTTGCAGTAATACATTATTTCTTTCCTCTTTTCATTTTTAGAATCATGAAATTACAATGGCCAAAATTAATTTGTGATGTGTATGAATGCCTTTTGAAAGGAAGTATGTGGTATATATACAAGTCCTTATATATACAAGTGTTCGGGACAGTTTAAATACATGTTTGTAGAAAATTTAGTATTGAATTTCTTGCATGAATCATTAAATCTCAAAGTATTGACAACAAATATCACTTGGAGAAATGCAAACACCGCACTATGCATTTATAATAGCATCTGTTCATAATAATTGTCAGTGGTGGGTGCATAGTGCGTGTTTTTGCAGAACAATATACATTATTTACCATGCTGTCATTACTTCCTGTAAACAAGCTTGCATGATTCTACGACTGGTTATCAATTTTATATGTTTGTTCTACACTGCATACATGTAGGCACTGAAATAATTGGTAAACCATTCAGACCACAGAAGTAACCTTGACCCGAGTAATTTTCCGTAAATAGCTTTCGAACATTCCAATTTGCAGAGAATTTTTTTGTTGTTGTCAATTTTCGGGTGGTTAGCTTATGTCTCACAGCGTGTACATACAGATTACCATTAATTAGCAAGTACAGAAATAATGCGAAATGGATGTCGCCCTGATGTCTATTTGTCAGGCGAAGTCACGGAAAATAAAACAACCATTTCATTTGAATCGCCCTTTGGTGTGAGCGCTGTTACAGTGAACTGTTTTGTATGTTATACTATTTATAGTGACATGTTTGGTATATTATAGTGTTTGTTATATTATAGTGTGGTATATTATAGTGTTTGTTATATTATAGTGACATGTTTGTTATATTATAGTGTGTTATATTATAGTGTTTGTTATATTATAGTGACATGTTTGTTATATTATAGTGTGTTATATTATAGTGACATGTTTGTTATATTATAGTGTTTGTTATATTATAGTGTTTGTTATATTATAGTGTTTGTTATATTATAGTGACATGTTTGTTATATTATAGTGTTTGTTATATTATAGTGACATGTTTGTTATATTATACTTAGTGTTTGGTATATTATAGTGTTTGTTATATTATAGTGACATGTTTGTTATATTATAGTGTTTGTTATATTATAGTGTTTGTTATATTATAGTGTTTGTTATATTATATGTTTGTTATATTATAGTGTTTGTTATATTATAGTGTTTGTTATATTATATGTTTGTTATATTATAGTGTTTGTTATATTATAGTGTTTGTTATATTATAGTGTTTGTTATATTATAGTGACATGTTTGTTATATTATAGTGTTTGTTATATTAATGTTTGTTATATTATAGTTTGGTATATTATAGTGTTTGGTATATTATGTGTTTGTTATATTATAGTGTTGGTATATTATAGTGTTTGTTATATTATAGTGTGTTTGGTATATTATAGTGTTTGTTATATTATAGTGTTTGTTATATTATAGTGTTTGTTATATTATAGTGTTTGTTATATTATAGTGTTTGTTATATTATAGTGTTTGTTATATTATATTGTTTGTTATATTATAGTGTTTGTTATATTATATTGTTTGTTATATATAGTGTTTGTATATATAGTGTTGGTATATTATAGTGTTTGTTATATTATAGTGTTTGTTATATTATAGTGTTTGTTATATTATAGTGTTGGTATATTATAGTGTTTGTTATATTATAGTGTTTGTTATATTTTATATTTAGTGTTTGTTATATTATAGTGTTTGTATTATAGTGTTTGTTATATTATAGTGTTTGTTATATTATAGTGTTTGGTATATTATAGTGTTTGTTATATTATATTGTTTGGTATATTATAGTGTTTGTTATATTATAGTGTTTGTTATTATAGTTTTGGTATATTATAGTGTTTGTTATATTATAGTGTTTGTTATATTATAGTGTTTGTTATATTATAGTGTTTGTTATATTATAGTGTTTGTTATATTATAGTGTTTGTTATATTATAGTTTGTTATATTATAGTGTTTGTTATATTATATTGTTTGTTATATTATAGTGTTTGTTATATTATAGTGTTTGTTATATTATAGTGTTTGTTATATTATAGTGTTTGTTATATTATAGTGTTTGTTATATTATAGTGTTTGTTATATTATATTGTTTGTTATATTATAGTGTTTGTTATATTATAGTGTTTGTTATATTATAGTGTTTGTTATATTATAGTGTTTGTTATATTATAGTTTGTTATATTATAGTGTTTGTTATATTATAGTGTTTGTTATATTATAGTGTTTGTTATATTATAGTGTTTGTTATATTATAGTGTTTGTTATATTATAGTGTTTGTTATATTATAGTGTTTGTTATATTATAGTTTGTTATATTATAGTGTTTGTTATATTATATTGTTTGTTATATTATAGTGTTTGGTATATTATAGTGTTTGTTATATTATATTGTTTGTTATATTATAGTGTTTGGTATATTATAGTGTTTGTTATATTATATTGTTTGTTATATTATAGTGTTTGTTATATTATAGTGTTTGTTATATTATAGTGTTTGTTATATTATAGTGTTTGTTATATTATAGTGTTTGTTATATTATAGTGTTTGTTATTTATAGTGTTTTTTATTATAGTGTTTGTTATATTATAGTGTTTGTATATTATAGTGTGTTATATTATAGTGTTTGTTATATTATAGTGTTTGTTATATTATAGTGTTTGGTTATATTATAGTGTGTTATATTATAGTGTTTGTTATATTTGTGTTTGTTTATATTATAGTGTTGTTATATTATAGTGTTTGTTATATTATAGTGTTTGTTTTTATATTTGTTTGTTATATTATAGTGTTTGTTATATTATAGTGTTGTATATTATAGTGTTTGTTAATTTATAGTGTGTATATTATAGTGTTGTTATATTATAGTGTTTGTTATATTATAGTTTGGTATATTATAGTGTTTGTTATATTATAGTGTGGTATATTATAGTGTTTGTTATATTATATTGTTTGTTATATTATAGTGTTTGTTATATTATAGTGTTTGTTATATTATAGTGTTTGTTATATTATAGTGTTTGTTATATTATAGTGTTTGTTATATTATAGTTTGGTATATTATAGTGTTTGTTATATTATAGTGTTTGTTATGTTTTTTTTGTGTTTGTTTTTTGTGTGGTTATTATAGTGTTTGTTATTTTAGTGTTGTTATATTATAGTTGGTTTTTTGGTTTGTTATATTATAGTGTTTGTTATATTATAGTGTTTGTTTATTATAGTTTGTTATTTATAGTGTTTGTTATATTATAGTGTGTTATATTATAGTTTGTTATATTATAGTGTTTGTTATATTATATGTTTGTTTTAGTGTTGTTATATTATAGTGTTTGATATTATAGTGTTTGTTATATTTAGTGTTTGTTATATTATAGTGTTTGTTATATTATAGTGTTGTTATATATAGTTTGTTTATTATTATAGTGTTTGTTATATTATAGTGTTTGTTATATTATAGTTTGTTATATTATAGTGTTTGTTATATTATAGTGTTTGTTATATTATAGTGTTTGTTATATTATAGTGTGTTTATTATAGTGTTTGTTATATTTTGTTTGTTATATTATAGTGTTTGTTATATTATAGTGTTTGGTATATTATAGTGTTTGTTATATTATAGTGTTTGTTATATTATAGTGTTTGTTATATTATAGTGTTTGTTATATTATAGTGTTTGTTATATTATAGTGTTTGTTATATTATAGTGTTTGTTATATTATAGTGTTGTATATTATAGTGTTTGGTATATTATAGTGTTTGTTATATTATAGTGTTTGGTATTTATAGTTTGTTATATTATAGTGTTTGTTATTTATAGTGTTTGTTATATTATAGTTTTGTTATTTATATTGTTTGTTATATTATGTGTTTGTTATATTATAGTGTTTGTTATATTATAGTGACATGTTTGTTATATTAGTTGTTTGTTTATTATAGTGACATGTTTGTTTATATATAGTGTTTGTTATATTATAGTGACATGTTTGTTTATTTGTGTGTTTTATTATAGTGTTTGTTATATTTAGTACATGTTTGTTATATTATAGTGTGTTATATTATAGTGTTTGTTATATTATAGTGTTTGTTATATTATAGTGACATGTTTGTTATATTATAGTGTTTGTTATATTATAGTGTTTGTTATATTATATGTTTGTTATATTATATGTTTGTTATATTATAGTGTTTGTTATATTATAGTGTTTGTATATTATAGTGTTTGTTATATTATAGTGTTTGTTATATTATATGTTTGGTATTATGTGTTTGTTATATTATGTGTTTGTTATATTATATGTTTGTTATATTATATGTTTTTATATTTAGTGTGTTTGTTATATTTTAGTGTTTGTTATATTATATGTTTGTTATATTATAGTGTTTGTTATATTATATGTTTGTTATATTATAGTGTTTGTTATATTATAGTGTTTGTTATATTATAGTGTTTGTTATATTATAGTGTTTGTTATATTATAGTGTTTGTTATATTATAGTGACATGTTTGTTATATTATAGTGTTTGTTATATTATAGTGTGTTTGGTATATTATAGTGTTTGTTATATTATAGTGTGTTTGGTTATTATAGTGTTTGTTATATTATAGTGTTGGTTTTTGTGTGTTATATGTATAGTGTTTTGTTTAGATGTTTGTTATATTATAGTGTTTGTTATATTAGGTTTGTTATATTATAGTGTTTGGTTATATATGTGTTTGTTATATTATAGTTGTTTATATTTGGTTTGTTATATTATAGTGTTTGTTATATTATAGTGTTTGTTATTATTATAGTGTTTGGTTTTTGTGTTGTTTTTGGGTGTTGGGTTTATATTATAGTGTTTGTTATATTTAGTGTGTTTGTTATATTATAGTGTTTGTTATATTATAGTGTGTTTGTTATATTATAGTGTTTGTTATATTATAGTGTTTGTTATATACTGAGTCAAAAAAGAAACGATACCAAACTAAAAATGACGTAAAACGGATAAAACCATAGAAAGGTTTAATATATTATTACGTATCGGTACCGGGTATCTTATTGCAACGTCAGCCAACCATAAACACAGGTAAATAAACACCCGATAATCCTGGAACGCCGAATTTCCGATTTGCACGTGCTCCTCAACAAAGACAACTTCCTACACATGTACAAATCTGAAAACCGGTTTATTGTACTGGTATTGCATTATCATCGAGGAAAAACACCTTACATACCCATTGTTATCTCTAACAAAATGACTAGGCTAAACCGCAATCAGAGAATGCGTGCCATTGGCATGATTGACGGCGGTTTATGTCAGCGTGACGTCGCAAATCGACTCGGGGGTTACGCAGATCACGATAACGCGTCTACTTCGACGTTATCGAACACATGGATCGGTGGACGACCGTCCAAGATCTGGTCGACCACGTGTGACGACGCGTGAACAGGACCGTCGCATTTACGTGACCGGTTCCTACCTGCTACGCACACAGCTGCCGTTACTCTGGGATGACCAACAATCGCATCAGTGCACAAACAGTCAGGAACCGGCTCGGTGAACGTGGCATTCGTGCCTATCGGCCATACGTTGGACCCATCCTGACACGACGTCACCGTGACGTACGGCGGGAATGGACGACGGAACGTGCTCGCTGGACTCGGTTACAGTGGAATTCGGTGCTGTTTAGCGATGAATCGCGGTTCTGTTTGCGTCGAGCGGATGGCAGAGAGCGGGTATATCGCAGACGCGGTGAACGTTACGCCGATGCATGTGTACGTCAGGTCGATCTGTTCGGGGGCGGAA
>CM026390.1:74402832-74513004 GCA_014843695.1 Archivesica marissinica | reverse complement strand
GTTTGTTATATTATAGTGTTTGTTATATTATAGTGTTTGGTATATTATAGTGTTTGTTATATTATAGTGTTTGGTATATTATAGTGTTTGTTATATTATAGTGTTTGTTATATTATAGTGTTTGGTATATTATAGTGTTTGTTATATTATAGTGACATGTTTGTTATATTATAGTGTTTGTTATATTATAGTGACATGTTTGTTATATTATAGTGTTTGGTATATTATATGTTTGTTATATTATAGTGACATGTTTGTTATATTATAGTGTTTGTTATATTATAGTGTGTTATATTATAGTGTTTGTTATATTATAGTGACATGTTTGTTATATTATAGTGTGTTATATTATAGTGTTTGTTATATTATAGTGACATGTTTGTTATATTATAGTGTTTGTTATATTATAGTGTGTTATATTATAGTGACATGTTTGTTATATTATAGTGTTTGTTATATTATAGTGTTTGTTATATTATAGTGACATGTTTGTTATATTATAGTGTTTGTTATATTATAGTGACATGTTTGTTATATTATAGTGTTTGTTATATTATAGTGACATGTTTGTTATATTATAGTGTTTGTTATATTATAGTGTGGTATATTATAGTGTTTGTTATATTATAGTGACATGTTTGTTATATTATAGTGTTTGTTATATTATAGTGTTTGTTATATTATGTTTGTTATATTATGTGTTTTTTGTTATATTATAGTGTTTGTTATATTATAGTGTTTGTTATATTATAGTGACATGTTTTTATATTATACTATAGTGTTTGGTATATTATAGTGTTTGTTATATTATAGTGTTTGTTATATTATAGTGTTTGTTATATTATAGTGTTTGTTATATTATAGTGTGGTATATTATAGTGTTTGGTATATTATAGTGTTTGTTATATTATAGTGTTTGGTATATTATAGTTTGTATATTATAGTGTTTGGTATTTATAGTGTTTGTATATTATAGTGTTTGGTATATTATATTGTTTGTTATATTATAGTGTTTGGTATATTATAGTGTTTGTTATATTATAGTTTGTTATATTATAGTGTTTGTTATATTATAGTGTTGTTATATTATAGTGTTTGTTATATTATAGTGACATGTTTGTTATATTATAGTGTTTGGTATATTATAGTGTTTGTTATATTATAGTGACATGTTTGTTATATTATAGTGTTTGTTATATTATAGTGTTTGTTATATTATAGTGTTTGTTATATTATAGTGTTTGGTATATTATAGTGTTTGTTATATTATAGTGACATGTTTGGTATATTATAGTGTTTGTTATATTATAGTGTTTGGTATATTATAGTGTTTGTTATATTATAGTGTTTGTTATATACTGAGTCAAAAAAGAAACGATACCAAACTAAAAATGACGTAAAACGGATAAAACCATAGAAAGGTTTAATATATTATTACGTATCGGTACCGGGTATCTTATTGCAACGTCAGCCAACCATAAACACAGGTAAATAAACACCCGATAATCCTGGAACGCCGAATTTCCGATTTGCACGTGCTCCTCAACAAAGACAACTTCCTACACATGTACAAATCGGAAAACCGGTTTATTGTACTGGTATTGCATTATCATCGAGGAAAAACACCTTACATACCCATTGTTACCTCTAACAAAATGCCTAGGCTAAACCGCAATCAGAGAATGCGTGCCATTGGCATGATTGACGGCGGTTTATGTCAGCGTGACGTCGCAAATCGACTCGGGGGTTACGCAGATCACGATAACGCGTCTACTTCGACGTTATCGAACACATGGATCGGTGGACGACCGTCCAAGATCTGGTCGACCACGTGTGACGACGCGTGAACAGGACCGTCGCATTTACGTGACCGGTTCCTACCTGCTACGCACACAGCTGCCGTTACTCTGGGATGACCAACAATCGCATCAGTGCACAAACAGTCAGGAACCGGCTCGGTGAACGTGGCATTCGTGCCTATCGGCCATACGTTGGACCCATCCTGACACGACGTCACCGTGACGTACGGCGGGAATGGACGACGGAACGTGCTCGCTGGACTCGGTTACAGTGGAATTCGGTGATGTTTAGCGATGAATCGCGGTTCTGTTTGCTTCGAGCCGATGGCAGAGAGCGGGTATATCGCAGACGCGGTGAACGTTACGCCGATGCATGTGTACGTCAGGTCGATCTGTTCGGGGGCGGAAGCGTTATGGCGTGGGGCGGTATCACCTTCGGCAGTCGCACTGAACTGTTAGTGATGGACGGGAACCTAAACGCCCAGCGGTACTGTGATGAGATCCTTGCGCCAGTTGTTGTGCCGTTCTTTAACGCCAACAGAAACGTCACACTGTTCCAACAGGACAACGCCAGGTGTCATACTGCTCGGATTTCCACCACATTATTGGAGCAGAACAATATTGAAACCCTGCCGTGGCCTGCTTTGTCACCAGACTTGTCACCCATAGAACATTTGTGGGATACGTTAGACCGCCGCGTCAGACGACGTCAGCCGGTAACGTTAAACCAACTGAGGGATGTTTTGCGTCAGGAGTGGACAAATATTGACCAGCAAGAGATTCAGACACTCTTCCGTTTGATGCGACGGCGGTGCATTGCAGTGAGAGACGCCAATGGTGCCCATACTCTGTATTGACATCTGTGTGAAAACTCCATTAGACCCCTGTCCGACGAATTACATCATCACGCAGCAGACAGTTTCGGAGGCTCATTATGCTTTATGTGCTCCTCTTTCAAACATGTTGGACTATCATCTTATGAATTTTCAAAGAATTTTCTTAATAAATGTTGAAATTATAGACACATAAACACCAGGTATCGTTTCTTTTTTGACTCAGTATATTATACTATAGTGTTTGTTATATTATAGTGACATGTTTGGTATATTATAGTGTTTGTTATATTATACTATAGTGTTTGTTATACTATAGTGTTTGTTATATTATAGTGTTTGGTATATTATAGTGTGTTATATTATAGTGTTTGTTATATTATACTATAGTGTTTGTTATATTATAGTGTTTGTTATATTATAGTGTGGTATATTATAGTGTTTGGTATATTATAGTGTTTGTTATATTATAGTGTTTGTTATATTATAGTGTGGTATATTATAGTGTTTGGTATATTATAGTGTTTGTTATATTATAGTGTTTGTTATATTATAGTGTTGTGGTATATTATAGTGTTTGGTATATTATAGTCCAATGTTTGTTATATTATGGTGAAGTTGTTTTATCTATTATGGTGAAGTTTTTGGTATATTATGATGGTATATTATGCTAATGTTTTTGGTATATTATGCTAATGTTTTTGGTATATTATGCTGATGTTTTTGGTATATTATGCTGATGTTTTTGGTATATTATGCTGATGTTTTTGGTATATTATGCTAATGTTTTTGGTATATTATGCTAATATTTTTGGTATATTATGCTGATGTTTTTGGTATATTATGCTAATGTTTTTGGTATATTATGCTGATGTTTTTGGTATATTATGCTAATGTTTTTGGTATATTATGCTAATGTTTTTGGTATATTATGCTAATGTTTTTGGTATATTATGCTAATGTTTTTGGTGTATTATGGTGAATGTTCACGTCTCAGTAAATTCCCTCTATATAATCTGTATGAAAACACTTCTCCGTTAGCTGTACATTGGAGAAGTGAGGCAGCTCAGGTAGGCGATATCTCCCAAGTATCTGTCAAGCATACTTCTGTCATGTCTCCAGAAATGTTGTCTTAATAAAACATGATCGTATAACTGTTGTATATACATTCCAGGCACAGAGGAAAATGTTGTCATCAGTATGTTGGCAGAACTCAGCACTTCTGTCCTGAGAAGGTATGTTCGCTTGCTTATCCAGTTCCTCATTATAAGTTATATTGACAGAGCTCAACAATTGTTTTTCAAACTGACTTTTCCTGGACAAGTGACACTGGCAAAATTGACTTGAAGAAATAAATAGCATAGATGTAAAAGTATTTGCATATTTTACGCTATTAAAATAGCCAAATACGCATTGAATTTCATTCACGTAATGCACATTTTTTATTCTTTATTTTGTATGCGCACTAGACAAATTCTATAAACTAGGGGAACTATAATCATTGCCTGTGAGGATTCTGAACTTTCCCAGTCATCTAGAATTGCGACCAACTGATGGAAAGATATGACTACTTGTGTCTGAACACTTGGATTTGCTCTATCTTGTGATTCCAGTAGGGTGTGAACGTTTTTTTTGTTTAGATGCAGATAAGATGCAAGGCCACACGTTGTAGTCCTGTAGGACGCCATATATAACCTGAGCTCGTCAACATTTCACTTGTTTAACCCTTATCCTCATAGAAGCACCTCTTGATGCCATTATCAATACTACATACGTTGACAATGTTGTAGTGAAACCAATGCTCACAATAAAGGCCAGAATCTCATGTAGTCCCAGTAATATCTAAGGAGGTGGGATAGATATGGGGACTACTTATCCACTGCATGATGGTTAAATGACTGTCGTTTGTATGGAGATATAACAGTATATTAACCTAAATCTCTATGAAGGAAAGGGTTAATATATGTGTGATGGTTTATGTGTATTATAAATGATTAATCAAGTGACTTCCAATTATAGAGTGAAGGTGAAAACATCTGATGGGATCCCTGTTAGTCTGGAAAGATCTATGCTAATGAGCTCAGTGGTCCTTGAATCCTTGGCCTTACTCGTCGTACAAGAACTCAATGACATCGCAGGGGGATTACTCACAAAGGAGAAAACTATTAAGGTATGTTCACATGCATGTTAACCTCACGCTCATTTACATAACAATGTAATTTTGTAGAATTTTAATTGAGTGTGCCATAATTTATGCTGAGATATCATTTTGAAATACCTTGTTAGCTTTCAAATTTAGTCTCTAAGCATTAAGAACATTATTCTGGACAATTTCATTGTAATCATAACTGAATGAAATATAATTTTTGTCTTTTAATAAAGTACTCTTTGAGGATTTTCACAAAAATTAAATGAGTACTTTTTTCTGTCAATTTCCTCATGGCTGTTCTGCTGTGCTTCTACGAGACTATATTAGGCAACATGGTATTTCAAAAGTTAACACTGTGTAGAGTTTGCCATTCTTAATTAAACTACTGCACAATTTCATTAAGAAACTTGCATCCATTCATACAAACCCCAAGGTTTTTACAAAGGTCTTGAAAAGCACAGTAGGCTGGCCATCGAACAATAAACCTAGCATGATAATGGTGTCCAAAATAGATTTTGTCCACGTTTTAAGAGTCAGCGCATTTTCAGGTCAACGTTTGCCTTGATGCGGATAATACTGATAGCAAGATCACTGTTGAGGTTGAAGGCATTAGATTCTGCAAAATAAAAAATGAAGATATGGACGATTCAGATATGGAGTACCTGGATCTGGAAGGACATATAGACGATGACGATGATGAACAAAGCGTTAGTTACCTTGACAATAATGACGTTACTAACGAGCCAAATATGGTCACCATGACTAAAACACTCAAAATGGTGACCGAGACTCCCGATACAAAGGGTTCTTTAACAAAACCGAAATTAGAACCTCTTAAAAGGAAGAAGAAGCAAAAGAAACCACTGTCTGAGACCATGCCAATTCCCTGTGAACATTGTGGTGTGCATCTTGCAGGCAAGAGCAATCTCAAATCCCATATTAGACGTGTTCACTTAAAACAGAAGAATAAGAAGTGCACAATTTGTGGGAAAGGTTTCTGGTCAGGTACGGCACGAGAAAGCCATATGTTATCTGTACATACAAGGAGATGCGAGACATGCCAGGAATACGTAGTAGAGTCTGTAGCCTGGAACTCGGGTATGGATATGAGAATGAAAAGGGATGTTATTTGCACATGTGGAGCCATTGTTAGTATCTTCAGCTCCTTTGGACGTAGGAGACAGTACCTACGAGACGATGAGCCCGACGAGTTAGGCAACTTGCCAATGCCAGAATCCAGAAGGAAATCTAACACTGGCACGAAGTATGCATGTGGCACATGTGGTAAACTGTTCATGAAAAAATCCAATTGTGAACGCCATTCCCGCGCACATACTGACTTTAAAGGAATAGAATGTGAAATATGTGGTAATCAGTTTACATATGAGTCATCTCTTAAGAAGCACTTACAGTCGGAACATGGAATTACTAATCATGTCTGTGAAATCTGTGGCAAGAACTATAGTAATGAAACTGCCTTGAAGGTCCACTACGTAAAATACCATGCTCAGGAGAACTTCACAATAGGTGAAAATGTTGTTATGATCGTAAAGGAGAAAGGAAATGATACAGCAGACCTGAGTCAACAGATGGATGAGATCATGGAGGGAGAGGCAGACGACGAGGAGGGAGTCCAGAATGGAGAGATGGTGGAAGGAACACCACAGCTGGTGGTCAGCGATAGCGGGCAGGTTGTGGTCACTCAGGGAGAGGGTGGTCAGGTCACGTTGACTACTGCTGAGGGTCACACAGTCGGGGAGACTGAGGCAGCTCAGATAGTCCAGCAAGTTATTCATGATGGCCAAGTAGTTGCACAGGAGGGAAATATGTCCATTATTATTAAACAATTGCCACTTGAAGACTTGGAATGAACCGACAGTCTTGGTTTTTCCACCTTGTGCACGTTGAGAATGTTATCTCTTACTACTTCAAACATTAAAATATCTGGTTACTGTTACAGATTTTTGTCTCGCCCAATGTAGTGGAAAGCAAGACTAAGCTGGCGCCTTCCGGAAGCGACAGCACTGTCAACAATTGCATAGTTAAGAAAAAATATCAAATATAATGCTTTGATAAGTTGCGTACTACTTCTATGAGTTGTTCCCTGCGCCCCTAACAATCCAACCCCAAAGAATGACTGTACTTCTCTACACTCGCAACAAGCCCCCCCCTATCGGTGACCTAGAACTTGAAATTTGGTGCAAAATAGTATTGATGTCAGAAATAATTTATGATTCACTAAAAAAATACAAACATTATTCCCCATTAGTCCCACAAATGAAGTTTTGTGAAGCAGCACATATACACTCAATCGTGTATGGTAAGAAACCCTGGGGGGCAGTGGCCTTGTTGGATGATTAATATTGTTTCATAATATTGAATTCTAGTTGATTTGTTGAAAGTTACATGATGAAATGATACTATGTGTTCATTAAAACAGTTTGTTGCTCCAATTTTAATTGTAATAGTATATTTGTATAGATATGATTAGAGGTCATATTTATTGAATGTCAAATGTGACAAATACTTTATCATTAAGAGGGATTAATCTATTGTCTTAGGTCTTGTCTCTAGCTATTTTTGTAAGATACCTTGAAATCAGCATGACGTCCATATATTGTTCAAGTCCCAGGGATTTTAGAACACCTAGAAATCAATGACATCCTTATATTGTTCAAGTCCCAGGGATTTTAGAACACCTTGAAATCTGCGACATCTTTCTATCCCTGTCATTATTATTATTCTGTATTTATTACAGTCATTGTTTTCATACACGTGAACAAAACGCAAGTCATCTGTTCAAATAGTTACATCAATATTTGAAACTAAAATATAACATGAAGATGATTATGAAACCTTTTGACAATAAATGAATATAAAATATATGTATGTCAATCTGCCAGCAGAAGTTCATGTTTGTAAATAAATGGATTTCACTGTATATACATGTAGATTGTATTTAGACATTAAATTGGGTCGCATATTTGTTAGTTACCTCTTCCTTCATGAAATTACTAGAAATTTTAGTCATTTCGCGAAATGCCTGAATTGTTTAGGCAATATGTAAAATGACTGGTTTCACAGCTTGCCTGTAATGTAACAATACATGTGAAAAAAGCTCCATTTTAGGTGCTATGTATACATGACAGATGCTTGACTCACTAGAAACACAATCAGTTCTGTGCCAAAGACCACTTCTGAATAAATACTGAATAATTATTAAAAATCATTCCCCAAAGGCCACTGTTTTGGACTTCCTTCAGATCATTATCGGTGCGTATATAACCTGTTATTAGAGAACACCTGTCGACAAAGATCATATTAGACCAATTCCCATGGGAACACCTGTCGACATAGACCATATTAGACCAATTCCCATGGGAACACCTGTCGACAAAGACCATATTAGACCAATTCCCATGGGAACACCTGTCGACATAGACCATATTAGACCAATTCCCATGGGTTGTCTTTACACACTGGTTTCATTGTACATATTATTACTGTAAATCACTTTATATTCATGTGAGCTTTGTTTCGCGAATGAAACTACTGACAACTTATTTTTCGGATTGATGAATTGCGCGCAACGCTGTATATCTTAAATTCACATAGACCGAAAATTCAACGAGAACCGGAAGATACTGATTTGTAGTCTCTGTCCGGTAGCAGTGTCGTGTATGCGGTGCATATTCAGCAATGCGGTTCAATGACCCGTAGATGACAATTTGATCAATTATCGCATTTACTAGTGGTCTCCTGACGGATGCGACATCCACCACACAGAATCACATTGGTCAAACTTCCTTTCAATGGAGAGGTAAGCATAACAATAGCAAACGTATAATTGTTTCAAAGCTGCTACATGCATATTTATAAAATATACTCATAAATAATGTGCTATTGTATTGGAGCTTGAATATTTGTGATAATTGAACAAACATACTGGTGACAAATTCCCCGCTAAGATTGACATTCTTGGAAAAATTAAATACTTACTATTTTATGTTTCTTTGTTTGGGTGAACATTAAGTCAGGATTTGATTGATTGAACATTAACGTTGAATGTTTTCGTACACCATTTTTTGGATGCGCTGATTTGGACATACTCTTAGAAGTAAAATTTCACTATATTTATGACTTCGCGAGGTAGTCCATACGCGAATAATGGAGAAAATAAAAACAACGCTAATAATATAATTGTTGTTAACTTGACTGTTGATTCCTTCCAGAAACCTGAAACTACCTCTCTTGGATGGTCCTAGTTATAACCATAGTGTTGAATGGCCATAATAAAGCATTAATGAAAACAAACATAAGAAAACAATTTGTTTGCCCATGTGTAAAATAAATATTACTTGGTTCTTGGACAGTTGATCTAGATATATATGTAACGGTTGTCTAGATATATATGTAACAGTTGATCTATATGTAACGGTTGATCTAGATATATATGTAACGGTTGTCTAGATATATGTAACGGTTGATCTAGATATATATGTAACGGTTGATCTAGATATATATGTAACAGTTGATCTAGATATATATGTAACGGTTGTCTAGATATATATGTAACGGTTGATCTATATATATATGTAACGGTTGATCTATATGTAACGGTTGATCTAGATATATATGTAGCGGTTGATCTAGATATATATGTAACGGTTGATCTAGATGTATATGTAACGGTTGTCTAGATATATATGTAACGGTTGTCTAGATGTATATGTAGCGGTTGATCTAGATATATATGTAACGGTTGATCTAGATATATATGTAACGGTTGATCTAGATATATATGTAGCGGTTGATCTAGATATATATGTAACGGTTGATCTAGATGTATATGTAACGGTTGTCTAGATATATATGTAACGGTTGATCTAGATATATATGAAACGGTTGATCTAGATATATATGTAGCGGTTGATCTAGATATATATGCAACGGTTGATCTAGATATATATGTAACGGTTGATCTAGATGTATATGTAACGGTTGATCTAGATATATATGTAACGGTTGATCTAGATGTATATGTAACGGTTGATCTAGATGTATATGTAACGGTTGATCTAGATGTATATGTAACGGTTGATCTAGATGTATATGTAACAGTTGATCTAGATATATATGTAACGGTTGATCTAGATATATATGTACCGGTTGTCTAGATATATATGTAACGGTTGATCTAGATATATATGTAACGGTTGATCTAGATATATATGTAACGGTTGATCTAGATATATATGTAACGGTTGATCTAGATATATATGTAACAGTTGATCTAGATATATATGTAACGGTTGTCTAGATATGTAATGGTTGATCTAGATATATATATATGTAACGGTTGTCTAGATAATATGTAATGGTTGATCTAGATATATATGTAACGGTTGTCTAGATAATATGTAATGGTTGATCTAGATATATATGTACCGGTTGTCTAGATAATATGTAATGGTTGATCTAGATATATATGTAACGGTTGATCTAGATATATATGTAACGGTTGATCTAGATATATATGTAACGGTTGATCTAGATATATATGTAACGGTTGATCTAGATATATATGTGGTTGTTGTTTTAAGTTGGCAGTTTCTTACGGAGGTTGGTGCACCCAAGTACTGGTTAACCGCTGGTGCCTGCCCAGGAAAGGTGTTGTTAGGTAAACTGCCCGCCGGCGATATAGCCCAAAATGGTGCTGATGCAGGCGTAAAACCCGAAATATAACATCTAGATATATATGTAACGGTTGTCTAGATATATATGTAGCGGTTGATCTAGATATAACGTAATAGTGTTGAACGGACAAAGCATTAATGAAAATAAGCATGAAAGCAAATTAGTTTGTCCATGTTTAAATAAATATTAATTGGTTCTTGTACGGTTGCATCGCCACCTATTGAAAGTCACTGTTGTCAAGGTCCTTTATGTTTTTGGAGAATCTAAATAAAAATGGACACTCGTAGTTCTTACTTGAGAAGAGATGGAAACGCGAATATGTATGAACTGTGTCAAATGATTTTATCTATTACGTATTGTTGGGAAGATAGCTCATCGACTGCAGAGAGGAAAAATGCTCATTTGGTGTTGAGCAAGCCATATTCAATGTTCAGTTAAATGTATTGCTAACTTCAAAGGTGAGTAATATCATGAAGGACATGTTGTTGAACATCTAGATTCCCTTGGCCTTCCCCCATGTAGAATGTCCATTTGACCAATTACATGGTGACTAGAATCAATGTAATATCAAATGCAGAACATCTCTGTTCGCTCTTAATAAAACGTGTTTTTGTAAAAAGAAAACTTGGCCCTTTTCAAACCAAAGTCTTGGTAGAGGTTTGACCTTGAAAATAGGATGACATGATTGTCATATAAATATATTCTTACCAGTACGGTAGCACATAGAACGTGTACGTGCCTTTGTGTATAGTTTATCTTATGAATACATAGTAGTATTGCAGCTGCAAACCAGATCGTCATATTTTAATGTCTGTAAAACAGTCGCTAACCATCTCGTGCTGAAAATCCAACTGTGGACATTGTCATTGAATTATACATTGACATTTTTCCGAGGATTGTCATCTTAAGAAGTCTCAAATTTGCCTAGAAAGAATGTATATATCATTCATAAGGCTACTCTTGGAGTACGATGATGTTGTCTTGGAAACTATACGAATGAGATCAAAAGCGACATCGAATCCATTCAACATGAAGCAACTAGAATTATCACAGATACTACCAAATACTGTAACAATGAGATACTATTGGGATATTTTAGCTGAAAGACGACGCAAGCATCATCTTGTCTTATTTTATAAGACGAAAAATGGACTTTGTCCCGCTTACCTGTCTAATCTAATCCCACCCAGCCAAATCAGTCATATGCCTTGCGATCTCCTTCAACTATACCCACTATGGACTGGAAAACCCAGTCGCATGCTTCATCTGTTCTGCCACTAACTATTCGCCAGTGGAATATACTTGCACAAGAACTTAAAAATGCTTCAACTATAGGAGAATTTAATAGCAAGCTGAATATGAGGGCTAAACAAAAGAAAACCATATACAACATTGGAAAGAGAAAAAAACCAAGTTTATCACGCACAACTTCGCTTGGGATGCAGTGCACTGAGCTTCGATCTTTACAGAAGAAATATCGTTGAACGTTCCTTCTCTGTGATTATGTGATGTTGAAGAAACTACAGTCCACTTCCTTTTTCAATGTCCAAGATAATATGCCTTGGGTCAACACTTTCTTCACGATCTTCCATGTGCACATACGTTAAATAGTCTACTGTACGGTGATGACCGACTTACCTTTAAAGTCAACTAACACATATTCCTACGTATCCAGGGTTTAATGGCAACTAAGCATTTCGAGATCTAATCATTTATCATCAAATGTCCGACCCCCTATATACGCAGCGTGTGAGACAGAACCTATTTTGTTCTACTAATGTTCAAACAAGATAGATTTAAAATTAGCAAATACCAAAACAATTCCGACTGACTCCTGTTTTCTTTTGCATCACTTTACCCGTGTATGTTATTTTCTGAATAAAATACGTTTAAACTAACATTGACAACACTTTTGAGCATATAGTGTGTGTTCAGAATAACATATATATGACTACAATAGTGAAATATTCGGAAGTTTTTGCATAGAAGCTTGCCATCCGGACAGAAATCGAAAATAGGATGCGGTTGTAAGGTAGGGACAATGTTATATATTGTATTTGATTAATAGTTATAATAGAAAATTCTAAGCTGGTACAACTGTGCTTTTCATGACGTTTATTTTATTAGAATTGGTTTTCATCCATTGTGTATAGTAAATGATAAAACCAGACGTCGAGATATTCTGTTTTTGTAATATGGTAAAAAGATTTGTGATTGAATAATGCAGTATCCTATTATTGTTTACATAGTCATATGTCTGTTTTGTGTGATTTCTATTTAAAATTGTGGATGCATAATGACTTGAAAAGAATAGTATGCCAATTGTGAGCTATTTGATAAGACGCGTGTTCCTACGTTGGTTGCTTATCTGCCAGTTCACAATTTGTTTCGAACAACATGTCTGAAGCTACCAGGAGGAATTTCATAAATCTGTCTGAACCACTCTGGCAATAACATGCACATTGTGTTCAATGGCATGTCATCAAGATGCTTGGTACTAGTAAGCAATAACTTTTAGCATCTCTTCTAAAGCTAGCTATACGTCAGAATTTGACTACTTCCAGTCCACCAAGTTTACTGACCTACCCGTTTTGTTCAAATTGGGTCAATCTATCAAGAAACTAGCTCACTAAAGTCAATTTGAAGAACACTAAATGACGTCTTTCTGAAAGTAGTTATCAGAATTTTATCAAACGATATTTGAGCGCAACATCTTACGTTTGTTACACTATAGGAATGCATGATAAAAAACCTTGGTCTCGACCATTTACTCCAATTGTCCAGAGTTTGATTAAATTTTATCTGGGGCATATTGACCACCACGTTTATCGTAATTACTTTTTTAATTAGGGAGTCCATTAAAAAACTTTACCAGTTGCAGAAACTTCATAGCGACACGATACCATTGTGATTGTCTTGCTTAAACAATACTCAGTCGGTAGCATTGCCCAGGGTCTCCTTAGATGAAGCTGGAAAATTGCAATATGACTTGCATAGATGTTTGTGTGATTCCAAAATTTGGGTAATGACCCAATGCATTAATTTTATGTTCGTGTATAATTCAAACTTTTCTCTATACATTTTGATCTTTCTGTCATTTACTGTACATTGCCAAACATGTCACTATGCTTATGTCTAACTTTCTACCATTTACTGCACACTTCCAAACATACAATTTAAAACATACCCAGTCAGATACCATCACCTGGGGTCTCCTTGGATAAAGCTGGAAAATTGCTATTTGACATCCATAGATGTTTGTGCTACTCCAAATATCGGATAATGAAATGATGCATTATTTTTATGTTCCTGTATAATTCAAAACTTCTCTATACATTTTGATATCTCTGTTATTTACCGTATATTGCCAAACATTTCACTATAATTATGTCCCCCAACCAATCCCGTGTTAACTTCCTACCTTTTTGTGTAAAATTACAACAATGTCACGGCAGTTCTTGCTATAATATGCATGCATATACAAGCACATTCTGTAAATTTGTATCACCCACCAAACCAGGGATGCTTAAATTCACAAGGGAACCAGATTTCGAGTCGAATTGAAAGCTATAGATGTTGGCCTCTAGAGTTCTAATGGAATAAAGGGCCATAACCATCCAAGCATAACATCACCATCGTATGTGCAACTAGACTGCATATAGATGCATATGTGAAAGTACTGTCTAAATCTTACGAAAACTGCCGGTGCAGTTAGCCTTACAAGAATATTGAAGATTGACGGCAAACCATTCGTGCAATCATTTCTTCAATGTATGTTTCATATAGATTTTACACTTGGTATTTGATACCATTCCACAGCATATTTCCTTCATTTGACTAGTACCGCTTCAACCATTGAACATAGCACTGCACATTTTCAATTATTGCAGAGAATTTTCTGCTTTAATATTACAGCTCACGGTTAGTATTGGTGACCGTTGTTATTCAAAAGTGCTGGTAGAAGTAGTAGATCGTGTAAGAATGAACCTAGACGAACAAGATTTCGACCTCAAGTTTGAAGTGACAGATGGCGAAGATGGTGACAGCGACATGGAGGATATCAGTGGTCTTGATGAAAATCGTGATATGGGCAAGGAAGCAAAAGTTGAAAACAAAAGTCCAATAAAGTTGAAAAAACGACCCAAGAGAAAACCTGTTTTGGCAAAAACGACACCGTTTCCATGTGAACACTGTGGGAAAAAACTAATTGGCAGAGGTAATCTGGTTGCCCATATTAAGAGAGTGCATAACAAACTGAAGGACCAAGTATGCAATATTTGTTCCAAAGGCTTTTATGGTGCAGCAGCTCTTGATAGTCATATGTTGGCTGTACATACGAGAAGATGCGAGGATTGTTGTGAGTATGTTATTGAGACCGTTCCTTGGTCAGAAGGAACGGACATGAGGGAAGGAAGAGAAGTTATTTGTCAGTGTGGCTCGGTAGTCCACATTTACTGTCGATATGGTCGTAAAAGAGTCTATGAATCCAAGGAACCCAGTGGCCGACCAAAGCATATCAAATATGCTTGTCAGCAGTGTGGGAAACTATTCTCCACAAAGTCTCATTGTATGCGTCACGCCCGTATGCACACAGGAGTAAAGGATATACAATGTGATTTCTGCAACAGTACATTCCGTTATAAATTGTCCCTGAAAAAGCATCTACAGTCTGCCCATAAAATAGGGTCACAGGTGTGTAACATTTGCGATTTGAAATTCACATCGCTAGCAGACTTGGAACATCATTACAGAAATAAACATGGACCAGACATCGGTGTTGATCATGAAATATCAGAATCCCTGGATAGTTCCATGGTGGCAACTGTGCCCGTCTCTCGTCCAACAATAACAGTAGTGGCCGTGCCTGGTTCCAGTTCACATATATTGCAAGCCAATGAACGGGAACATTCGGAAATGATGGAGTTGTCTGGGTCTCGAGTAGGTGTGCAAGTATCCACGGCAACAATGAGCAGACAGTCAGAATTGGATACGGAGGCCTTCCAGTTAGTGCAGCAAGCCCTACAAGGCAACCGTATGCTTACGGAGGATGGAAGTACAATTATTATCAGAACACTGCCAAATTAAATATTCGGCAATTTGGACTTTCTAGATATTGTTGAGACAAATAAGCACAATAGAATCGTCATGTTGTTCCTGTGATTAGTCGTTTTGGAACAATATTATCTGGGGTTCAAAACTTGAAAGAACGTCAAAAGCACATAATTAAATACCTGGTAAGATGAGTGTGAAGGAGTCCTAATGCTCAGTTGTATAATACTACAGCTAAGATATTTTAGAATGGCTCTGCCCGATTCCTGAACACCTTACCTTTATTTCAAACATATATTTAAAAATGTGGAGATGATTTGATTTGATACCATTCTGTTTTTCTGTCTAATATGTAGAGAGCGTATGCACTACTCACTGTCTTAAATTGGAAATGCAAGTAAACTGAAGTTGTATGATTAAAAGATCATTGTGAGCGATGAGATCCATGAAGAGGTCGAAACAGTCTGTATTTTCTGTTATTACTAATTTACATGTACATTTCATACCATTGTGTGATAGAACATGTATTTACATGTATAAAACTATCACATGGAACCCAGAAACGATCTTTTTCCATCAAATGCTAGCTTGAGCACTGTATTAAATCTCTGCTCTCATCAGGGCTCATTCTAGGGGCGACATGCGCATAGTAGTCAGCATTGGGACCACTTCTCCCTAAAAACAAATAAGACAAAATAGTGTCGAGTAAGATACACTGGTCATTGTAAAGCACTGAACACACAACTATTGTATTTAATGGTCATATTGTGTATTTTAACCCTATTATGTTGAAATTTATTAACCCATTTCATTCTGGATACCGGTCAAACAGTATTTGCAAAGAACATAGAGCCAGATGAACCACCACGGAACTTGCCGTCTGATCAGGCTCTACGCTGTTGGCTATTCAGATGATCTTGCTAAGACACTTGGCTATGTAGCAAACAACATAGATCCTGATCACCCCGCAGCGTTACGCTGCGGCTGATCTGGATCTATGTTGTTTGCAAAAGCCTTTAAATGTATCCAGAATGAAATGGGTTAAATAATACCATTACATGACACAATCGCACGTTTTCTCGCTTCTCCCAATAATTTGAGTCTAGCTTACGCCCTGTCTCACTATGTAGTTATCAATAGTATCACCTGACCACCACATACTATTTACAATATTTAAGTATGTGGCTTGAGGGCCAGTCAAGGCTATATTTATTTAGGTCAAAGATTTAATTCTGACATCCTAGGAGCCTTTATTGTAAAATGTGAGCTTTGTGTGTTCCTTATCTGCAGTTTGATGGTCATAGTAACTTGTATGTGATGAAGCCGTCTCAGATCCAAAGTGGTCACCCTATCACAAAACAAAATATTAAAATATACTTAAACTTATAAGGAAACCTTATATAGTTACAACAATTTCTTTTGTTTATAATAACGAATAGCTTCGCAATTGGTAGTTTTTTAAAGTTAACATAAGGATAAATTTGCAAATGAATTATACTATTATTTTTCCAATCTATAAAGACTACAAATAATTATTATTGATAACTCTACGTCTTGCTCTCGGACTATCCTCCTCCTGACAGACTTCTTGTTCTGCTTGACTTGCTGCAGAGACAGTAACGGCAACACCAGTTGAGAAAACCGAGGAATTGATATAAATCTATGCTAATAAATACTTTGATTTAATAGCTCTAGGACAATTGCAAGTGCTCCAGTATTGATGGATACCATTATGCCGATAGTGTATGAAACAGTTATATTTCTCGTCGTTTGTAAATTTTAAACTGCGACGGATAAGTGTAGGCATAACATGTTTGTTTTTTGTCAATTTAAATTAACAAAATTAAACGAATAAAAATTATTACCGATAATAGAGACTTCTCTCCGGCACAACAAACTGACCTTTTATAATTGGAAAAGATGATTGCTAAACATTTAACAACAAACATAAAATATGCATATTTAGAATACAATAATCATAGAGTTTTCATGTTCGTGTACTTGATTTGGTAAGATTTTTTGTTTGTTTTTTATGTAATATTTAGGATATATTTTCAAATAATTTTTTTCACAATAGAATTTCTTCAAACGTTGTATATCATTGTCTATTATTTTATATAGCACATACCTGGCCAGATTAAATCTCTGCACTGACATACAACAGATACCTGATCAGATTAAATATCTACACGGACGTACAACATATACATTGTAATTATATGCACGACCTATATCTACACTACCTCACATGGAGCCATTTTCGCAATCAACTAATAGAAATGTGTTTAAAGTTATAAACATATTGGTAGAACTAAACCATAGGCTATTGCACATTCACTTGTTCTCCATCATAGTGCTGACCTGGCTTTTCATTGGTGCTTTATATGTGTTGTATGGTATGTCTGTATGTTGGGAACTTGCTTGACGTGGGGTACCGGAGCGATCTATAATTAAAAGATCCAATAAACAATTTAAATTTTACGAAAAGTTTAATATTTATTTATGTTTACAATTCGTTCAGAATTCTGGAGTGTGACTCCAGAATCTAAACGATCCCGTGTTTGGATCTGAACATGCGCAGTTCGAACACACACACATGTCCAGATTGGGCAGCCAATGGATGAACCTATGTTTGGAACGTCTCTCAACAGGCCACCTATTATTTATATATTTTTGTGACAATTTGCGTAAGGCTGGTTTCGAACTGGTCCCAATCTGACATTAATCCCAATTGCGAAGCAAGCTAGTGTGAGAATCGAATAATGGACCAAACTTCTTTACGCAATATTTTTATGGCAATTGCATCCTACCGGTATTACAAAGACAAGTAATCTAGGTAATAGCCCCTGTAATTAAGCGGGTATGTTTGCATAATAGTTATCTCGCCTGATAGTATATAATTGTCTGCGTAAAGAAATAAAACTTTTGATATGTTTTATTGTTATGAAGAAAAGAAAAATGTATAATCTCTTCGAAATTTAGTAAAGTTGAAAACAGTTACTTATTAGTTATGAAATTTAAGTCTCTATAAATAAACGACTCCCTTATTTTATATACAAAATGCACATCTAATACAAATGAACAGGCTATCAAATGGAGCTTGATAGCAATATAGTTGTATCTCCCTATGCTAAATACAGAGGGTGTTGTTCATAGTGCAAGATTTGTGTATATATTTGAAATAAATGTTTGGTTATTAAATAAATGTGAGGTATCTGTAAGTATGTTTTAGTAGTCAACATTTGTGTGAACGAATGATAATCTGCTGTGAAATAAGTTTCACCCTGTGAACTAGTTGAACTTGTAATTAACATTACTCTACCTGCTTCAACTGCTTTGAAATAAGTATCAGTTTCACCATGTGAACTAGTTGAACTTGTAATTTAACATTACTCTACCTGCTTCAACTGCTGTGAAATAAGTATCAGTTTCACCATGTGAACTAGTTGAACTTGTAATTTAACATTACTCTACCTGCTTCAACTGCATTGTAACATTCACCATGTGACTATACTTGTAATTTAACATTACTTACCGCTTCACTACGTGAAATAAGTATCAGTTTCACCATGTGAACTAGTTGAACTTGTAATTTAACATTACTCTACCTGCTTCAACTGCTGTGAAATAAGTATCAGTTTCACCATGTGAACTAGTTGAACTTGTAATTTAACATTACTCTACTATGAATAAGTTTTCCATTGAACTAGTTGAACTGTACATTATCTACCTGCTTCAACTGCAGTGAAATAAGTATCAGTTTCACCATGTGAACTAGTGAACTTGTAATTTAACATTACTCTACCTTCTTTTTGTTCACCATGTGAACTAGTTGAACTTGTATTTAACATTACTCTACCCTTCAACTACTGTGAATAAGTATCAGTTTCACCATGTGAACTAGTTGAACTTGTAATTTAACATTACTCTACCTGCTTCAACTGCATTGAAATAAGTATCAGTTTCACCATGTGAACTAGTTGAACTTGTAATTTAACATTACTCTACCTGCTTCAACAGCAGTGAAATAAGTATCAGTTTCACCATGTGAACTTGTAATTTAACATTACTCTACCTGCTTCAACTGCAGTGAAATAAGTAACAGTTTAACATTACTCTACCTGCTTCAACTGCTGTGAAATATAGTATGCATCCACTCGTGAACTACTTATTGGATTTTTTTCCAAATTTGGTTTGTACTAAAATGACGGCATGCTGGTATAAGGTGTCGGCATGCTGGTATAAGGTGTCGGCATGCTGGTATAAGGTGTCGGCATGCTGGTATAAGGTGTCGGCATGCTGGATAAGGTGTCGGCATGCTGGTATAAGGTGTGGTGTGGTATAAGGTGTCGGCATGCTGGTATAAGGTGTCGGCATGCTGGTATAAGGTGTCGGCATGCTGGTGTCGGCCAGAAAATCATCCAACAATAGCATATTCAGGTAAGGACAGTTAACAAATCCAGTACTACTGTGCTTTTCAGGGCTTTCTAGAAAAAATGTGATTTGTTGTTTGCCTGTATTTCCTTACTTAACCCATTTCATTCTGGATACCGTTCAAACGGTATTTGCAAAGAACATAGGAGCCAGATTAACCGCCACGGAACATTCCGTCTGATCAGGCTCTATGCTGTTTGCTATTCAGATGATCTTGCTAAGACACTTGGCTATGCAGCAAACAACATAGATCCTGATCAGCACGCAGCGTCACGCTGCGGCTGATCTGGATCTATGTTGTTTGCAAAAGCCTTTAAATATATCCAGAATGAAATGGGTTAAGAACTAGAATTTCCGATTGATTGTTTTAGTAAATAATGTCAAGTTGTTGTTCATATGAAGCTTGTATATAGTTTGCAGTCTGGTTACGTATATCGTAGTGTGTGCTCTTGTGTATGTCTGGCCAAAAGCCTAGAGCTTATATATTTTCAAGCCCAGCTTCCCGGCTATTTAATTTGCGTTTTGATACAACCTGTGAGCTGTTTAATCCTTAAATACTATTTTATAAACACGTTCAGTGACACGTTATGTGTTATTATGCAATTGGCTGACATGTTTTTCAACACAAACTTATACAGTGCATTGTTTACCTAGGCGAAGATTTTCAGAAACATGTCGGGACTAGATTTTGAGAATGATGATGTCCACCGTATTTGTCGGAACAAAGTAACCGACTAATACCGATACCATGTTGTACCAGACTGGAAACTGTCGTAATGTTCTTTAAGTCTTCTGAAATCTGAAACGGACTAGTTGATTGTAGTTTAATATTTTCTGTTCATTTACAATTCCAGACGTTTCACAGAATCTACAATATTTCACTGTCGACTTCCCACCTATTTCACTGTCGACTCCCAACTACTTCCCACCTATTTCACTGTCGACTCCAACTATTTCACTGTCTACTTCCCATATTTCACTGTCGACTCCCACCTATTTCACTGTCGACTACTATTTCACTGTCGACTTCCCACCTATTTCACTGTCGACTTCCCAACTATTTCACTGTCGACTTCCCAACTATTTACGCAGTCACCTTCCGACTATTCCACTGGCGACTTCCAGCTATATGACTGCCAACTTGCAACCATTTCGCTATCATCGTTCAACTATTTCACTGTCTACTTCAAACTATGACCTTGTCGGTTGGGGCCGAGTGGTTACGGTCGTTGACTACACGTCACTTGCCCCTCACAGGTTCGTATCCCATGGGGGATGTCGAATTCTTTCAAATGAGGTCTGTGGTTCTACCTGTGTGCCTGCCAGTCCCGGAAAAATACTACTTGGAGAGGCATCCAGGATCTTCATCCACCAATAATATCTGAAGAGAATCCATATGACCTACGCTATTGGTGCGACGTTTCACTGTCGGCTTCAAACCATTTCATTCTTCATTTCTAGAAACTTCTCTGTACTACCCATATTGCTGTGTATTTAATTATATGTTCCCACTTGGTGATAGATGTCTTTAACATTCCAGCTGACTGTTTGTATTGATGAAGATAGCTGTTCTAATGAAGTTGTAATAGAACTGAATGGTTCAAGACATAATGAAGATGACTCCGAATTCAGCATCAAATTAGAGAGGATGGTTGATATAGAAGATGACAAAGATGATGTTGAAGATAACATGGAAGATTGTGAGGATGGTGATAGTGATATTGAGGATATGACTGGTTTCAATGAAACGTTTGATACTGTAAGCAATCCAATGGTTGAAAATAAGACTCTGGTACAACTGAAAAAACAACCCAAGAGAAAAGCGCCATTATCAAAAACCACACCTTTCCCATGTGAACATTGCGGGAAACATTTAATGGGAAGGAGCAACCTTGTTGCTCATATTAAACGGGTACATAACAAAGTGAAGACCCAAAAGTGCAAAATCTGTTCAAAATATTTTTACAACACGTCGGCTCTGGACAGTCATATGTTAGCTGTTCACACAAGAAAATGTGACAACTGTGAAGAGTATGTGATCGAGTCACTTCCCTGGCCCGAAGGAATGGACATGAAGGAAACGAGACCAGTTATTTGTCAATGTGGCTCGGTAGTTGACATTTACTGTCATTTTGGACGTAGAAGCATTGACCAGGCAGCCCAAAAACAGGGCTGCAGATATGCCTGTCAACATTGTGGAAAACTGTATTCCAGAAAGTCACATTGTTTACGGCATGTCCGTATGCACATGGAAGAGATGCAGATACATTGCGAACTTTGCAACAGTTCTTTCCGTTGGGAATTATCCCTGAAGAAACATATGCTGTCGGCACATAAAATAGTGTTGCAGACATGTAGAATCTGCAAGGCAAGGATCACATCTGACGAAGACTGGCAGGCTCATTATAGGGAAAAGCATGAACCAGACAGTATGGGTGATTGCATCGAAAATCCAGAATGTTCCATTGTGAAAGTGAGGGGTTGCAGTATAAAACTACCAGGAACCAATTCACACATAACGGAAACCGGTCACCAGGACGTGTCTGAAACCAGCTCGATGGAAATAATAGAGGCGCCGAAATCTTTAGTACAAAGAGCACAAGAATCCATGGCTACCATGAGCAGACAGTCTGAGCTAGACGGTGCACAAGGAGGTGTGTCCATGGAAACTGTGAGCAGCCATGAACTAGATGGAACACTTGTATCTATGACATCAGTGAGTGGACAGTCTGAGCTAGACGGTGCACAAGGAGGTGTGTCCATGGCAACTGCGAGCAGCCATGAACTAGATGGAACATCTGTATCTATGACATCAGTGAGTGGACAGTCTTAGCTAGAAGGGGTAAAAGGACCAGACATGACCATGGCAAGAGTGGGTGGACAAGGAGGCCTTCCATTTAGTCATGGAGGATGGAAGTACTCTCATTATTAGAACTATGCCCAGCTAACATTGTACAGTGCCCGTATGTTTACAGATGGTACATTGATATTTCAATAATTATTTGAAGATTACTATACTTATCCTTTACGACTGCTCTTATTATGTTAGCTTTATATACACCCATGAAAGATGGGACATGTCATGCATGTTAGCTTTATATGCACCCATGAAAGATGGGACATGTCATGCATGTTAGCTTTATATGCACCCATGAAAGATGGGACATGTCATGCATGTTAGCTTTATATGCACCCATGAAAGATGGGACATGTCATGCATGTTAGCTTTATATGCACCCATGAAAGATGGGACATGTCATGCATGTTAGCTTTATATGCACCCATGAAAGATGGGACATGTCATGCATGTTAGCTTTATATGCACCCATGAAAGATGGGACATGTCATGCATGTTAGCTTTATATGCACCCATGAAAGATGGGACATGTCATGCATGTTAGCTTTATATGCACCCATGAAAGATGGGACATGTCATGCATGTTAGCTTTATATGCACCCATGAAAGATGGGACATGTCATGCATGTTAGCTTTATATGCACCCATGAAAGATGGGACATGTCATGCATGTTAGCTTTATATGCACCCATGAAAGATGGGACATGTTCATGCATGTTAGCTTTATATGCACCCATGAAAGATGGGATATGTCATGCATGTTAGCTTTATATGCACCATGAAAGATGGGATATGTCATGCATGTTAGCTTTATATGCACCATGAAAGATGGGATATGTCATGCATGTTAGCTTTATATGCACCCATGAAAGATGGGATATGTCATGCATGTTAGCTTTATATGCTCCCATGAAAGATGGGACATGTCAGGCATGTTAGCTTTACGGTAGCCTTCGTCATTTTGTCTGTGACCATAATATCTAAGCCATGTCCGATAAACAGCCATTATCACACTCGTAAATCCAGAGTTAAAATCCTTGAATTACAGAAAGTTAATGTAGGATCTCTTATGCAAACGAAAATGAATAATACCCAATATGTATGACACTTGGTCACAGTATACGGGTACAATGATTGGGCCAATATTTTAAGCATCCATATCATGCTTGTTACGTCATAGTTCTGGTCCATGCACGAGTCCCACTGGCTATTGCCATTTCCGCATTTGGTCATAATTGGCGGGGGGGGGGGAGAATTAGCGATTATATATCCAATTTCACACCTGACAGCAAATCACTAAATCTTTGACATGATGTTAATTAGACTAGGGCCCACTGGTTATTGACCTGGAATATACAAGACCCTAATTGTTGGAGGAGTGTTGCCAGGCCATCAAAGCTTTACATAATGGTAGTGTTTATGGAGACCGATGGCACAATATATAAGGAAATATGACGAGCAATTTGAACTTACAGACGGATCTGTAGTCCAGTGGTAACACGCTGGACTGGTAATCCAGGTATCGCACGTTCGACCTCCCGTCTGACCCTAATAAAATTAACAGTCTTTCAGATGGGACGTTAAACCGAGGTCTCGTGTCGGTGCTTTACACCATGCACGTAAAAGAACCAGAGGAGACTCTGGAATGGGGCTCTGTCTGTATCATGCACTATCCTCCAAAGTCTAAAATGACTAATCTCTTTAGGAGGCGTCGCTCATATGGGCAACCGGTAGCGACGATAAAGAAACGTAAAAAAAAAATTAAAAACTTTTCGAGTGCAATTACTAAATAACAATTACGTGTCTATATAAATTACAGTACATGTATAAAAATAAATTATTTCTGTTACCCAATTGTCTTTTTATAATTGTATCATATTTCGCCAATGTAACATTAATGTTCTGATAATTTATACATGGTAATTGTTTATGTAACATGTGTGTATGTTCTTCAATATTGGAGGATAAATAAAGAATATATAATTATAATCTCCGCCTCCGTGGTCGAGTGGTTAAGGTCGCTGACTTGTATACCACTGTAACCTATCATCACTGATGGTCACGGGTTCGAGCCCCGCTCAGGCCGTGTCTTATTTATATGAAAAAGTTGGCAGTGTTTTGCGGAGGTTGGTGCACCCAAGTACTGGTTAACCGCTGGAGCCTGCCCAGGAAAGGTGTTGTTAGGTAAACTGCCCGCCGGCGATATAGCCCGAAATGGTGCTGATGCAGGCGTAAAACCCGAAATATATAATTATAGTACAAAAACCCAGGAGAGAATGACATAAGTGTATTGTATAAACCAGTATTCAACAGTAAGCTACTACATATATGCATAATTATATCATATATGTCAGCTCTAAATGTTATGTGTCACTCCACACCGACTATCCTGGACTCGAACCACCCATGACTCGAACCATTATTCACGTGCCTGACGAGTTCGAGGCAACGAAGTTCGACTGTGCACTCAAAGATACGGTACTCAACCGTGTAATGCACCGTGTTAAATAGGAAAAAATAGAAAAACCACAAAAAGGCAGAATAATGATGTTCGTCAATACATTTGGTCATATCACTTGATACTCTTGAGCCAAACACACCCCTATCCGCTAGTATCATTGAATTTGAAGCTCTTGCAATCATGGAATGGTTGAATGATGTTCTGAGTGATCTGTCTATTGTATTTCTAATGAGATGTTGCTATGCATTTCTATGTGAATGTTTCCACTATAGAACGTATTTTCCATCACCTGAGAGAAACCGGAAGGGTTACTACCGAGTAGGATTGGTAAGTCCGTACGTAGCACCGTGAGGTCAATACATGGCTATTCGACTTGTCCACCTTCGTATTCACCACATTACTGCCACTGAAACCGCTGTTAATACCGTAGACAATCAGAACTGCCACATTCATTACAACTCTTGCGCAAGAATGGTCTACAAGCATGGCGTACTTACGTTGGTCTACAAGCATGGCGTACTTACGTTGGTCTACAAGCATGGCGTACTTACATTGGTCTACAAGCATGGCGTACTTACGTTGGTCTACAAGCATGGCGTACTTACGTTGGTCTACAAGCATGGCGTACTTACGTTGGTCTACAAGCATGGCGTACTTACGTTGGTCTACAAGCATGGCGTACTTACGTTGGTCTGGCTATTACTCGAGCACAACGTGCGCATCTTATTTTGCTTCGTTAGTGGCAAATGCTCCCAGACGATTTCCAATGAGGCAATGGAGACGAGTCTTTACACAGATATGTCCCAGTTTAATCTAGTTCGTCCAGACGGTCGACGTCGTGCAATGGTATGGGGAATGATTCGCAGACGCTTGCGTTCTTGAGAGTGATATGTTTTGGGTGGTTCAGACATGTTCTGACGAGGACGTATCTCACGGAGTAGCCATCGTTGTGGTAGCCAGGCATTTAAACGCTGTAGGATATATGGAAGTATCTCACGGAGTGGCCATCGTTGTGGTAGCCGGGCATTTAAACGCTGTAGGATATATGGAAGTATCTCACGGAGTAGCCACCGTTGTGGTAGCCGGGCATTTAAACGCTGTAGGATATATGGAAGTATCTCGCGGAGTAGCCACCGTTGTGGTAGCCGGGCATTTAAACGCTGTAGGAAATATGGATGAAATCCTCTGCAACAGTGTCGCCTAATTGCCCAGTATGATATGCCCGACCCCATGTAGCCACCGTTGTGGTAGCCGGGCTTTTAAATGCTGTAGGATATATGGAAGTATCTCACGGAGTAGCCACCGTTGTGGTAGCCGGGCATTTAAACGCTGTAGGAAATATGGATGAAATTCTCTGCAACAGTGTCGCCTAATTGCCCAGTATGATATGCCCGACCCCATGTAGTCACCAGAGTTTGTCAAAACTTTCTCACAAACCATAACATTAACCTACTAGACTGGCCGTACTACAGTCCAATTGAACATTTGTGTCACTAACTTGACTGGAGGGTATGGGGAGCGTCGGAACCCTAGCTACTCTCAACCATGTTGGAATACCCCCGCTACTCTCAACCATGTCGGAATACCCCCGCTACTCTCAACCATGTCGGAATACCCCCACTACTCTCAACCATGTCAGAATACCTACGCTACACTCAACAATGTCGGTATTCCCCCGCTACACTCAACCATGTCGGAATACCACCACTACTCTCAACCATGTCGGAATACCCCCGCTACTCCCAACCATGTAGGAATACCCCCACTACTCTCAACCATGTCGGAATACCCCCACTACTCTCAACCATGTCTGAATACCCCCACTACTCTCAACCATGTCGGAATACCCCCGCTACTCAACCATGTCGGAATACCCCCGCTACTCAACCATGTCGGAATACCCCCGCTACTCTCAACCATGTCGGAATACCCCCGCTACTCAACCATGTCGGAATACCCCCGCTACTCTCAACCATGTTGGAATACCCCCACTACTCAACCATGTAGGAATACACCCACTACTCTCAACCATGTCGGAATACCCCCACTACTCAACCATGTAGGAATACACCCGCTACTCTCAACCATGTCGGAATACCCTAGCTACTCCCAACCATGTCGGAATACCCTAGCTACTCTCAACCATGTCGGAATACCCCACTACTCTCAACCATGTCGGAATACCCCCGCTACTCAACCATGTCGGAATACCCCCGCTACTCTCAACCATGTCGGAATACCCTAGCTACTCCCAACCATGTCGGAATACCCTAGCTACTCTCAACCATGTCGGAATACCCCCACTACTCTCAACCATGTCGGAATACCCCCGCTACTCAACCATGTCGGAATACCCCCGCTACTCTCAACCATGTCGGAATACCCCCGCTACTCTCAACCATGTCGGATACCCCGCTACTCAACCATGTCGGAATACCCCCGCTACTCTCAACCATGTCGGAATACCCCCGCTACTCAACCATGTCGGAATACCCCCGCTATGTCGGAATACCCCTACTCCCAACCATGTCGGAATACCCTAGCTAAACCATGTCGGAATACCCCACTACTCTCAACCATGTCGGAATACCCCGCTACTCAACCATGTCGGAATACCCCCCTACTCTCACCATGTCGGAATACCCCCGCTACTCAACCATGTCGGAATACCCCCGCTATGTTGGAATACCCCCACTACTCAACCATGTAGAATACACCTACTCTCAACCATGTCGAATACCCTAGCTACAACCATGTCGGAATACCCCTACAACCATAATACCCCCACTACTCTCAACCATGTCGGAATACCCCCGCTACTCAACCATGTAGGAATACCCCCGCTACTCTCAACCATGTCGGAATACCCCCGCTACTCAACCATGTCGGTATTCCCCCACTACTCTCAACCATGTCGGAATACCCCCTACTCTCAACCATGTCTAATACCCCCACTCTCACCACGGAATACACTCTCAACCATGTCGGAATACCCCACTACTCTCAACCATGTCGGAATACTCCCATGTCGGAATACTACTCAACCATGTCGGAATACCACTCAACCATGTACTCTCAACCATGTCGGAATACTAGCTACTCTCAACCATGTCGGAATACCCCCCGCTACTCAACCATGTCGGAATACCCTAGCTACGCCATGCTACAGTCGGTACTTCCCCGCTACACTCGGTCTTCCACACTACTCTCAACCATGTCGGAGGAGGAATACCCCCACTCTAACCATGTCGGAATACCCCCACTCAACCATGTCGGTTTGCTACTACTCTCAACCATGTTGGAATACACTACTCCATGTCGGTACCCCCACTACTCTCAACATGTTGGATCCCCCTTTGTAGGAATACACCCGCTACTCTCAACCATGTCGGAATACCCCCACTCTCAACCATGTCGGAATACCACCGCTACTCTACCATGTCGGAATACCCCCGCTACTCTCAACCATGTCGGAATACCCTAGCTACTCCCAACCATGTCGGAATACCCTAGCTACTCTCAACCATGTCGGAATACCCCCACTACTCTCAACCATGTCGGAATACCCCCGCTACTCAACCATGTAGGAATACCCCGCTACTCTCAACCATGTCGGAATACCCCCGCTACTCAACCATGTCGGTATTCCCCCACTACTCTCAACCATGTCGGAATACCCCCGCTACTCTCAACCATGTCGGAATACCCCGCTACTCTCGACCATGTCGGATACCCCACTACTCTAACCATGTCGGAATACCCCCACTACTCTCGACCATGTCGGAATACCCCCGCTACTCTCAACCATGTCGGAATACACCCACTACTCTCAACCATGTCGGAATACCCCCGCTACTCTCAACCATGTCGGAATACCCCGCTACTCAACCATGTCGGAATACCCCACTACTCTAACCATGTCGGAATACCCCCGCTACTCTCAACCATTCGGAATACCCTGCTACTCTCAACCATGTCGAATACCTAGCTACTCTCAACCATGTCGGAATACCCCCACTACTCTCAACCATGTCGGAATACCCCCGCTACTCTCAACCATGTCGGAATACCCCCGCTACTCAACCATGTCGGTATTCCCCCACTACTTCACATGTCGGTATTCCCCCACTACTCTCAACCATGTCGGAATACCCCCGTACTCTCAACCATGTCGGAATACCCGTTTTGTGGTTTTTGTGGTTGACCATGTCGGAATACCCCCTACTCTCAACCATGTCGGAATACACCCCTACTCTCAACCATGTCGGAATACCCCCACTACTCTCAACCATGTCGGAATACCCCACTACTCTCAACCATGTCGGAATACACCCACTACTCTCAACCATGTCGGAATACCCCCACTACTCTCAACCATGTCGGAATACACCCACTACTCTCAACCATGTCGGAATACCCCCACTACTCTCAACCATGTCGGAATACACCCACTACTCTCAACCATGTCGGAATACACCCACTACTCTCAACCATGTCGGAATACCCCAACAACGCCAATTTAAGTTTGTTTTCCTGTAGCTGGTTTTCATAGTTCACACGTGTTATTGATTACCTGTTTTGGTAAATATGGTTTACTTTATGAATATTCAAATGACACCCACAAATGTGACTGTTAAATGTCCACCAACTATAGGGCTAAACAGTGTCAATACACAAGATTAAAGAACAATCTGTGTTACTCTGTTTCACCAGGATATCGTAGTCATTGTAGGAACATTATAATTAGCTTTTCCCATTTCATAATCATATAATGTATGCACTCAACACCCTTGCTTATCTCCCCCAATTCAGTATTGGTGTATTGTGTTTCGGTATAATATACACTAGTTAATCTAGGTAGTGCAGTGCCCCTACTACACCCCAGTATTGGTGTGCTGTGCTTTACGGTATATCCACTAGCTGATCTAGGCAGTGCACATTTGATACCTCAGACTTCACCCCCTCTCACACTAGATTCCAGCCTCCGTCTACTGTGTTTTTCTGTATATTCACTAGCTGATATCAGCAGGACGGATTTGATATCTCTGTAGCCCCCTACTACACCACACCCTCAGTGTACTGTGCTTTCTGTATATTCACTAGCTAATTTAGACAGGACCGATTTGATACATCTGCTGCCCACTACTACACCACACCCTCGGTGTACTGTGCTTTCTGTATATTCACTAGCTAATTTAGACAGGACCGATTTGATACATCTGCTGCCCACTACTACACCACACCCTCGGTGTACTGTGCTTTCTGTATATTCACTAGCTAATTTAGACAGGACCGATTTGATACATCTGCTGCCCACTACTACACCACACCCTCGGTGTACTGTGCTTTCTGTATATTCACTAGCTAATTTAGACAGGACCGATTTGATACATCTGCTGCCCACTACTACACCACACCCTCGGTGTACTGTGCTTTCTGTATATTCACTAGCTAATTTAGACAGGACCGATTTGATACATCTGCTGCCCACTACTACACCACACCCTCGGTGTACTGTGCTTTCTGTATATTCACTAGCTAATTTAGACAGGACCGATTTGATACATCTGCTGCCTCCTTCTACACCACAGTCCAGTGGTGGTCGGTCCATAGGGAGTGGTTGGCTAATAGCCAGGGGCCCCGGACCCAAAGGGGGCCCCGAAGACCAGAAGGAAAATAATAAATTAGGAGTTTTCTGAGGCTCCCCCCAACTGCGCCTCAGGATGCACAATCTCATGTACACGAACTGAAAAAGGTTTGCGCGCCATGCTCGCTGAAATATCAATTTTTCTACCAAATCTCTGTTCCGTACTTTTCCGGGGTTTCCCCCGATAAACATATTTTATTAAACCGAAAGTACTAATGCGATGTCAGTTGAAGAACCGGAAAAAAACACTTGTGGTCTTTTTATGGTTTTATATAATTTTATTTTTACTGAAGAATGTTCCCATTTATTTTTATAATTTTTTTTTTGTCAGTGAAGTACACTGTTGTTTCTGTTGTTCTAATAGTATTTTATTTCCTTATTAAAGAACCTACCTCAACCTAGCGTCACTTGGATATCTTATCATATGTAAACCCGAGTTCCCAGAAAAAAACAATGGCAGCGGTCGATTCATGCAGTCATATATGAGAAGACCTTCAATTAATTAACAACTGAATTATTGTCCAATTCCAATCTGGAGTGAAGGATTCGACGCTTTTCTGCCCCAATTTCCAAAATGTTCTCCCATCGTGCCGAACCATGGTCGGCCCAGTGTGTTTTGTGTCCGAGGGGGAGATAATAATTATAGCCAGGGCCCCCCTGGAAGGCATCCGGACGCCACTGCACCACACCCTCCATCTACTGTGCTTTTCATGATCATTCATTACACAGATCATTGTTTTACGTTTGATTCTATAACAAATTTATCTTTTCTTCTTTTTAAAAATTATTTAATCATATTTTATTGCAAATCAATAGTACATATGTCATACACATAAAGATACAGTACATAGCATGAAAATACAAATGGTTTGGGCACAAGTTTGAGCAACATTATACAACGGCCCGCACCAGTTTATCTATCGATACGGCGCACAATAGATTCGCCATTGATCATCAGCGTCTGTTTGTGGTGACGGCAACTTTCATATATCGAGTGTATGACAGTAAGCTAACATAGAATACTTAAAGCTAACATAAACTAGTTTATCGCTTCCAATACAATAATATCGTTTAGAAATTAATTCCATAAGGAATGATCAATAGGAATGCATCGCTATGAGTTACGGTTTGATGAAAACTTAGTTCATTGCCTGTATCAATTGATAAATTTGCAATGTATTGTAGAAAAGTACCACACTGTTGACATGCATACGTTGCTGTACGAATTGAAATGACACATCTTCCAACATCTCACAAACATAACTCATTTCTTACAAGGCCATTATATCTAAAATCAGAATTCATAATGGCTATATTTAGGCATTTTGGCCGATTGCTGACGCTGTTTGGTATTGTCCATGGAAATATACAGATTAACATCAATATATATATACACAAATGCTGATAGTAAATTCAATAATTCTTGTCTACAATGTTAATAAACTAAACCTTCTTTTCACTTGGGAAATCAGCGTAACGTTTTATGGCACTTCACCGTTATCTACTCCATTAAAATGAGCGCATCAGTACATCTACACTCTCAAAACTGTAAATCGACAAAATAGTTCCCTTGATCACACTAAAGCCAGGTTTTGATGAAGCCTACTATTTCGGCGCCGATTTTACAAATCTTTTGAAAGAAATCAATGTTGTGTTGTTTTAGCTTGGAAACCGCCATTTTCGTGGAGGTCAATTAAAAATAAAAGATCACAATGTGTTTTTATCCGAAAACTGCTTCGGATTTCGACTTCATGGAAACAGTTTTTCGGTACGTACTCGGTGCGTATTTATGCGCCGATAAAATCGGCACCGAAATAGTCGGCTTCATGGAAACCTGGCTTTAACAACTAGTAAGTTGGCACTCTCGACGACTGCGTAATGCATCAACTAAATGTATTTGTTAACATGAATACCAGTAACACAATTACCTCCTTATATGTACATGACTTATTAATATGAATTTAATGAAACTGCCGACGTATTGAACTTGATGAAAGTTATATCTTCTTCAGGTGCATCTGTCTATTGATGAAAACAACAACAACAAAAATATCAGTGTTCAATACACGATGGAGAACGGAGATCCGATCAAAGCCGAACAAATGGACGACTCAGACATGGAATATTTGGATCAACAAGTAGTTGAGGCAGATGCCTTTGAGGAAAGCGATGAGTTAGACAGTGCTGAAGAAGCTGTGGAATCTTCGTCGTCGGATTCCGATTATGATCCTAATGTACATTTTGATGATGACTTTAATTTGAAACACTTGCAGAGTGAAACATGCATTGGCATGATGTCAAATGCAGATTTGGTACCATCTAAGAAAGGGCGGGGCAGACCGAGAGCACAGAATCCAAAAAAGAAGACAAGACCACCTTCAGAGACTACACCAATAAACTGTGACCAATGTGACGCTGTGTTAACTGGTATCAGCAGTCTCAATGCCCATGTCAGAAGGATACATTTAAAATTGAAAAAATACAAATGTAAGATTTGTTTAAAGGCGTTCTTCACTCAAACTCACAGGGATGAACATATGTCCGTTATCCACACTAAGAAATGTGAGGCATGTAATGAAAGCGTGCAGGAAACAGTTCTCTGGGAAGAAGGAACGCAGAACACAACGTTAAGGGAAGTAATATGTTCCTGTGGGGAGACCATCCGTTTTTTTTCCAAACTTGGTCGCGCTAAAGGTGTAAGACTACAAGACACAAAACCCAAACGGAAGCGACCTTTAAAAGAGATGATGCCGCTAACCTGTGAACATTGCGGTGCCATCCTTATCGGACGCAGCAGTTTACAATCGCACATCAGACGTATGCATTTAAAAGTTAGAAATCACAAATGCAAAATTTGTATGAAGGAATTTTATTCATGTACACACCTAGAAAGTCACATGTTATCATTACACATGCGTAGATGCCAAACTTGCCAAGAGTTTGTTATGGAGACAGAGCCATGGACGAAAGGCATGGAGAGATGGATGGAGAGAATTGTTATGTGTAAATGCGGCTGTGCTGTGAGTATTGTCACACTGTTAGGACGGAAATTGAAGGATGACGATGGTCCACCTAAAAAACGAAGAAAATCAAGAGCAAAGTATACATCTGATACTAGATTTGTCTGCGGAACATGCGGGAAAATCTTCCTGCAGAAATCTAATGCCATGTCTCATACATGCAGCAGCAAAGAAGCATCAAAATCTGTAGTAAACTGTGAGATATGTGAAGAATGTTTCAGCAATGAAAATGATAAGACTGTTCATTATAAAGAAGTTCACAATGTAGAGCCAGCTGAAGAAGAGTTAAAGATGGAAGAGGCGACCGATGGTTTGTTGATAGAAGAAGGTAGTCAGGTCGTAATGTATCAAACAGACGGTCAATCTGCTACGGATGCACCCGTACCCAGTATTCAGATAATGCATGAAGGTAAACTTGTAGCAACCGAGCAGGTATTGGACAGACAGGGAAATATGTCCCTTATTATCAAACACATAGATTAATGTACAGAAGGGCGTACATGTCTTGTATCAAGATGATAATTGAGCAAGCAACGCTACAGTGAACTGAAAACAAATAGGGCAAATTAATATACTGCAGAAATGTATTTGGTGAAAATATTGGTCTACAGTACTGTCGTCACATACGTATGATGTGGATAATATGCACATGCAGATCTGTTGTGAACTAGCTCTAAATATATATACAGGTCGTTGTGTATACATGTACACTGAACCAAAAAAGAAAATTTGCATTTTATTATGACTAAAGATAATGGGGGGAAATATTGTATTTTGTCGTCTGTCCGCTTTAATTTGTCCGCGCTGTTGGTCCGCATTAGTGTGGGTGTATATGCTTCATCTCCATAATCCCTTGTTGGACTAGTTGGATGTTCACAAAACATGACTTCAGCATCGGTATGATGACTAGTTGTGCATATTGTAACCCCTTTCTGGATGGGTGATTTTTTGCGGATTTATGGGCATTTGCATATTTTATACACAAAGCTTGTCCTGTCCTCGCTTCATCTCCAATGCCCATTTTTGGATTTTCACCAAATTTGGCAGCAAGCATCAATATTATGTCTACCGTATATTCTTGGTCATAAGTCGACCTTTTTCTCGTCTAGAAATGCGATGAAAGTTCAAGGTCGACTTATGCATGAGAAACAAGCAAACAAATCATTTTGAAAAAATAAGTTAAATTTTTTTTATTTGTTGGAACTTTATTTATGTCTGTTTTATTAAATTTATAACAATTTGCTTAGACAAATATGTACATTATAAACCATAGAAAAGCTGACTTCATAAATTGTTGTTGTGCATCAGTGTATTTTCTATGATTTGTAATGGAATAAAGTAAACCAGATATCTCAAATTTAACTCAGTTTCATTCAAAAATGAGAGAAAAATAAGTGTTGTAACGAATGTCATACCGGTAAGTTCACAAAGTACCCTCGACTTATGGAATGATCCAGCTTAAAATTAGCATTTTCAAGCCAAAATTCAACCCTCGACTTGTGGCCGAGATTGACTTATGGCTGGGATTATACGGTAGTTGTGCATATTGTAATACCCGTCTGGTTGTACATTGTATGATATTTGACAGATACGACCATTTGAATATTTTTATACCATTAACTTGTCTGTGCTACATCTCTAAAATGCATTATTGCTTTCCTCCAAGCTTGGCATGAAGCATCAGTATGAGGTCTAGTTGTGCATATTTTAACCCCGTTCCAGTTTGGTAATGTTTTGCGGATTTATGGAGATTGAACACAAAGCTTGTCCATGCTTCAACTCTAGTTGGTATTCGCCAAACTTGGCATGAAGCATCAGTATGATGTTTAGTTTTGCATATTGTATCCCCGTTTCGTCATGATAATCTTTTGCAGATTTACGGCCAGTTGATCATTTTTAAAACACAATACTTGTCCATGCATCATCTCCAAAACACCTTTTTGTTTTTCACCAAGCTAAGCATGAAGCACCAGTATGATGTCTATGGGTGCATATTGTAATCCCGTTCACCAAGCTAGGCATGAAGCACCAGTATGATGTCTATGGGTGCATATTGTAATCCCGTTCACCAAGCTAGGCATGAAGCACCAGTATGATGTCTATGGGTGCATATTGTAATCCCGTTCACCAAGCTTGGCATGAAGCACCAGTATGATGTCTATGGGTGCATATTGTAATCCCGTTCACCAAGCTTGGCATGAAGCACCAGTATGATGTCTAGTTGTACATATTGTAATCCCGTTCACCAAGCTTGGCATGAAGCACCAGTATGATGTCTATTGGTGCATATTGTAATCCCGTTCACCAAGCTTGGCATGAAGCACCAGTATGATGTCTAGTTGTACATATTGTAATCCCGTTCACCAAGCTTGGTATGTAGCACCAGTATGATGTCTAGTTGTGTAGCACCAGTATGATGTCTAGTTGTGCATATTGTTATCCCGTTCACCAAGCTTAGCATGAAGCACCAATATGATGTCTAGTTGTGCATATTGTAATCCCGTTCACCAAACTTGGTATGTAGCACCAGTATGATGTCTAGTTGTACATATTGTAATCCCGTTCACCAAGCTTGGTATGTAGCACCAGTATGATGTCTAGTTGTGTAGCACCAGTATGATGTCTAGTTGTGCATATTGTTATCCCGTTCACCAAGCTTGGCATGAAGCACCAATATGATGTCTAGTTGTGCATATTGTAATCCCGTTCCGGTTAGATGACTTATTGTGGATTATCAGCCATTTGAAGATTTTAATAACACAAAGCTTGTCCATGCTGCATCTACTAAGCTTCATAATATTTACTACATATGACATTTTATTGCTATGACTTCATATATTCCATTTTTATTACTCCACTGAAGCAACAGTGAGTGGGGAGACATGTTTTTCCCCAAAAAGTATCTAGTTTTATCTCCATGATAAGCAATAGGCATACTGTACTACATACACAATAATCAATATCTATGGTGATTGATAACAACGGATATATGTGGAAAGCGATAGTGAGTGGGGGACATACGTTTTTTCCTCAAAACAAATATTTCTTTTCATGATGAACATACCTTTGAAAGGTTTACACCACATTAGAGGGATATCAATTCATTATGCAATATCATTCATTATGCAATATCATTCATTATGCATATCATACCTGTGTAGTTTTCCATCTCCGTGGTCGAGTGGTTAAGGTCGCTGACTTGTATACCACTGTAACCTATCATTACTGATGGTCACGGGTTCGAGCCCCGCTCAGGCCGTGTATCATTTATATGAAAAAGTTGGCAGTTTCTTACAGAGGTTGGTGCACCCAAGTACTAGTTAACCGCTGGAGCCTGCCCAGGAAAGGTGTTGTTAGGTAAACTGCCCGCCGGCGATATAGCGCAAAATGGTGCTGATGCAGGCGTAAAACCCGAAATATAACAAAATATAACATAACCTGTGTAGTTTATGGAAGCAGACGATAAAAACGTTGTCGTTATGTTGCATGTGCGTAGCAACACGTAAGTCATCTAAAACTAATACACCGACATTAAATCATTTACTGCTTAGTACAGATAAAATAACTAATATCAATCACAGTTAAATATGCATCGACTCTGGCAAATGGAGAAATCACCCTATCGATATGATACGGGCGGGGACGGTGGTAAATAATGTTGCACGTCAGTTTGGCTGTTGGATTTTTCATTTTGACCCCTTTGCACTTAACTAGTCATAAACATATGCATCACGTGACTGTTTCCCCTGAAAAACACACCCAAATCAGTCAAATCCACCGAAATATATGCTTATGCATAACATGTCAAGTTTCCTTTTTGGGTCAGTGTAGATACCGGTATGTACAAACTTGTGTAGATGAACGCATATCTCCTTCATGTTTTCTCTCTTCAAATCAACAACATGTTGAATGTAAAGTAGTTATTTGGCTTGCCTAACTGTTTTTAAATCATTATCTTGAATCCAATGACAGGTCCAGTGCATGGATAATCAATCACTTACATAATTATATCTACGTATATTGCCTGATCGTCTGTCCGAGGAAACACCACCCAATAATGAATTAGGACCACCACACACTAGATTCCAAGAAGGATAAGGGCAAATCTATGTTGCCAGCCTATGAAAGGGAGGTACAGTAACTTTGTGCAACAGTAATTTCAAAATGTTTCACACTTGTTTTCAATGTGTGGCATCCGTGGTCCAGTGGTAGAGCGTCGGATTTGGAATCGATCGGTCCCGGGTTCGATACTCGGTCAGGCCACGTATGTAGTGTCATTGAGCACGGCAACTCACACACATCGCTTAGTACTGGTTAACCACTTAGGTCGGCTAAGCTTGCCCAGGAAAAACTTGTCTACGTCCCCGCAAGGGGTTTGACATTAATGGAACATACATACATACATACATACAATGGTAAATTTCTCAAATATGTGAAGGAATATCAGCTGTTATCGACACTGACATATTAATATGAGGTGATCGTTTTTTGATTTACATGTATCTCATTTGAAGTTAAGTCGTATTTTTACTATTTTCTGCATAGGTCTTAAATTGATATTGCGCCATTTTGCATTACAGCCTACATTTGTACATGTATGAAAATTGGTAAAATAGCATATAAATTATTGTGTACTTCTAAATAAAATACTGTTAAATAGAAACTGAAAAATGTGTCTCGGTTTTTTGATACTATCTTAAAGACATTTACTTGATCAACGGAAGTTTGAGGTTCCTTGGAATTAGGCAGACTTTAGTAATCATTTGTATATAATTCTGCGTTTTCTAGTATTAAATCAAATCATTCATATTACCAGTTCACATAAGTTATTTTTAGTCAAACTACAATCGTGGAGTGGCCAAGTGGTCAAGTGGTTACGGTCCTTGACTTCAAATCACTTGCCCATCATCGATGTAGGTTCGAATTGCACTGGCCGTGACTGGGGTTGTCGAATTGTTTCATGTGGGGAAACTATCCAGCTGACTTTGTGGTAGGTCGATGGTTCTACCCAGTTATGTGTCCATGCCTGCAATACTGCTCACAGGGACACCCGAGGTCATCCTCCGTGCCTGCAATACTGCTCACAGGGACACCCGAGGTCATCCTCCGTGCCTGCAATACTGCTCACAGGGACACCAAGGTCGTCCTCCGTGCCTGCAATACTGCTCACAGGGACACCCGAGGTCATCCTCCGTGCCTGCAATACTGCTCACAGGGACACCAAGGTCGTCCTCCGTGCCTGCAATACTGCTCACAGGGACACCCAAGGTCGTCCTCCGTGCCTGCAATACTGCTCACAGGGACACCCAAGGTCGTCCTCCGTGCCTGCAATACTGCTCACAGGGACACCAAGGTCGTCCTCCATGCCTGCAATACTGCTCACAGGGACACCCGAGGTCGTCCTCCATGCCTGCAATACTGCTCACAGGGACACCAAGGTCGTCCTCCGTGCCTGCAATACTGCTCACAGGGACACCCGAGGTCATCCTCCGTGCCTGCAATACTGCTCACAGGGACACCCAGGTCGTCCTCCGTGCCGCAATACTGCTCACAGGGACACCCGAGGTCATCCTCCGTGCCTGCAATACTGCTCACAGGGACACCCGAGGTCGTCCTCCGTGCCTGCAATACTGCTCACAGGGACACCCAAGGTCGTCCTCGGTGCCTGCAATACTGCTCACAGGGACACCCAAGGTCGTCCTCCGTGCCTGCAATACTGCTCACAGGGACACCCAAGGTCGTCCTCCGTGCCTGCAATACTGCTCACAGGGACACCCGAGGTCGTCCTCCACCAAACATAGCTGGAGAGTGTCTATGTAGATTTAAACCCCTGTGCCCGCATCAAACATAGCTGGAGAGTGTCTGTGTAGATTTAAACCCTTGTGCCTCCACCAAACATAGCTGGAGAGTGTCTATGTAGATTTAAACCCCTGTGCCTCCACCAAACATAGCTGGAGAGTGTCTGTGTAGATTTAAACCCCTGTGCCTGCACCAAACATAGCTGGAGAGTGTCTGTGTAGATTTAAACCCCTGTGCCTGCACAAAACATAGCTGGAGAGTGTCTGTGTAGATTTAAACCCCTGTGCCTGCACCAAACATAGCTGGAGAGTGTCTGTGTAGATTTAAACCCCTGTGCCTCCACCAAACATAGCTGGAGAGTGTCTGTGTAGATTTAAACCCCTGTGCCTCCACCAAACATAGCTGGAGAGTGTCTGTGTAGATTTAAACCCCTGTGCCTGCACCAAACATAGCTGGAGAGTGTCTGTGTAGATTTAAACCCCTGTGCCTGCACAAAACTTGATGAAAACATACCAGTGGAATAACTATTACATAAGTTTAAATGATTGCGAATCAAGATTTAGCATCTTATATTAATCACTCTCGTTGACTCAGATGAAAGCGTAAATGTGGGAGGAAACCGGAGTAGCCGGAGAAAACCAAGGTGGCAACCACCGTACCATCTCACATACTTTACAGTCTGATGATCGAACCCGGGTCGCATTGGTGAGAACCGAGCGTGCCTACCACTGCGCTAATCGGACAGCCTAATTCTTACATAATTATGCATATAAAGAGTGTTCCTTGATGCATCGTTTTGTGCCAATGTTATGATCATAGGTTAACAGAAACTGGGAGAAATATTTACCAGGTCTGGTATTGGTTAGTAACAAAAATACCATATATAATAACAGATACATGTTGATTACTTTTCTTTCTTTTTTAATGCTACATACAATTTGTTATTACAATGACTTTGTATATGTGACTTTCCTGCTTTTATTATTCCACTGAAGCAACTACAGTGTTTTTCAAAACCAATTTCTAGTTTGTTTAAGTCTAAATGTAGTTTAATCATAAAATAACATACAAGAGTAAAGTGCTGCAAAAGAAAATATTTGGAATCGAATACAAGCATATTAAAATGCTTATACCGTGACTAAATTATTTTCCATAGTGGAGTTTGCAAACATATACATTTAGCACATTGGAGTCAATGGATGGTACAGACGGATATGTAGCCCAGTGGTAACACGCTGGACTGGTAATCCAGGGATCACAGGTTCGATACCCCGTCTGACCCTAATTAAATTAACAGTCTTTCAGATGGGACGTTAAACCAAGGTCTTGTGTCGGTGCTTTACACCGTGCACGTAAAAGAACCAGAGGAGGCTCTGGAATGGGTCTCTGTCTGTATCATGCAGGCTCTGGAATGGGTCTCTGTCTGTATCATGCACTATCCTCCAAAATCTAAAATAACTAATATCTTCAGGAGGCGTCGCTCATATGGGCAACCGGTAGCGACGATAAATAAACATAAAACACACACATACAACTCGCGCAATAATAACGTTGAGTACTCTATAAATAGTAACTCCCCACCGGTACATCTCGCGCCGTGAATAATAACGTTGAGTACTCTATAAATAGTAACTCACACCGGTACAACTCGCGCCCGTCTGACCCTAATAAAATTAACATTCTTTCAGATGGGACGTTAAACCGAGGTCTCGTGTCAGTGGGCAACCGGTAGCGACGATAAATAAACGTAAAACACACACAATGGATGGTATGTGTGTTTTTTTTAATTATTTATTTTTATTCAACATAGATTTACAATGTTATCTTAGCACATTAAGATAGATGATTGTAATTAATAATACGCTCATAGTGAATTAGGATCATTAAAACATTCATGGTTGATTATAATCGATAGTTATAATAGTTTAGAATAGCTATTTCCATCAAACTATGAATAGTTCAGATCAAAACTTTATTGTGCATTTTTTTGGTGGATATCATTCTGGAAAAAAACTATATCCATTGACAAAAATAGGTCAAGGTTCGAAAACATTTCGAAAAAAAGTGAGTATGTTTAAAAGAATAATAAAAATAAGGAAATATTTTTAAAAAACCGTTTCTTGACAAGTTGTGTTTAAAACCATTCCATTTTGTTCATGTTTGTATAATTTATCAAGTGTAGGTACTGTGTTTAACTATACTGATAGTTTCATTCTAAATCAAGAGTAAAGGACTGAACACTTTAACTATTGTATTGTGTAATATACGCCAAACCCCTATTAACATCAGTATTTCTCTTCAGCTGCCTTCGTTTTATCAATTTTAAATTATGCATGCGAAATATGGGGCTTTAGTAAACACAAAGAATTAGAACGAATCCATCTAAAGTTTTGTCAACACGTAGTATGGCTATTTACAGGGAACTGAAAAGGTATCTGTTATATATAATTCTAACACGACCCAGCTAATAACATACATACTTTTAGAGTAAAATCTTGCTCGGGTTATTCTGCGATATACCTACCTTGAACTATGCTGCGCGCGCACCGTGTTTTGGCTATTCCATTTATGCAATGCGTGTAAAGTTTTATGAATGAAAGTCACTTGATGTTTGTAAAAAATACTGTGGGAATTCACGGAAGTGAGCTATCTTTAGAATCAGATAATCTCTTGTCCGTCTTGTTTTTCTGTTAAGTAACGTTTCAGTTACTATTCTGTACAATTTTAATTGACAAAATAAATAAAATTATTGATCAGTTACAACTTTTGTTCATTTATGCACTAGATTGATATTTTCCATAAAAAATAGCGTCATCGCGGGAGGAAATTTCGAAAGCCAAATACAGCGGCGTTTGAAGAAAATACTCCTTTAAAATTATTAGAAGTAAGTCATGTTAGAATCGAAATAATAAGTATCTTCGGCCTTCGTGATATATTTCTACGCATAAGAACTTCAAACTCGGGTTATTCTGCGATATACCACGGTTGATACTTATTATTTCTTAAATAAATATGTGCGAATTATTAAATACTGGACTAAGATTAGAGATAGTAACAATGTTATTGTAAATTACTTATACAACTCTATGTTACAAGATATAAATAGAGGTAGAGATAAATGGCTTACAAATGTAAAAGCTTTATTATATGGTACCGGATTTTTGTGTATTTGGAACTCTCCAAATAGGGATGACCTGAAATTGTTTCATTTGTTATTGACTAATTTATGCAGTCATGGTTCCATACTGTTGTTACTAGTTTGAAACTATGTACATACAAACGTTAAGTGTCATTTGATTACTCACTGTATCTTGACTATGTCCCAGAGAGTTGCTTGTACAAAATTAAGGTTATCCTCTCATCAACTTGGGATATAGACCGGACGTTATGATAATGCTAGAATAGATCTTAACCAAAACTATTGTCTATATTTGTAAATCTGGTGATATAGAGCATGACTTTTAGTTTGTTTGTAATGCATAGAGTGATGTACGAAAACTTTACGGTAAAAAGTATTATTATGTTAGCCCGGGTGTTTTCAAGTTTGTGTAACTTATGCAGAATACAAACCGTAAGAGTGAAAGTAAATTGTGTAAATATGTATATGAATCATTTATCATACGACAGAACATTGTCAATATTTAGGAATAATAGTACTATAATGTATGTATTCCTCCATGCTTATGACTGCTGGTATTATTTACGACTTGGAACTATCTATTGCTATACTAGCAATGTGCACGTATTAGTATTGCATAAAGCATTTATCTATTAAGAATCTTGTAAATACTCAGTCATGCTCATGCATGTTCAACCTCATGTATTTGTTGTTCCCTACTGTGAGTTGTCTATGTAACATATTACTTATATGTACAATCGATGCCATGTTATATTGTATGTAGTATCATAGATAATGAAATGTTGTCATGTTGATAACTTATATGTTAATATATTTGTTTACGTTACTTAATACAATCTTGATTTTTGTATAGCGGTCTTGATCCTGCATTGTTAAGCACAACGTGGCAAGTCATTAGAAATTGTGCGCAAAGATTTCACTTCGCTTGACTAGCAACCAGGGTATTAGCCAGAGAGCCGTAAATTACGTTGGACGGCGTAGTGGACGGCCATTTCCATATGTTCTCAAATATATTTCGTAAACATGCTCAATTTCCACACCAAAAGCTCTGATGGAATGCGTTACTTTTTCGCAGTTTCGGTTTTGTTTCGAGTATTTTTCTAAGCGATCACATGACTGCTGCCAGTGAATCCCACACCGATTTCGTACGCCGACGCTGATTGGCCGATCGCCCGTCTGAACCTCAGCAAACAGCCAATCACAGAGCATCTTACGTCGAGCGGTAGGTTTCGTTTCGTGTAAAAATGGCAGCAAAGCCGAAATCTGTCGCTGTTCGCAAAGACATTCGATCATTTTTCTCCACGAAAGCAGGTAGATCTATATATATGAACACAAATCTGTCATATATAAACAACAATTTTTAATAACATATCAGTGTGTCACATCAGATTAATGACGCGAATCGCTGAAACTCTTCCGAAGTTAAACTTGGCTCTACTCCAACTTAATGAATATGCATGAGCGCTAATGTACCCAGAGAGCCCTGCCGTTTGGTTGCCCCGTAGCCTATTGGTGTATCGTGGGGGTGTGTCTCGGACGTCGTGTACATGTATTGTTATTATTGCCCAGCTGTCAGCAGCACGTGCTATTGTTTATATTTGGAAACGGGACCTTGACGAAGGGAAGTGATCAGATGGCCAGTTTGGGGTTCATAAGACATAATGGGGCAGAGTCTTATAATGGGTTGGGCCACTGGCTTAATGTAAATTAATATAGATCTACTAATAGAGTAATTGTTTTAAATTTCAAGTTCAATGCAATGTTACATGTATATCTATTTTCTCAAAAACTTCCCTTGAATCAGATGACACATCATGCCTTGAAAATTCATATGCCAAAATGTGGAATCATAAATATATATGTGCCTCAGATACACTCCAGATACCTTCTTGAAAAAACACAAAACACAAAATTTTCACAAAACCCCCAGACCGGTTACGCTTCGCTCGCTCGCCAAGTCCACAATTTATTTGGACTCCCTGTTTCTAATTCCTGGCTAATACCCTGCTAGCAACTCCCAACATGCCTGGCAACGTCTTTTGTCGACATGCCAGCGTTGAGCATGCCACTATCCCGTTCGCGTAAATTATTGGGTATTCATTAAATACAAATATGTTATGTTTGTGAATTGTGAAGCGCTTTTGTTCACTCGTCAGTAAGACAAGTAAAACAATTTCACCGAATACCACACTGGACATGTCGAACCGTGCTTTCACATGCAAAATGCAGTTAAAATATAATCGGTAAAATTCATGAATCCTGATAATACAGCCTAAGGTCAATATTACCTACCGTATCTAATTTCACTACACAATTAATTAATTAATGCAACAAATGCTATATGTACAAGTCGGACGTTTCTTTTTGTTGTTCAGTATACAGGTGGCCGAGCGGTTATGGTCGTTGACTTCAAACCACTGGCGTATCACCGATGTAGGTTCGAACGATTTCATGTGAGGAAGCTATCCAGTTGGCATGCATTAGGTCGGTGATTCTACCAGTTGGCATGCATTAGGTCGGTGATTCTACCAGTTGGCATGCATTAGGTCGGTGATTCTACCAGTTGGCATGCATTAGGTCGGTGATTCTACCAGTTGGCATGCATTAGGTCGGTGATTCTACCAGTTGGCATGCATTAGGTCGGTGATTCTACCAGTTGGCATGCATTAGGTCGGTGATTCTACCAGGAACCCTTCAGTGCATGAAATATGCTCGGAAAGACACCCGGGGTCTTCCTCCGCCAATAATACCTGGATAGTCGCCATACGACCGTAGCTGTTGGTGCGACTTTAAGCTCCAACAAACAAACATACACTAGTACAGAAGATCACCAACCAGTCACTACATGTGGTGAAGCTAGGCCATATCTGGCACAGTATATCACCAACCAGTCACTACTTGTATACCACATGCAGCTAGGCCATATCTGGCACAGTATATCACCAACCAGTCACTACTTGTATACCACATGCAGCTAGGCTATATCTGGCACAGTATATCACCATCCAGTCACTACTTGTATACCACATGAAGCTAGGCCAGATCTGGCACAGTATATCACCAACCAGCCGTTGTATACCGCATGAAGCTAGGCCAGATCTGGCACAGTATATCACTAATCAGCCGTTGTATACTGCATGAAGCTAGGCCAGATCTGGCACAGTATATCACTAATCAGCCGTTGTATACTGCATGAAGCTAGGCCAGATCTGGCACAGTATATCACTAATCAGCCGTTGTATACTGCATGAAGCTAGGCCAGATCTGGCACAGTATATCACTAATCAGCCGTTGTATACTGCATGAAGCTAGGCCAGATCTGGCACAGTATATCACTAATCAGCCGTTGTATACTGCATGAAGCTAGGCCAGATCTGGCACAGAAGATCACCAACCAGTCGTTGTATACCGCATGAAGCTAGACCAGATCTGGCACAGAAGATCACCAACCAGCCGTTGTATACTGCATGAAGCTAGGCCAGATCTGGCACAGAAGATCACCAACCAGCTGTTGTATACTGCATGAAGCTAGGCCAGATCTGGCACAGAAGATCACCAACCAGCTGTTGTATACTGCATGAAGCTAGGCCAGATCTGGCACAGAAGATCACCAACCAGCTGTTGTATGCTGCATGAAGCTAGACCAGATCTGGCACAGAAGATCACCAACCAGCCGTTGTATACTAGATGAAGCTAGGCCAGATCTGGCACAGAAGATCACCAACCAGCCATTCTATACTAGATGAAGCTAGGCCAGATCAGGCACAGAAGATCACCAACCAGCCATTCTATACTAGATGAAGCTAGGCCAGATCAGGCACAGATGATCACCAACCAGCCATTGTATACTAGATGAAGCTAGGCCAGATCTGGCACAGAAGATCACCAACCAGCTGTTGTATACTAGATGAAGCTAGGCCAGATCTGACACAGAAGATCACCAACCAGCCGTTGTATACTAGATGAAGCTAGGCCAGATCTGGCACAGATGATCACCAACCAGCCGTTGTATACTAGATGAAGCTAGGCCAGATCTGGCACAGAAGATCACCAACCAGCCGTTGTATACTGCATGAAGCTAGGCCAGATCTGGCACAGAAGATCACCAACCAGCCGTTGTATACTGCATGAAGCTAGGCCAGATCTGGCACAGAAGATCACCAACCAGCCATTGTATACTAGATGAAGCTAGGCTGTATGGAGAACAGTAGAGCACCAACGTATATTCCACAGGAAGCTAAGCCAAATGTAGCACAATAGACACCAACCGAATAGTGTATACCACATGAAACTAACATATAGGCCACATCTGACAGTTTCTGATAATATCCGTTTTTAGGAATCCGTGTCTGCCTGTACCGACACATAAACGACGAGAAATGTATGTCATAGTGATACAGGTGTGACTGTACAGTGTGACTCCTGAATCGACCATACAATTGTGAATGCTTGTATCCCAAGTTATTGTCGGACTGAGCAATCAAATAATACTAGTACAGCGCGATTCCTGTACTAACTATATATGTTTGGTGCTTGTAGCCTAATCTATGGCCGGGCGGCTGAGCATTTCAAATAATATACATCCAACATATTCACACATCAACGAATATGAGATGTGGGACAGTATAAAGTGACTCCTGTACTGATCCTGCTTGTACAGACGGATCTGTAGTCCAGTGGTAACATGCTGGACTGGTAATCCAGGGATCGAAGGTTTGATCCTCCGTCTGACTCTAATAAACAGTCTTTCAGATGGGACTTTAAACCGAGGTCTCGTGTCGGTGCTTTACACCGTGTCGTAAAAGAACCAGAGGAGACTCTGGAATGGGTTTGTGTCCGTATCATTGCACTATCCTCCACAAATCTAACATGACTAATCTCTTCAGGAGGCATCGCTCATATGGGCAACCGGTAGCGACGATAAATAAACGTAAAACACACACACTTGCTTGTAGCCTAATGTATTGCCAGGCTGAACTACTACCGCACACAAAATAACCAGCTTGGTAAAATATGTGTGTTAACTAAACGTCTTAGTACGCTCGCCCGCATGGTTCGCCGGCAGCGCGGGTAAATAAACTTAAAACTTATAAAAATAAATCATCAGTTTAATGTGTGTCCACCTCCGTTGTCGAGTGATTATGGTCGCTGACTTGTATGCCACTGTAACCTAATGCCACTGATGGTCACGGGTTCGAGCCCCACTCAGATTGTGTCTATTTATATGAAGAAGTTGGCAGTTTCTTACAGAGGTTGGTGAATCAAGTACTTGTTAACCGCTGGATCCTGCCCAGGAAATGTGTTGTTAGTTAAACTGCCCGTCACTCTTATGGGCAACCGGTAGCGATGATAAAAAAAGTTAAAAAGTTAACACGTTGCATTGTGAATTCAGGGATCAAATGTTCGATCCCACATAATAATATTAATAGTCTTTTCAGAGGGGACTTTAATGTGAGGTCTTATATCGGTGCTCTACATCGTGCACGTAAAGGAACCAGAGGAGACGCTGGAATGGGTCTATCTGTCATTGCACTTGTCTGTATTGTATCCGTGCACTATCTTCCGAAAATCTAGAACTATAAGTAAACGTAAAACACACACCGTTTTTTTAAAATGATAGGCTGGATGAACACGAGTGCAGGAATTTATTTTCTAGTGGCATATCGATCACAGTATATTTGGAGTATATTTTTATACAACGGTTGGATCTAAGTCCAATAAAAAACGGATTGTGCTTCTACCAATGAAAAACATCCTTATAAATGCTGGATTTAGCCGAAACATTCAAACGTTGAACTGTTTCTGAAATATGTCCATTTGTGAGGATTTGTTACACATAAATTACGAGAAACATAAAATAGTAATCGAGAAATTAATCGCGTGCCGCATACGGAGACGTGGGAATAGAAATATGAAGATAACAGATACGGGATGGTACAGTGACTCCTGAACCGACCCTATTTTTTGTTATGCTTGTAGCCTAAGCTATTGTCAGGCTGAACATTCAAATAATATTAATACTATCCATCTAACATATTCACACGTCGACGAATATTCGATGTGGGATAGTTTAGAGTGACTCCTGTACTGACCCGATATAAGATGGTGCTTCAAGCCTAATCTATCGCGGAACATAGCATTCAGATAATATTACTAACGCACACTAAATAACCACCTTAATGTATAAAACATTAGCGCTAAATAATCGTCTTAGTACGCTCGCCCACATGGCTAGCCGGTTTCAAGGTAATAAGGATTCAGACAGAACAGCTGCTCCCCAGAGCACAAAGACAAGAGGAGCTTTTGTAGTCACCTTTTGCCAACATTTTGCTTCAAGTAACATGTCCTAAAGCACTGGTCCGATTATCATGAATCTTCTTAGCAATACTGTTTCAAGATTGCTCAGGACTTAGGGCATTAAGTCAAATGAAAGTTCAAAACATATTCTCCTACATAAGAACTAGCATGCATGTGATGACATTTTGTGTGGATATGATAGTCTCCCAAGAGTTCTCAAACCGTATTAATTCGCCAAATAACATGGTTGCCAGTTGGCGTGGAAATGTTTTGCTATAGAATTATATATTAAATCTTTAAAAATCTTCTTATAAACCACAATTCGCAGATGTTTGATAGTTGCCATGTAGCAGACCATGGCAGACCCTCGTTCTTCAGCATTAGCTAGCAGACCATGGCAGAGCCTCGTTCTTCAGCATTAGTTAGCAGACCATGGCAGAGCCTCGTTCTTCAGCCCTCGGTGGGATTTCCTTATCTGCAATTCTTGGAAGTGCTATATTCACGTTACCTCCCAGATACACATCTTACATGTGTTTATATCTTCTTCAGGTGCATATGTCTATAGATGAAAGCAACAACAACAAACATATTAATGTTCAGTACAGCATGGAGAATGAAGATCTGATCAAAGCCGAAGAAATGGACGACTCAGACATGGAATATCTGGATCAACAAATCGGTCAGGCCGACGCCTGCGATAAAAGTGACGAGTTAGACGCCGAGGAAGGTGGTGAATCTTTGTTGGATGATTTCGATTATGATCCTAATGAAGATTTTGATGACAGTTTTAATTTGAAAGACTTACAGGGTGAAACAGGCACGAGTATGATATCCAACACTGATTTGATACCATCTAAGAAAGGGCGGGTGAGACCGGGATCACTGAAGTCAAGAAGGAAGATGAGATCATCATCAGAGACTTTGTCAATGAACTGTGACCAATGTGACACTGTGTTAACTGGCATCAGCAATCTCAATGCTCATGTCAGAAAGATACATTTGAAATTGAAAAAACACAAGTGTAAGATTTGCTTAAAGACATTCTTCCAGCAAGCTCACATAGATAAACATATTTCCGTTATCCACACTAAGAAATGTGAGGCATGTAATGAAAGCGTTCAAGAAACAGTTCTCTGGGAAGAAGGAATGCAGAACACAACATTTAGGGAAGTAATATGTTCATGTGGGGAGACCATCCGATTTTATTCCAAAGTTGGTCGCGCTACAGGTGTAAGACTACAAGACACAATACCCAAACGGAAGCGATCTGAAATAGAGATGACGCCGCTGACATGCGAACATTGCGGTGCCACCCTTATCGGACGCAGCAGTTTACTATCACACATCAGACGTATGCATTTAAAAGTTAGAAATCACAAGTGCAAAATTTGTACAAAAGAATTTTATTCATACACACACCTGGAAAGACACATGTTGTCAGTACACATGCGTAAATGTCAGACTTGTCAAGAGCTTGTTATGGAGACACGGCCATGGACGAAGGACACCGAGAGTTGGATGGAGAGAATTGTTATGTGTAAATGCGGCTGTGCTGTGAGTATCATCACAACGGTAGGGCGGAGATTTAAGAATGATGACGGATCCGATGGTCCACTTAAAAAGCGAAGAAAATCAAGATCAAAGTATGCATCTGATACAAGATTTGTCTGCGGAACATGCGGGAAAATCTTTCTAACGAAGTCTAATGCTTTGTCTCATACATGCAAAGACACATTCAAATCTGTAAACTGTGATAAATGTGAAGACAGTTTCAGCAATGAAAATGATAAGACTGTTCATTATAAAGAAGTTCACAATGTAGAGCCAGCTGAAGAAGAGTTAAAGACGGAAGAGGCGACCGATGGTTTGTTGATAGAAGAAGGTAATCAGGTGGTAGTGTATCAAACAGACGGTCAATCTACTACAGATGCATCCATACCCAGTATTCAGATAATGCATGAAGGTAAACTTGTAGCAACCGAGCAGGTATTGGACAGACAGGAACATATGTCCCTTATTATCAAACAAATAGAATAATGTACAGGTCTTAGAGTGGGCATGACTTGTAGCGAACGTGCCTTTGTATCAAGGTGATTAATTGAACGGACAGTGCTACTGTGAAGTGAGAGACATGGACACAATAACGACAGATGATATCCCTAATATATGACAGAAGAGAATTTTGTGTTACTATTGGATTACTGTGCTGTCGTCAGGTGTAAGATGCACATGCAGATCAGCTAGCGGACTATATCTAAATAAATCTCTTTGTATACAGGATTGTACATATAATATACGCAATGTATATACCATCATGTTTATGTGACATATATGCCCTCTGAGTGGCGTGTTTCTGCCTACTGTGACATATATGCCCACTCTGCCTACTGTCTATTGCATTACATCCTGTATGGAAATTGGAAAACTAGCATAGTGTGTAATTCTAAACGAAATACTGATAAATTGAAAAAATAAAAAGGTGCCTCGGTTATGTCATTAACGAGTACCCTAAAACTCCCTTAAACTTAGGTGCATAAGCCCTTCAGAAAAGCTCGGAGTACGCGCTCATCTGTAGCCGTTACGATTGTGTCCTTAGGCAAGGCACTTAAAGCGACATTACACAAAGGAAATAAAATGCATTTTTTTCACTTGTAAATGCATTGCTAATACAAATTCTTCTGAATAAATTTCAGAAGAAACATTGAACAATAAACAGTGTTTTTGTGGTGTTTTTGTTGTATACAAACTTTCAAAAGTGAAAGTAGGATTTCATATAACAGACATCCACGCTCCTGAATTGACGTTTGCTTGTCATTGGAGTCAATACTAAACACGCAATACTCTCGTTTAGAGATAATTTAACTAAGATTAGGCACACATGTGAGATATCATGTTAATAAGTACCATATCTCGTATTATTCAGGATAAACGTGTTGTATTGCGCTTGAATGTCGACCCTATTTACATTATATTATTATACAACGTTTGTTTATTTGTTGAAATACTCGGTTTTTGTGGCAACTATTTGTAAAAAATATTACCATATAATAGCAAATTACATTCTGCAGACATTTGTGTTTTCACCGATGTAGTTTCGCTTTAAGTTACACATTGCCTTCTTGTCTGTCCCTCATGGCGATGGATTCCATCAGGAATGAGGTCTCGAGACCATGTAACTAATCGTAATGGAGGGAGCTAAAATAAATTTGTATAAACTAGAAGGTATACACAAAGAAACAGTTGTTGATTTTTGTGACAGGATAACCCTAACATTTGATTTTTTACCAGTCATGTGAAAATACCGGAAACACATTTCTGTGTACATGGAATTTAATATGCTGTCCAAAACAAGGTTCTTGTTTGACGCCATATTGAATTCACACGTGAGTGAAATTGTGGTTTATTTTTAAATATGTTATGCAATCTGAGTTTAGTCAAGAGCATTAGATGCAAGAATGATCACATTACATAGTAATACTATTTCATCTACTATAAAAGAGACTGACTAGAAGTTATTCACATTCAAAACTTAGAGGTCCGAAAACTGTTACACCCATGATAAAGTGAAAATAAAACAATCACGCAACGTATGCTAGAGGTCATAGAAAATGCACACCTACATTATATACTAGAGGTCATAGAAAACGCACACCTACATTATATACTAGAGGTCATAGAAAATGCACACCTACATTATATACTAGAGGTCATAGAAAATGCACACCTACATTATATACTAGAGGTCATAGAAAACGCACACCTACATTATATACTAGAGGACATAGAAAACGCACACCTACATTATATGCTAGAGGACATAGAAAACGCACACCTACATTATATACTAGAGGTCATAGAAAACGCACACCTACATTATATACTAGAGGACATAGAAAACGCACACCTACATTATATACTAGAGGACATAGAAAACGCACACCTACATTATATACTAGAGGACATAGAAAACGCACACCTACATTATATACTAGAGGACATAGAAAACGCACACCTACATTATATACTAGAGGACATAGAAAACGCACACCTACATTATATACTAGAGGACATAGAAAACGCACACCTACATTATATACTAGAGGACATAGAAAACGCACACCTACATTATATACTAGAGGACATAGAAAACGCACACCTACATTATATACTAGAGGACATAGAAAACGCACACCTACATTATATACTAGAGGACATAGAAAACGCACACCTACATTATATACTAGAGGACATAGAAAACGCACACCTACATTATATACTAGAGGACATAGAAAACGCACACCTACATTATATACTAGAGGACATAGAAAACGCACACCTACATTATATACTAGAGGACATAGAAAACGCACACCTACATTATATACTAGAGGACATAGAAAACGCACACCTACATTATATACTAGAGGTCATAGAAAACGCACACCTACATTATATACTAGAGGTCATAGAAAACGCACACCTACATTATATACTAGAGGACATAGAAAACGCACACCTACATTATATACTAGAGGACATAGAAAACGCACACCTACATTATATACTAGAGGACATAGAAAACGCACACCTACATTATATACTAGAGGACATAGAAAACGCACACCTACATTATATACTAGAGGACATAGAAAACGCACACCTACATTATATACTAGAGGACATAGAAAACGCACACCTACATTATATACTAGAGGACATAGAAAACGCACACCTACATTATATACTAGAGGTCATAGAAAACGCACACCTACATTATATACTAGAGGTCATAGAAAACGCACACCTACATTATATACTAGAGGACATAGAAAACGCACACCTACATTATATACTAGAGGACATAGAAAACGCACACCTACATTATATACTAGAGGACATAGAAAACGCACACCTACATTATATACTAGAGGACATAGAAAACGCACACCTACATTATATACTAGAGGACATAGAAAACGCACACCTACATTATATACTAGAGGTCATAGAAAACGCACACCTACATTATATACTAGAGGTCATAGAAAACGCACACCTACATTATATACTAGAGGACATAGAAAACGCACACCTACATTATATACTAGAGGACATAGAAAACGCACACCTACATTATATACTAGAGGACATAGAAAACGCACACCTACATTATATACTAGAGGACATAGAAAACGCACACCTACATTATATACTAGAGGACATAGAAAACGCACACCTACATTATATACTAGAGGACATAGAAAACGCACACCTACATTATATACTAGAGGACATAGAAAACGCACACCTACATTATATACTAGAGGACATAGAAAACGCACACCTACATTATATACTAGAGGACATAGAAAACGCACACCTACATTATATACTAGAGGACATAGAAAACGCACACCTACATTATATACTAGAGGACATAGAAAACGCACACCTACATTATATACTAGAGGACATAGAAAACGCACACCTACATTATATACTAGAGGACATAGAAAACGCACACCTACATTATATACTAGAGGACATAGAAAACGCACACCTACATTATATACTAGAGGACATAGAAAACGCACACCTACATTATATACTAGAGGACATAGAAAACGCACACCTACATTATATACTAGAGGACATAGAAAACGCACACCTACATTATATACTAGAGGACATAGAAAACGCACACCTACATTATATACTAGAGGACATAGAAAACGCACACCTACATTATATACTAGAGGACATAGAAAACGCACACCTACATTATATACTAGAGGACATAGAAAACGCACACCTACATTATATACTAGAGGACATAGAAAACGCACACCTACATTATATACTAGAGGACATAGAAAACGCACACCTACATTATATACTAGAGGACATAGAAAACGCACACCTACATTATATACTAGAGGACATAGAAAACGCACACCTACATTATATACTAGAGGACATAGAAAACGCACACCTACATTATATACTAGAGGACATAGAAAACGCACACCTACATTATATACTAGAGGACATAGAAAACGCACACCTACATTATATACTAGAGGACATAGAAAACGCACACCTACATTATATACTAGAGGACATAGAAAACGCACACCTACATTATATACTAGAGGACATAGAAAACGCACACCTACATAGAAAACGCAACCCATTATATACTAGAGGACATAGAAAACGCACACCTACATTATATACTAGAGGACATAGAAAACGCACACCTACATTATATACTAGAGGACATAGAAAACGCACACCTACATTATATACTAGAGGACATAGAAAACGCACACCTACATTATATACTAGAGGACATAGAAAACGCACACCTACATTATATACTAGGGGACATAGAAAACGCACACCTACATTATATACTAGGGGACATAGAAAACGCACACCTACATTATATACTAGGGGACATAGAAAACGCACACCTACATTATATACTAGGGGACATAGAAAACGCACACCTACATTATATACTAGAGGACATAGAAAACACACACCTACATTATATACTAGAGGACATAGAAAACGCACACCTACATTATATACTAGGGGACATAGAAAACGCACACCTACATTATATACTAGAGGACATAGAAAACACACACCTACATTATATACTAGAGGACATAGAAAACACACACCTACATTATATACTAGGGGACATAGAAAACGCACACCTACATTATATACTAGAGGACATAGAAAATGCACACCTACATAGAAAACGCACACCTGCATTACATACTAGAGGACATAGAAAAAGCACACCTACATTATATACTAGAGGATATAGAAAACGCACACCTACATTATATACTAGAGGACATAGAAAACACACACCTACATTATATACTAGAGGATATAGAAAACGCACACCTACATTATATACTAGAGGACATAGAAAACACATACCTACATTATATACTAGGGGACATAGAAAACGCACACCTACATTATCAAACCTGGGTGTCCAGTGCTTAAAATACTTGGTAGTTACACGTTGCCAGATATGAGTTATTTGTCTTACTTGTATGGTGTGTGAAATGTGTTAGTGTTCATGTAATTGACTACAGTTGACTACCTGGTATAGATACGTTCATATCATCATTATTGTTTTAATTTACTACGCTCTGTAGTGACGTATGAGGTGATGTATAGTGACAGAAATAGTGTAGCATGCTTACTATTGTGCACATATAACAAGTTCTATTATGGGAACTTACAAATGGATGTTGATCTAGTATTTTCCATATGTTATATAGTTTAAGCTTCTTCCGTCGGACCCATAGATTCCCGGTGTGGACTTATCTACGCCGAGGTCCCATGTTTGTGTGGCCGTAGGTACAGTTCCCGAAGTCTATTTACCGCCAATCATTTCATTTTATGTTAATAATCATCTTTTCGATTTACATTAAAAGTTATGCATATTGTACTGATTGTTGGTTATGTCTAGTAGATTATTGTGAGCAAGCTTGCCTGCCCATCCTGTTACAAACAGTAGATCACCAACCAGCCGTTTTATACCGCATGACGCTTGGTCATATCTAGTACAGTTCATCACCAACTAACTGTTGTATACCACATGAATCTAGGTCATATCTGGTACAGTTCATCACCAACTAACTATTGTATACCACATGAATCTAGGTCATATCTGGTACAGTTCATCACCAACTAACTGTTGTATACCACATGAATCTAGGTCATATCTGGTACAGTTCATCACCAACTAACTGTTGTATACCACATGAATCTAGGTCATATCTGGTACAGTTCATCACCAACTAACTGTTGTATACCACATGAATCTAGGTCATATCTGGTACAGTTCATCACCAACTAACTGTTGTATACCACATGAATCTAGGTCATATCTGGTACAGTCATCACCAACTAACTGTTGTATACCACATGAATCTAGGTCATATCTGGTACAGTTCATCACCAACTAACTGTTGTATACCACATGAATCTAGGTCATATCTCGTACAGTCATCACCAACTAACTATTGTATACCACATGAATCTAGGTCATATCTGGTACAGTTCATCACCAACTAACTGTTGTATACCACATGAATCTAGGTCATATCTGGTACAGTTCATCACCAACTAACTGTTGTATACCACATGAATCTAGGTCATATCTCGTACAGTCATCACCAACTAACTATTGTATACCACATGAATCTAGGTCATATCTGGTACAGTTCATCACCAACTAACTGTTGTATACCACATGAATCTAGGTCATATCTGGTACAGTCATCACCAACTAACTGTTGTATACCACATGAATCTAGGTCATATCTGGTACAGTTCATCACCAACTAACTGTTGTATACCACATGAATCTAGGTCATATCTCGTACAGTCATCACCAACTAACTGTTGTATACCACATGAATCTAGGTCATATCTGGTACAGTTCATCACCAACTAACTGTTGTATACCACATGAATCTAGGTCATATCTAGTACAGTTCATCACCAACTAGCTGTTGTATACCACATGAATCTAGGTCAGATCTGGTACAGTCATCACCAACTAACTGTTGTATACCACATGAATCTAGGTCATATCTCGTACAGTCATTACCAACTAACTGTTGTATACCACATGAATCTAGGTCATATCTAGTACAGTTCATCACCAACTAACTGTTGTATACCACATGAATCTAGGTCAGATCTGGTACAGTCATCACCAACTAACTGTTGTATACCACATGAATCTAGGTCATATCTAGTACAGTTCATCACTAACTAACTGTTGTATACCACATGAATATAGGTCATATCTCGTACAGTCATTACCAACTAACTGTTGTATACCACATGAATCTAGGTCATATCTAGTACAGTTCATCACCAACTAACTGTTGTATACCACACGAATCTAGGTCATATCTGGTACAGTTCATCACCAACTAACTGTTGTATACCACATGAATCTAGGTCATATCTCGTACAGTCATTACCAACTAACTGTTGTATACCACATGAATCTAGGTCATATCTCGTACAGTCATCACCAACTAACTGTTGCATACCACATGAATCTAGGTCACATCTGGTACAGTCATCACCAACTAACTGTTGCATACCACAGGAAGCTAGGCCAGATCTGTCACAATAATCGCCATATAGATGTTGCATACCATATGAAGCTAGGCCAGATCTGTCACATTAATCGCCATATATATGTTGTATACCACAGGAAGCTAGAACAGATATGGCACGGTAGATCGCCAACCAACTGTTAAATACCATAGGAAGCTAAGCCAGACTGGCACAATATATCAGCAAAAAGTGCTAAGATTAAATAAAAGAATTCGATAACTCATCTTCAATTTTTATATACTAGCCCTCTTTTTATTTGAAACGTCTGCGTACAGTTAACTTACACCATAGGCATAACCACTCAAAGCATCAATTCCCTACCTTACATCAACTGATCATGAAGTGCACATGTCAAGCTAAGTACATGTAACTGTCAATATTATAAATCAAAAAAATAGTTCCACTGGTGGCAACGTAACATGTAGGCTACTACGTTGGCACACTGAAAACTACGCAATATACCATATATGTGTTGTACAAGAATACCAGTAACACACGTATCTCCGTATCTACATGTAGGCATTCGTGAATTATTAATATTCATATATGGCATCTATCGAAGTATTTATCCTGCGTCAACATGTTAAGTTGTCAAACTCGTAGTCGTATATATTGTTGCTTAGTCCATATGTAGAGAATACTTGGTGGAACTGTATAAGAGTATACCAGAGGCATATCATAGCAATAACTCTGCCTTACTTTATGACAGAATTACCTGCCATACAAGTACACATGTGTGTATATCTTCTTCAGATGCATGTGTCTATTGATGAAAACAACAACAACAAAAACATCGGTGTCCAGTACAGTATGGAGAATGGAGATCTGATCAATGCCGTAGAAATGGACGACTCCGACATGGAATATCTGGACCAACAAGTCGATGAGGCTGAAGTCTGCTGGAAAAGTGAGTTTGACAACGCCGTGGGAGGTGGGGAATCTTTGTCGGAGGATTCCGTTTATGATCCTAATGAAGATTTTGATGACAGTTTTAATTTGAAACACTTACAAAGTGAAACAGTTATGGGTACGATGTCCAACACTGATTTGATACCATCTAAGAAAGGGCGGGGGAGACCTAGATCACTGAAGCCAAGACGGAAGATGAGATCATCTTCGGAGACTACACCAATAAACTGTGACCAATGTGACGCTGTGTTAACTGGGATCAGCAATCTCAATTCCCATGTAAGAAGGATACATTTAAAATTGAAAAAATACCAATGTAAGATTTGTTTAAAGGCATTCTTCACGCAATCTCGAAGAGATGAACATATTTCCGTTATCCACACTAAGAAATGTGAGGCATGCAATGAAATTGTACAGGAAACAGTTCTTTGGGGAAAAGGAACGCAGAACACTACGTTAAGGGAAGTAATATGTTCTTGTGGGGAAACTATTCGGTTTTTTTCCAAACTTGGTCGTGCTAAAGGTGTAAGACTACAAGGCACACTACCCAAACGGAAGCGGCCTGAATCAGAGATGACACCGCTAACCTGCGAACATTGCTTTACCACACTTACCGGACGCAGCAGTTTACTATCGCACATCAAACGTATGCATATGAAAGTTAGAAATCACAAATGCAAAATTTGTATGAAGGAATTTTATTCATATGCACACCTAGAAAATCACATGTTATCATTACACATGCTTAAATGCCAAACGTGTCAAGATCTTGTTATGGAGACAGAGCCATGGCCGAAGGGCACCGAGAGATGGATGGAGAGAATTGTTAAGTGTAAATGCGGCTGTGCTGTGAGTATGGTCACAGCGTTGGGACGGAAATTGAAGGATGATGACGAATCTAATGGTCCGCCTAAAAAACGAAGAAAATCAAGAGCAAAGTATGCACCTGGTACAAGATTTGTCTGTGGAACATGCGGGAAAATCTTCCCTAGGAAATCCGAGGCCATGTCTCATACATGCAGCAACAAACACACATCAACATATGTAGTAAAATGTGAGATATGTGAAGAATGTTTCAGCAATGAAAATGATAAGACTGTTCATTATAAAGAAGTTCACAATGTAGAGCCAGCTGAAGAAAAGTTAAATGTGGAAGAGGCGACCGATGGTTTGTTGATAGAAAAAGGTAGTCAGGTGGTAGTGTATCAAACAGACGGTCAATCTGCTACGGATGCACCCGTACCCAGTATTCAGATAATGCATGATGGTGAACTACTAGCTACCGAGCAGGTATTGGACAGACAGGGAAATATGTCACTCATTATCAAACACATAGAATAATGTGTTTATGAGTGGACATGCCTTGAATCAAGGTGATAATTGAACAAGCAACGCTAATGTGAACTGAGATATATGAACACAATAAGGACTTTTGAGATTCGTGAATATACTGCGGAAGAGAATTTGGTGTGTTTATTCGTTTACAGTACTGTCGTCATATCATATGATGGGGGGTAATTTGCACTTACCGATCAGCTAGCGGACTAGCTCTAAGTAAGCATATCCTCTCTTTGTATGAAGAAAAAGAAGAAGAATGCTTTATTAAGACTTAAACATTTGCTCTCCCAAAACTGGTCTATCTATTTACCGTTTTACCAAACCCAACAGAAAAAGTGCTAGCGGATATAAATCATGCAATATTTAACTTCATCTGGGAAGGAAAACCAGATAAAATAAAACGTATATACTTTTTCAAGACTATGAATATGGAGGAATAAAATTAACAAATATACATGCATTTCTACATACAATTAAGGCAAGCTGGGTGAAAAGGATAACAAACAATAACACAGGTTCTTGGAAATGTTTTTATGATAAGTATCTAAAACAATTTGGTGGAAACTTCTTATTTGAATGTAATTTATCACTCAAAGACATAAATAAATTATGCCAAACACAACCTTTCCTAAAAGACGTTTTGATTTCCTGGTTTAAAATAAAACATATGTACGAAAATAATAATATTACAGTTATTAAACCCATTATTTGGAATAATTCTGACATCAGAATAACAGGAAAACCAGTTATCAATCAGGAATGGTTCAATAACGGAATAAAGTATGTTGATCACCTATATGATTTTAGAAATAACAATTTTTACACGTTTGAAAACCTTAAGCAATTGTATAATTTACGCAATAATGATTTTTTAAAATACCACTCTTTGATCGGTAGTATACCTAAAAAGTGCAAAGAAAAACTAAATCAACACATTATTACTGGGCTAAAACCGGAAAACATGCTAGAAAAAATAAAAAGAGTAAAGAAACCAAATAAACTATTATATCAAACACAGATACATTTAAAGAACATAGAACGTAGAAATTCTGAGCGAAAATGGTCTCAATTGTTCGGCGATGACAATCTCAATTGGAAAATAATCTACTGCATGGCATATAAAGCAACGATTGACACTAAACTGAGAAATTATCAATATAATTTTTTAATGAGACTAGTTCCAACAAACAAGTATCTCCATATGTGTAAATTAACTGAATCATCCCTATGTGACTTCTGTAATATGAGCATAGAAAGTATAGAACACCTGTTTTGGGAATGCCCGATCATACAAGACCTATGGACAAGCATTCGTAATTATCTAAGAACTATTGGTATTAACATGTCTTTAAACTTTAAAGACATTTGTTTAGGGTGCGAAAATAATAACATTGTTAATTTTATAATAATCCTGTGCAAATACTTTATCTCAAATATGAAATATAGTAAAATCCTACCAAAGTTCGAATCATTTAAAAAGTACTTGTATCAAAGGATCGAAATCGAAAAAGACATTGCTTCATATTCTGGAAAAATAGATAGACACAACTTGAAATGGTCAAAGTTTAACTAAGCTAATCAAATATACATGCATATCAATTAATGTTTTCATAAATACAGTACAAAGATAACTCTAAACAACACAGGACCTGGAACAGCTTACACTACAAATGAACCCCCACACCAATTATCCAACCCCTACAAATCCTTGTTTAACACACTCCTTATCCTATTAACAAATAGAAATGTTAGCAAGCAGAAGCGACCAGCCACTCATTACATCTCTCTCCTCTCTCTCTCTCGCTCTCTCGCTCTCTCGCTTTAACAACTACTCCTTAGTTACCCATTGTTCAATTTTAACTGTTGACAATCTTTGTATGCACTCAACCTTAAGGGACACACTGTACATATAGATATTCGAACTGAAGTAATATGTATACTATTAAAAACCAATAAAAAAAATGTCGAAATATGTATCAACTAAATGTATATGCAATAAAGAAATAAACGAGGTTACCCGGATAGGGGCCTCAAAATGAAATGAAAAAAAGACTTAAACGTTACAGTTTCTCGTCTGTAACATGTATACATATTTACAATATATATATAGTACAATATTGTGATATATGCAATCATGATGAGGATGGACACATGATGTAATGATTATGGACATATATGGAAAAATAATGACAATGTCATGATGGATTTTAGACTACGCAAAACATGATCATGACTGTATTAAGAGTGTAGGGAGTATTCAACTGGTAACTCATATATCCTAAACAAGTGAATTACGAAGGGATAAAGCTTCATGAATATATTTACTAAAGTTAACCAACTCTAGGGAATTGTCACATTAAAATATTTGCAATAATTTGTATACATACAGGTCTTTACATGGTATAGGTATGCACAGGTACTGACAAGTAGAACATCTGTGATGGACTATGAGCTATTGTTTGCACTGACATATTAATATACACAAATGTACTCTACTAATGTTATTACAAAATTTAAGCAATAATTTGTGACACGTTTTGCTAGATGATTTCTACATGTAATTAAAAGTTATATTCTGTGATAGTTGTTAATTGAATTTTCATCTCACTATACAACCACCGAAGGCCACGAAATACGGAACCAAGCTACGTTACATCAGCTGGGTAGAACAACTAGGGGATGGCATGATCAATACAGCAATCAGACGTATTGAATTGTTCTATGGTAGGGAGATGGGTAATGTGAATTTCTCTATGGTAGGGAGATGGACAATGTCCGTGATTCTTGGGGAAAAGGAAAACTTGTAATCATATGTAGTTGCTGTAATTAACCTATGACTTAAGGAATAGCAGTGGTATGCGGGACGGGATAGAACTAGGTAATTTCCAATGGGGATAGCAAGCAGATCATTATGTATTTTACACATACGGGATAACCTATTGCCAATACGCCGGAGATCTGTTATGCGTAGGTTTAGGGAATGGAGCATGTCTGTAACACTAGAGGTACGATTGAAGTCAGCCTTTATCCGACAGACGTGCGCACCTGCCAGTAGATGTTATTAGGTAAACTGCCCACCGCAATATAGCCCACAATGGTGCTAATGAAGGCGTAAGACCCAAACAAACTGTGTCGTTGTCCATGATGATGCAGATATCACTCATTGCAGCTACCTGCTGGAAGCGACGGGAGAAGGCGCTCAAATTATTTGTATGTGATTATACCGAAGTCAGGCTTTGTTTCCTTGGTGTACTGGATACCAGTTCTCACCATAATTGAATTGGGAAAGTGGAATGATGATGTATTTGTGTGTTTTACGTTTATTTATCGTCGCTACCGGTTGCCAATATGAGCGACGCCTCCTGAAGAGATTAGTCATTTTAGATGTTTGGAGGATAGTGCAATGATACAGACAGGGACCCTTTCCAGAGTCTCCTCTGGTTCTTTTACGTGCACGGTGTACAGCACCGACATGTGACCTCGGTTTAATGTCCCATCTGAAAGACTGTTAACTGTATTAGGGTCAGACGTGGGGTCCAGCACGTTACCACTGGACAACAGATCCGTCTGTAAATGTCTTGGACATCAACGAAACTGTTAAACCCCAGGAAGTACAGCCAACTTCTCGGTATTCACGCACTGTCAGGATGCGATACAGTGTCACACCCCTTTGGAAAAGGATAGCAGTCAGTGCTCAACCTCCTACAGATAGACATACCAGGTATGCATCTATAGCTTGAACAGATTGGTGCGACCTCAGTGCAGCTCCAAGAGACAGCATGCACCTTCTGTTTACAAATCTACGGACACAAGAGTTGTACCGGTACATCAATGAATAACGCACTCACTTTTACCGGTGCTGTAAGAAGCATCCCTCATTGAAGAAAGTACTACCAACTTGCACGTGCTTCGAGCTCATCACAACATAATACTGTGGAAGACAGCGGACAAACGTGGCCCCCCGCCTCAGGAAGCACGAACTATTGCCATTTAATGCTGTAAGAAGCATCCCTCATTGAAGAAAGTACTACCAACCTGCACGTGTAACATAATGGGGTTATATGTTGATTATGTTAATTAATTACCTCCATAATTAGTTGTATAGCATGGTACATATTCATGAGTATTGGTCCATTTATAATAATGCTGTATACGATCGCTATACAAGGCAATTATACATGGAACTGTACTAACTGTTTATGTTGGCAGAGAAGCAAGTAAATTTGGCAGAGAAACAAGTATACTTGGCGTGGACATCCCTTACATGTATGCCTGATCAGCATATTAAAGGTGTTCCCACACATGTGTGCTATTACATCAGAAATGTACTCTGATGTTTAAGTTTAAACAGTACAATTTCAAAATAGTAACATGTTATTTTCCATACAAGCATGTGTTTGCACCAAAACAATATATCCGAATTGATATATTGAGTGACAGTTATACCAAACATGTTTACTGGAACATCTGTAGCTTGACATTTTATGGAATACATGTCCATGCTTGCTTCTCTATAAAAGATGAGATAAATTTAGATTACGGGGAGACGAACTGGGATGATTGAAAGCGCCTTATGGTGCTTATGCACATCGTAACAATTTATTTTAATGATAAATAAATACTTGTTATAACTTGGACTTGTTGGAACGTATGCTATACGATTACGGTACACACGTGCTTCGAGCTCATCACCACATAAGACAGCGGACAAACGTGGCCCCCCGCCTCAGGAAGCACGAACTATTGCCATCGAATGCTCCACCATCAACAGTGCCTCCACAAGCACTCGTAGATGTAGTTAGTTGTATCTGCACTGCAGATGGCATACCAGATTCAACAGCGCATGCCTTTCATGCACACACTACTGCTGGTGCGAGTGAGGATACATCTTCTATAGTCGTTTCACCAACAAGCAGGTGGCTATCGAAGATGAGTAAGACTGTATGCCGCAACGGCTGACAAATAAATTCACCACATGTTCAAAATTGTGCATAGATACGCGGGAAATAAAATAGTGTGACTTATTTCTTGAGATATTTGGTAAGATCCGGACTCAGACCATTTTATTACATGTGGGCAGTAATATCAGATGTCAAATATAAGTTGAACTCGCAATGTTCATATATTCCACATATAATCGGTCAATCAAGTTGATATTTCCTGATTTTAGGTCAATATTATTGACCTTTAACCTTCAATTTGGCCTTGAATTTGACACCGTATCCAAATGGACTCCCTATCGGCGAAACCCCTTAAAATGTGGTATTACACGACCCTCTCTCTATGCCGTCGAGATCAAAAGTGGAAAATTCGTCCGGGACGAAATTCAAAATGACTGAGGTGGCCATCTTGGATTCTGAAAAATGCTCACGGTTGTACAGGTAGCAACCAAGCTAAGTTTGCTCCCCTAACCATATATAATACAGTTCCATCTAAAAAGTTTACAGTTAAACTGTATTAAATTAATCAAAATGTAAATTAATTTTATTAACGGGATTCAGCTGATTGAAAAATGTATTTTTATCCTAGTGGGGGTCTATAATTATGAGTATTCTAAGCATATGTCCAATTTGGTTGAGCCAAATAAGCCTTAATAAACAAAGGTGCAAATGGGCATAACAACATATGTGTTCGTATACACAACATAATATTAGAAACATAAACGTAACAATATAATTATGCAAGCATGAATAATAAAATTAATATTTTTTTATACTTTATTTATTTTGCAACGATTGCGAAGCAAGTTTTAACAACTTATATTAATCACTATGGTTGGCTCGGATGAAAGCGTATATGTGGTCATTCGTGTCATTAATATCAATAACGCGTTTACCAACAGTATTTTCTTTATTTAACCATATTTTATTGCAAATCAATGGTAGGCCATACACATACAAATACAATACATAGCATGATACAGCTCCTCCAACCGTGACAATATAATGTTTTTATTCCATACCTGTAGAGAAGTGCGGCGCCAAATAAATATGATTCGCTGTGGATATTGTTACGGCCAGGGGCATAGCTTGGCATTGATATAGGCAGCAATAAGTTAGGGGGTTGGGGACAGTAGAAGTTAGGGGGTTGGGGACAGTAGAAGTTAGGGGGTTGGGGACAGTAGATCTTATGTTATCTACATTCTAAAATCATCAAATAGTATCCAACACAATATCTTTTATTAATGCATTTCACGTCATCGTATGCATTTACCCGCCTCTAACTGCACCGGTTTCCTAATCTGAGTGTCGGACACAGGCTCACCATCTCGGCTCAGGTGAGCTAAGAGTTGGGAGAAGATTTAAATCCGGTATATTCAGACTCTTGGCATGGGGTCATGTAAACTACCGTATGTGAAGAAACCTGCATGTTTGTTGTTATGTAACTGTGGGTAGCGGCAGCTTCCTTCATTGAGTTTTCCGTTGTCACTAATTGGCATTCATAATCGCATACTAGCGATCGCACTCACGCACACATCCACCATAATTATATATTAATTATATGCATATAAATAATTTATTTTACTACTAAGTTTATCACTGTTATTAAACTGTTATTATAACACCATTTTCATGTACATACTCTACATTTTCTTCATTTTTGGCACTTCAATGGATCCGAGCGATATATTATACTGTAATGCATATTTAGAACATACAATTGTTATACTCCAAAAACGAGCTGCAAGTCTCATACTTGACTGACAAAGACTTTTACACTCCTTCCGAACTTTTCTTGGATGACTTTTCCAAAAAGGGTTAGCTGTCAAAAAACAGTCTTAATGTCTAAAACACTCATAGCACCTGTATATATGATTCAATGCAGATGTTCGAACTAAAATATATAATGATTAGTTCTTGCAGCTTAAATCTCATTTACATCTTCCATTGTGCTATTTCATATTTTAATTTGTTTAGTTTCTCATGGTAGATTGACTTAATTATTCAAATGAGTCCTCTCGTTAAATAAAATCGTTAATCGTTAGTTTATACAAATTATATTTTAGCTGGATTGCAAAACAAGTTCTTACAATTTCTATTAATCACTCACGAGACTTCATTCCAGATTGAATCCATCGCCGGGAGGGGGGGGGGAGAGAAGAGGCAATGTGGAATTTAAATGCCTTGCCTAATCGTAACTGCGCATGCACGGCTCGAACTCCGGGCCTTTCGCACCTGAAGCGAACGGGCTACCACTGCGCTATCACGACTAACACAATAAATAAAGTCGTTATTATTATTAGTATTAAATTATTAATAGTATCATTATTAATATACTTGTTGAGCATGACCTACTAAATTATGTAAACAAATTGATGTCCATCATTTTTCCAAATTTAATTAAATTTCATTGCAAAATAATTACTGTTTAAGCATGTTTGATACGTGCAGAGTAATTTATTACAATTCGCGTACAGTTGTTTTGTAATAGGTTATCTCCGCCGGTTAATATATAGAACACAGGGTAAATCGGCTACATTGTGTTATTTAAAAAACTGTGAGCATGCTTTATGTTTAAACTTTCTGGTTTCAATATGACAATGGTTTCAAAGCTGTTTAATTATTTGGAATAAGTAGAACTATTTTGCTGAACTGAATCTCGGTCGGAGAGTCTATGGCACAGGAGGTGGCTCGAGAGCTCGGAGGCACATGGATACTTGTGGAAAGTCAAAATGTTCTCGGCTATCTCACCGAGTTGGGTAAGTTGATATTATTATTATTATTATTATTATTATTATAAGAAGTACAAATTATGATGGATTCCCATTAAAAGAAAGTCTACATTATTAAATACTATAATGTGTAGAAGACAACGCAATAACATGCATGTTGCTACAAAAAGCACAATGTATTATAAAGATAAATTTATTTTAGACAGGCGTCCGATATCTTTTTTTATCAATTATTTTTAACAAAAACATTGAATAAGATGTCATATCTGATCGATGCCACTGAACATTATTGTGTCCGCATTGTAAGTATTTCGTTATGGCGGGTCGAATTTTGATGATGAACAAACGACACGTGGGGTATGTTTTGATGGAGTCAAAGAACGAAATATGTCAAATTGGAATATTAGTCACGAGTACTATTGATTCTATTGGACAGAACATCAGCTATTGTGTTGGCATGTTTTCAATTTCAACATGTATGTCAAATGCCATCCAACGACATTTTATATCCGTCGAATATTGCATAGCACTTGCTTACTAGCGTGTGTACATTTAATAGGCGTTGTCTACAATACGTTGAGACAGCACTTGACGTTAGCACAGTCGTATAGTGTACATGTAATAGGGGTTGTCTTCATGACGTTGATACAACACTTGAATTTAGCACAGTCGTATATTGTACATGTAATAGGGGTTGTCTACAATACGTTGATACAACACTTGAAGTTAGCACAGTCGTATATTGTACATGTAATATGGGGTTGTCTTCATGACGTTGAGACAGCACTTGAAGTTAGCACAGTCGTATATTGTACATGTAATAGGGGTTGTCTACAATACGTTGAGACAGCACTTGAAGTTAGCACACTCGTATATTGTACATGTAATATGGGGTTGTCTTCATGAAGTTGATACAACACTAGAAGTTAGCACAGTCGTATAGTGTACATGTAATAGGGGTTGTCTTCATGACGTTGATACAACACTAGAAGTTAGCACAGTCGTATATTGTACATGTAATAGGGGTTGTCTACAATACGTTGATACAACACTTGAAGTTAGCACAGTCTAACTGTCAATACAAATTTTTGCATTCTATAAATGAGTATGTGCTAAATTGTAATATCTTTATGAAGGATTTGGAGACTGCGAACGTAGGTCATATACAGACGACACTGCAAGGCAAACAATTAGCGTAACCGACGATGCCATACACCTTGAAATGAAATATGGTCACAGACATATGGAAATTAATTTCAAACTCAACGAAGATTTTATTATTAATGCCGGAAACCCCAGCAAGGTAATACTATATGTCCTGCTCAGTACATTGGCATGCAGTTAACTAATGCATGTCATTGATAAAACCCGGATATTGGATACTAAGTGTGTGTGTGTGTGTGTGTATCTCTGTGCCATGACATGTATGTTTATTTTACTTAATTTCTGATTACATTGGAATTTCCTCATTAGGCTTGAAGGTTTTATTATTGCGCCCTCAGTCTATATGCTATATCGTACCAGACCAGAATAGAACCTGACATTACTCACGTGCTGTTAGAAGTACATTGTAACTTGGCAACGGCTTATATCTATATATCGCTATGGTAGAAGTGTGGTTTTATTATTGCGCCCTCAGTCTATATGCTATATCGTACCAGACCAGAATAGAACCTGACATTACTCACGTGCTGTTAGAAGTACATTGTAACTTGGCAACGGCTTATATCTATATATCGCTATGGTAGAAGTGTGGTTTTATTATTGCGCCCTCAGTCTATATGCTATATCGTACCAGACCAGAATAGAACCTGACATTACTCACGTGCTGTTAGAAGTACATTGTAACTTGGCAACGGCTTATATCTATATATCGCTATGGTAGAAGTGTGGTTTTATTATTGCGCCCTCAGTCTATATGCTATATCGTACCAGACCAGAATAGAACCTGACATTACTCACGTGCTGTTAGAAGTACATTGTAACTTGGCAACGGCTTATATCTATATATCGCTATGGTAGAAGTGTGGTTTTATTATTGCGCCCTCAGTCTATATGCTATATCGTACCAGACCAGAATAGAACCTGACATTACTCACGTGCTGTTAGAAGTACATTGTAACTTGGCAACGGCTTATATCTATATATCGCTATGGTAGAAGTGTGGTTTTATTATTGCGCCCTCAGTCTATATGCTATATCGTACCAGACCAGAATAGAACCTGACATTACTCACGTGCTGTTAGAAGTACATTGTAACTTGGCAACGGCTTATATCTATATATCGCTATGGTAGAAGTGTGGTTTTATTATTGCGCCCTCAGTCTATATGCTATATCGTACCAGACCAGAATAGAACCTGACATTACTCACGTGCTGTTAGAAGTACATTGTAACTTGGCAACGGCTTATATCTATATATCGCTATGGTAGAAGTGTGGTTTTATTATTGCGCCCTCAGTCTATATGCTATATCGTACCAGACCAGAATAGAACCTGACATTACTCACGTGCTGTTAGAAGTACATTGTAACTTGGCAACGGCTTATATCTATATATCGCTATGGTAGAAGTGTGGTTTTATTATTGCGCCCTCAGTCTATATGCTATATCGTACCAGACCAGAATAGAACCTGACATTACTCACGTGCTGTTAGAAGTACATTGTAACTTGGCAACGGCTTATATCTATATCGCTATGGTAGAAGTGTGGTTTCGGCTGATATCAAAATGCTTGGTCTAAACTATTGTGTTTAAAACCGAATTAGATACGGAAAGTGTACTCTCTCTGTTCATAGTTCAGTTGACAAAAACAGGTGGCAGTAAACTACAGCTGAAAAGTAGAATACTCTTCAATTACAGATAATTTAACCCTAACCCCAACCCTAACTCGAACATATCCGAAAACGCTCCCAAGATTACTGCCAATTGTCCCAAGATTACTGCCAATTGTCCAGAGTACTGCCAATTGTCGCAAGATTACTGCCAATTAAAAGGGAGAATTGTTTAAGTCTCAAACATGGGTTGTATGTGATGAATTGTTATTGATAAAATTTCGTTTCTGCCTCTATCGTTAACGCATATTTTTCAGGCGATAGCGTCTTGGACCAACGGTGCGTTAGTAATATATGCACGCCGTGTACAGTGTGGTAGATTACAAGTGATCGAACGAAAACGAGACGGGGACAAAATGATTCAGGTATGTGATATGTTTGTTTGGGGTTTGTTTTTGCTATACGTGCTATATTATGTTAAGCTCGAAATTTACGTCCCATATGGCTCTTTATGATATACATGTATATTCTAATTATCATGCTGGAATCTTTCCAGACGATGACTTCGAATGGTGTGAGCTGTCGGCGAATTATGAGACGATTGGCTTCGGATCTAACATAGCTAGCTGTACAATGCACCCACCCCGGCACCCACTGAGCAGCTGACTTGAATTTGAGTTAATTGGTGTGCATGAAATGTATCTCTACTTCTGTTATACATGTATAAACGGTGTCAGTATGACTAACGTACAATGTATCATTGACATTCAAACAGATGTTCAGCCCAAAATGCTAGTGACAAAAATACATGCAAAATATACATAGTGTAAGTTGAATATGCAACCAATATTAATTAAACAAAAGTCTTATCTTCCTGCCAAGATAAACACATTGATATATTGGAAACGTAACTGCACAAGTTTACATATATTTTAACCATTCGACACGCAGTGGCATGTTGTACTTGCTGAGTAATCACAGTTGCAAACAACATAAATCCGGGTAACGCCGCGTCTGATCAGGATATGTGTTATTTGCTATTCAGCCAAGCGATTTAGCTCCATTATCCGAATAGCAAACAGCATAGAGCCTGATCAGACGGCACGTTCTATGATCTGGCTCTATGCTTTTCGCAAAAGTGATTTTATTTGCCGCTAGCGTGCAAAGGGTTAACAAACAATGTGTGTATGCATATTCTATACAGTATTATTAAACATTTGCATTATAAGATTAATGGCATTGTCGTAGCAAGCTGCTGGACCATTTGTTGCCCATGTGAAATCCAAGTGCTCCCAGTCACGAATAATGACATGTCTGACCACGTGGTGTAGTTCAGATTTCAATTTTCTGACATCAGTTGGGTCTGCCAACCAATCATCACCACCCGAGTACAAGGCCATGTTGACGTCGATAGCGGATGGGAAATATGCTGGAGGCACGGTCTGCAACAAAACAAATGGTACACAGCCAGAATAAATATCAATGTATTTCCATTTCATACAGCTCTTTAATATGTGGTGAAATACAAAACTGAGCAATAAATAAGCATACATGTTTATACAATGACTATATCAAAAGAAAGCTACAGTGTGTGCTTTACGCTTATTTATCGTCGCTACCGGTTGCCCATATGAGCGACGCCTCCTGAAGAGATTAGTCGTTTTAGATTTTGGTGGATAGTGCATGATACAGAGAGAGACCCATTTCAGAGTCTCATCTGGTTCTTTTACGTGCACGGTATAAAGCACTGACACGAGACCTCGGTTTAACGTCCCATCTGAAAGAATGTTAATTTTATTAGGGTCAGACGGGCGCGAGTTGTACCGGTGTGAGTTACTATTTATAGAGTACTCAACGTTATTATTCACGGCGCGAGATGTACCGGTGGGGAGTTACTATTTATAGAGTACTCAACGTTATTATTGCGCGAGTTGTATGTGTGTGTTTTACGTTTATTTATCGTCGCTACCGGTTGCCCATATGAGCGACGCCTCCTGAAGATATTAGTCATTTTAGATTTTGGAGGATAGTGCAGTAATACAGAGAGAGACCCATTTCAGAGTATCCTCTGGTTCTTTTACGTGCACGGTATAAAGCACTGACACGAGACCTCGGTTTAACGTCCCATCTGAAAGACTGTTAATTTTATTAGGGTCAGACGGGCGCGAGTTGTACCGGTGTGAGTTACTATTTATAGAGTACTCAGCGTTATTATTGCGCGAGTTGTACCAGTGTGAGTTACTATTTATAGAGTACTCAACGTTATTATTGCGCGAGTTGTACCGGTGGGGAGTTAATATTTATAGAGTACTCAGCGTTATTATTGCGCGAGTTGTACCGGTGGGGAGTTACTATTTATAGAGTACTCAGCGTTATTATTGCGCGAGTTGTACCAGTGTGAGTTACTATTTATAGAGTACTCAACGTTATTATTGCGCGAGTTGTACCGGTGGGGAGTTAATATTTATAGAGTACTCAGCGTTATTATTGCGCGAGTTGTACCGGTGGGGAGTTACTATTTATAGAGTACTCAGCGTTATTATTGCGCGAGTTGTACCGGTGGGGAGTTACTATTTATAGAGTACTCAACGTTATTATTGCGCGAGATGTACATAGATTTAAGAAATGTGTGAACCGATAAATTTGATGGAAATGAATTAAGATGTAAATCTGTCTGTCTCTCTGTCAGAACGCTCGTTTCAACGCGAACTGCGCCGCTTTAAAAAATTTAAAAACATTGAAAAATTCTACGAAATATCTTTTCGACGTACATTTTTGCCGAATAAACCTACACGTTAGTGGAAACACATTTTTATTGATAATGTTATTCACTGTTAAAACTCTCCCGTCGAAGATTGTTTGTTGTTGCTGACAGAACCCGTGTCCTAGTATGGAAATGTGACCTGCTATGGCCAATGTCTGTGGCAATTGTTTGCAAAGTATACATGCATGCAGCTTAAAGTTGTGTTTTATTTGAAGAACAATATAAAGACTCGGGATAGGCGTTATATTTGGACAGATTTGTTCAAAATTGTGTCAGATAGGGCCATTTTACTGATCGATGCGAAATCTGACATCCCACAGAGTAGAATCCATGTACTTAAATATATATACTAGTACCCCCAAACGTGCCGAATCCCTGTGCTTTCGATTACGATGTATTTGTGCTTAGAATTGGCGTTTGTTTAGTATTATAGTATTATTATGTATCTGTTTGTTTGGTTTCTGTTGTTTTTTTTGGTTTAATTTAGCTAGACGTTCTTCTATTATTTAATTATTTATACAACACTACCATTGCATTAGTATTGCATACAACCCTGTTTTATATTATAATAATGTACGTCATTGTATTATTATTGTAATACATAGTATATATAGTTATACAATGCCTCTACATATCATTTAATGGAGCAATGCCGTGTCTGTCAATAAGTATGCATGTGTAATACAAATATAACAATAAATAGGCTATATAGTATAATTGTAAGGTGTATATGCGACACACGTGGCTTCCGCACAAATGTATTGTATACCCCAATACTTATAATAACATAATATATTCCTTATATTTAGCTTGCATTTTCTGGACGTTTTAAAACTGTAAGTGACCACAACTGGTACAACTGTTGTTTCGTTAATGGAACAGCGACATTATTAATGCATCACGTGGTATTATTGACAACGTTAATAGAAACACGTGCGGTATGTGACGTCAAACAACAACTTTAACCAATCAGCAACGTCTAAGGGGTAACTGTGCTTACCGGAATGTAGAAGGGGTCAACATGGCGAGCGTACTATCAATGTAAGGGCCAGGCGGTGTTATTGATATAGTGGTCTCGAATTGGTTGAAAAAGTGTATGGAAGCCCTTAAGAGTTATTGATGCATGGACTGATTGGCTGAGTAGGTATTGTCACAAATAGTGAAAATGACTTCTAAATATTAAAATACAATACATGAGCTGCATTTTGGAATATTTTAGAATATTTGCATACTATTTTGTGACAAGTAAACACCATATTATAAATGCAGATGTCAGTGCAACATTCACCACCAAATTACCTTCAGAGTAGGGGGTGGGTGCCTTTAGTGGGAAATAATTTTTTAAAAAAGCAATTGGTCAACCCCATTGAAATTTGACATTTTCTTGTGGCTCAAAGGCTGTTGAAAACTACTGTCTTTTGTGCGAAGCTATTTTTGGCACTGTGTTATAATGGTTGCCTATGGAACTTTCAATAGCGGTGTCTGACCTAAATAGTGTGTGATAACATGGTATGTTCATATGTTCATTGAAAAGATGCTTTGCCAACTGTCTACACGTCCGTATCGCTATCCAGGATTTAAATATTTAACGTCAAAATTACGAGCGTCTTATGAACATCTTTATTTTATGCAAGAACCATTACATCCATCTGCTTTGAAAAATCCCGCGAAACAAATCGTGTAAATTAATTTAAATTCAATATAATTCATTTAGATCTATATGACAACATTGGTAGATTTACGAAAGCAACAGTTCAGAAATAGTATAATAGAATACCATATACTCACATACATGTTTAGTTTGCAGTAATTAATTCATACCTGGTTGTATCTAATCTGGTTTTCTTTCTTTCCAAAATCAAACATTCTGAATTTACCAGTGTGGACTGCCTAGGATACAACAAACAACACATCAGTGAATCGACACCCCACGCCTACAACTGCTAATTAAATCGACATCCCACGCCTACAACTGCTAATTAAATCGACATCCCACGCCTACAACCGCTAATTAAATCGACATCCCACGCCTACAACTGCTAATTAAATCGACATCCCACGCCTACAACTGCTAATTAAATCGACATCCCATGCCTACAACTGCTAATTAAATCGACATCCCACGCCTACAACCGCTAATTAAATCGACATCCCACGCCTACAACTGCTAATTAAATCGACATCCCACGCCTACAACCGCTAATTAAATCGACATCCCACGCCTACAACCGCTAATTAAATCGACATCCCACGCCTACAACCGCTAATTAAATCGACATCCCACGCCTACAACTGCTAATTAAATCGACATCCCACGCCTACAACTGCTAATTAAATCGACATCCCACGCCTACAACTGCTAATTAAATCGACATCCCACGCATACAACTGCTAATTAAATACTAGTATATTAATACACACACTCCTGCTACCAGATAAACAAACACATATCATCTGCATTGGGAATACGTTAAATGATTGACCGTGACCTTTCAATAGACAACCCAAGGTCATTGTACTGTATATTACGTCTAGTTATCATATATGTCTTATCTGACAAGATGTTGTTCGTGTGACCTTTTTACCTTTAAATGTGACATTGACCTTGAATTGATGTGATTGAGTGTTGCTCTGTGAACATTCTCTCGATATGGCAAACGTATCTGCCACGTTATTCCACAATCAGTAGTCACAATCAGTTATTTTAGCTCGATTGCGAATCTAGTTCTTACAACTTATATTATTCACTCTGGAGACCTCATTCCTGATGGAATCCATATCGCCCTAGGGAGAGGGAAGAGGAGGCAATGTGGCATCTAAATGACTTGCCAAATGGTATAATCGTAACAACTCCATCATTAGATCGGTTAAATAGATATGGAGTTGAGGCAACATACTGTGCGTATTATGTTGACATTGAACAGTTAATGCTTGCATATTTCGCTCTGCAGTCATGATGTACATTTGCCAATTTGCTCAGCACATTGTATGATGATGGTGAGCTATTAGGTCATGGCGATTGTGAGCTATCGCCATGGTGATGATCATCAATTTGTCATGGAGATGATCAGCTATTGTCATGGTGATGATCAGCTATTGTCATGGTGATGGTGAGGATCAGCTATTATCATGGTATGGTGACGATCAGCTATTATCATGGTGATGGTCAGCTATTATCATGGTGATGGTCAGCTATTGTCATGGTGATGTTATGATGGTCAGCTATTGTCATGGTGATGATCAGCTATTGTCATGGAGATGATCAGCTATTGTCATGGTTATGGTCAGCTATTGTCATGGTGATGGTGAGGATCAGCTATTATCATGGTATGGTGACGATCAGCTATTGTCATGGAGATGGTCAGCTATTGTCATGGTGATGGTCAGCTATTGCCATGGTGATGGTGAGGATCAGCTATTATCATGGTATGGTGACGATCAGCTATTGTCATGGAGATGGTCAGCTATTGTCATGGTGATGGTCAGCTATTGCCATGGTGATGGTCAGCTATTGTCATGGTGATGGTAAGCTATTATCATGGTGATGGTCAGCTATTGTCATGGTGATGGTCAGCTATTGTCATGGTGATGGTCAGCTATTATCATGGTGATGGTCAGCTATTGTCACGGTGATGGTCAGCTATTGTCATGGTGATGGTCAGCTATTGTCATGGTGATGGTCAGCTATTGTCATGGTGATGGTCAGCTATTATCATGGTGATGGTCAGCTATTGTCACGGTGATGGTCAGCTATTGTCATGGTGATGGTCAGCTATTATTATGGTATGGTGATGGTCAGCTGTTATCATGGTGATGGTCAGCTATTATCATGGTATGGTGATGGTCAGCTGTTATCATGGTGATGGTCAGCTATTATCATGGTGATGGTCAGCTATTGTCATGGTGATGGTCAGCTATTGTCATGGTGATGGTCAGCTATTATCATGGAGATGGTCAGCTTTTGTCATGGTAATGGTCAGCTATTAACATGGATATGATAGATAGACATAACAAGCTGACAGAACCACTAACACAATGCACCTAGAAAATGCAAGTCACGAAATAATGAATAATAATACTACATGAACATACAATATAAGACCAGGATTGCCATGGAAAGAGATCACAAGTGTGTGGCATTCCAGCTCTTCATCTTTGCACCACGTACATGCATGTATGGTATCATGCTTACAAAAGCTTCCCTTGCTTACCTGGGCATAGTGGACGATGTTTCTGACAGACGTACCAGCCGGCACATGAGACACGTACACTGGGATCCGACTCTGAAATATACACTTTCTATACACATTGACACTGTCTGGCTATATAATCTTGGTTATACATACGGTCACAAACTGCTGGCTATATACACGGCTACACACTACTAGTTATACATACGGTCACAAACTGCTGGCTATATACACGGCTACACACTACTAGTTATACATACGGTCACAAACTGCTGGCTATATTCACGGCTACACACTACTGGTTATACATACGGTCACAAACTGCTGGCTATATACACGGCTACACACTACTGGTCATACATACGATCACAAACTCCTGGCTATATTCACGGCTACACACTACTGGTTATACATACGGTCACAAACTGCTGGCTATATACACGGCTACACACTACTGGTCATACACATGGTTGCAAACTCCTGGCTATATCCACGGCTACACACTACTGGTTATGCATACGGTCACAAACTCCTGGCTATATACACGGCTACACACTACTGGTTATACACATGGTTACAAACTCCTGGCTATATCCACGGCTACACACTACTGGTCATACATACGGTCACAAACTGCTGGCTATGTCCACGGCTACACACTACTGGTTATACATACGGTCACAAACTGCTGGCTATATACACGGCTACACACTACTGGTCATACATACGGTCACAAACTGCTGGCTATATCCACGGCTACACACTACTGGTTATACATACGGTCACAAACTGCTGGCTATATACACGGCTACACACTACTGGTTATACACATGGTTACAAACTCCTGGCTATATCCACGGCTACACACTACTGGTTATACATACGGTCACAAACTGCTGGCTATATACACGGCTACACACTACTGGTTATACACATGGTTACAAACTCCTGGCTATATCCACGGATACACACTACTGGTCATACATACGGTCACAAACTGCTGGCTATGTCCACGGCTACACACTACTGGTCATACATACGGTCACAAACTGCTGGCTATATACACGGCGACACGCTACTGGTTATACATACGGTCACAAACTGCTGGCTATATCCACGGCTACACACTACTGGTTATACACATGGTTATAAACTGCTGGCTATATACACGGCTGCACACTACTGGTTATACACATGGTTACAAACTCCTGGCTATATCCACGGCTACACACTACTGGTTATACATACGGTCACAAACTGCTGGCTATATACACGGCTCACACTACTGGTTATACATACGGTCACAAACTGCTGGCTATATCACGGCTACACACTACTGGTTATACAAGGTACAAATGCTGGCTATTCACGGCTACACACTACTGGTTATACACATGGTTACAAACTGCTGGCTATATCCACGGCTACACACTACTGGTCATACATACGGTCACAAACTGCTGGCTATGTCCACGGCTACACACTACTGGTTATACATACGGTCACAAACTGCTGGCTATATACACGGCTACACACTACTGGTTATACACATGGTTACAAACTGCTGGCTATATACACGGCTACACACTACTGGTTATACACATGGTTACAAACTGCTGGCTATATACACGGCTACACACTACTGGTTATACACATGGTTACAAACTGCTGGCTATATACACGGCTACACACTACTGGTTATACACATGGTTACAAACTGCTGGCTATATACACCGCTACACACTACTGGTTATACACATGGTTACAAACTGCTGGCTATATACACGGCTACACACTACTGGTTATACACATGGTTACAAACTGCTGGCTATATACACGGCTACACACTACTGGTTATACACATGGTTACAAACTGCTGGATATATACACGGCTACACACTACTGGTTATACACATGGTTACAAACTGCTGGCTATATTCACGGCTACACACTACTGGTTATACACATGGTTACAAACTGCTGGCTATATACACGGCTGCACACTACTGGTTATACACATGGTTACAAACTGATGGCTATATACACGGCTACACACTACTGGTTATACACATGGTTACAAACTGCTGGCTATATACACGGCTACACACTACTGGTTATACACATGGTTACAAACTGCTGGATATATACACGGCTACACACTACTGGTTATACACATGGTTACAAACTGCTGGCTATATACACGGCTACACACTACTGGTTATACACATGGTTACAAACTGCTGGCTATATACACGGCTACACACTACTGGTTATACACATGGTTACAAACTGCTGGCTATATACACGGCTACACACTACTGGTTATACACATGGTTACAAACTGCTGGCTATATACACGGCTACACACTACTGGTTATACACATGGTTACAAACTGCTGGCTATATACACACTACTGGTTATTACGGTCACAAACTGCTGGCTATATCACGGCTACACACTACTGGTTATACACATGGTTACAAACTGATGGCTATATACACGGCTACACACTACTGGTTATACACATGGTTACAAACTGCTGGCTATATACACACTACTGGTTATACATACGGTCACAAACTGCTGGCTATATTCACGGCTACACACTACTGGTTATACACATGGTTACAAACTGTGGCTATTACACGGCTACACACTACTGGTTATACACATGGTTACAAACTGCTGGCTATATCTGCTGGTATCACGGCTACACACTACTGGTCTGCTGGCTATGTACACGGCTACACACTACTGGTTATACACATGGTTACAAACTGCTGGCTATATACACGGCTACACACTACTGGTTATACACATGGTTACAAACTGCTGGATAGATACACGGCTACACACTACTGGTTATACACATGGTTACAAACTGCTGGCTATATTCACGGCTACACGCTACTGGTTATACACATGGTTACAAACTGCTGGCTATATACACGGCTGCACACTACTGGTTATACACATGGTTACAAACTGATGGCTATATACACGGCTACACACTACTGGTTATACACATGGTTATAAACTGCTGGCTATATACACGGCTACACACTACTGGTTATACACATGGTTACAAACTGCTGGCTATATACACGGCTGCACACTACTGGTTATACACATGGTTACAAACTGCTGGCTATATTCACGGCTACACACTACTGGTTATACACATGGTTACAAACTGCTGGCTATATACACGGCTACACACTACTGGAAGTCGTGATCGCCCAGTGGATGCGCGTTCGCTTCAGGTGCGAACGGTCCATAGTTCGAGCCCCGCTGTCGCCGTTACGATTGTGCCCTTAGGCAAGGCATTTAAATTCCACGTTGCCTCTTCTCTCTCCCTCGTGGGGATGGATTCCACCAGGAATGAGGTCTCGAGAGTGATTAATATAAGGTATAAAAACTTGTTTCGCAATCGAGCTAAAATAAATTTGTATAAACTACACACTACTGGTCATACACATGGCTACAAACTGCTGGCTATATACACGTCTCCACACTACTGGTTATACATACGGTCTATGCACACGGTTATGTACTCACAACTATGTACTCAGAGTAATACACACGACTACGAACTAGCTATGCACACGGCCATGTACTCTCAACTATGCCGCGGTACTCATAGTTATGCACACGACTAAGTCTGAACTAGCTATGCACACGACCATGTACTCTCAACTATTCCGCGATACGCATAGTTATACACACAACTAAGACAGAACTAGCTATACACACGACCATGTACTCTCAACTATTCCGCGATACGCATAGTTATACACACGACTAAGTCTGAACTAGCTATACACACGACCATGTACTCTCAACTATGTCGCGATACTCATAGTTATGCACACAACTAAGCCTGAACTAGCTATGCACACGACCATGTACTCTCATCTATTCCGCGATACTCATAGTTATGCACACAACTAAGCCTGAACTAGCTATACACACGACCATGTACTCTCATCTATTCCGCGATACTCATAGCTATACACACGACTAAGATAGAACTAGCTATGCACACGACCATGTACTCTCAACTATGTCGCGATACTCATAGTTATGCACACAACTAAGCCTGAACTAGCTATACACACGACCATGTACTCTCAACTATGTCGCTATGCTCATAGTTATGCACACAACTAAGTCTGAACTAGCTATACACACGACCATGTACTCTCAACTATGTCGCGATACTCATAGTTATGCACACAACTAAGTCTGAACTAGCTATGCACACGACCATGTACTCTCAACTATGTCGCGATACGCATAGTTATACACACAACTAAGACAGAACTAGCTATACACACGACCATGTACTCTCAATTATTCCGCGATACGCATAGTTATACACACGACTAAGTCTGAACTAGCTATACACACGACCATGTACTCTCAACTATGTCGCGATACTCATAGTTATGCACACAACTAAGCCTAAACTAGCTATGCACACGACCATGTACTCTCAACTATGCCGCGATACTCATAGCTATACACACGACTAAGACAGAACTAGCTATGCACACGACCATGTTCAACTATGACCATGTACTAAATATTAGTATAATATTACTGTTTTTAATTATATCCGAGTCTTTCTTATGATACATAGTTTGCACCCACTGTAAGCTTAGCGCTGTTGTAATGTGGGGGGGGGGGTGTTGTTGTCCAGATATCTACTAATCTGACGGTTACAGCCAACATGGTGATTCTGGAGATATGGCACCGGGGTTATAAAACCTTTTCTCGGATCTAAAACTCAGACTATAGCTTCTAATTGGTTCAGATAAGTGTAAATCTTAGACTCAACACATCAAATCACTCGAGATCGAGTTTGAGATCTGAGACAAGATTTATAACCTCGGGTCAGGGTCATTCTGAAGAGTGATACACACGTCACATCAGGCATTGTTTAGGCACGAGTAACGAAAATTAGGTGGTCATGATAAAAGAAATGTAGGCAAGAAAGAATACGCAGACGGATCTGTAGTACAGTGGTAACACGCTGGACTGGTAAGCCAAGAGTCGCAGGTTCGACCCCCCGTCTGACCTTAATAAAATTAACAGTCTTTCAGATGGGACGTTAAACCGAGGTCTCGTGTCGGTGCTTTACACCGTGCAGGTAAAAGAACCAGGGGAGATTATGGAATGGGTCTCTGTCTGTATGATTGCACTATCCTCTAAAATCTAAAATGACTAATCTCTTCATGAGGCGTCGCTCATATGGGCAACCGGTAGCGACGATAAATAAACGTAAAACACACACAAGAATATACCATTCTTTTGAAGAAAACTGTTAATAGTTATTGTATCCATACATAAACAATGAAGACAGGGATGTGCACGATGGGCTAATAATTGGATACACGGACACATTTTAGAACATTAAGCACCTTGGCTAGAACTGCAACGTACAACACACAGGCAAGCTGATTACAGATTGAATTCCCCGGACAACATGACGCCTGTGACGGAGACATTAATACCAACAGTCGGGACTGGACGTAACTGACAATGTAGAAATGGCATTGCCTCACTCAGTTCAAAATGCTCCAACTATCCAACAATTCAAAATACTCTATCTAAGCTGGAGAAATACCAATACAAACTAATCACAAGCTGATTACATACGTATTTTGAAGATATCCCTATAAGTCATGTATGCACAGTCATTTTGTTAGATATATATATTATTATTAATTGTTTCATTCCTCTTTTCTACTCTATATACTAACCAATTCCATATACATGTATTATCATATGCCATAACATATTATATATAGTTTCTCTACTTGTCAGTTTTAACGTTACTATATAAGTCCAATGTGCGGTTCTCACTTATAGTCAGTCCTATCTTTTGAGTTGCATACATGTTGAGGGCCTCGTGGTACATTTAGATTAACTTTTTGATTGCATACATGTTGAGGACCTCGTGGTACATTTAGATTACTTTTGATTGCATACATGTTGAGGACCTCGTGGTACATTTAGATTAACTTTTTGATTGCATACATGTTGAGGACCTCGTGGTACATTTATATTAACTGTTTGAGTTGCATACATGTTGAGGACCTCGTGGTACATTTAGATTAACTGTTTGAGTTGCATACATGTTGAGGACCTCGTGGTACATTTAGGTTAACTTTTTTGAAATGGGTTCTCTCGTATTATTGTTTACTAAAGAGTTGATTTCATATACATGTACTTGTTTATTTCTTGTTGCTTGTGGGTGGGGTAAGGTCGCACCGGTAACTTAGGTGAATATGGTGAATATGCAACTTGTATTGGTAGACAGAGTGCCCCTCCGAGCAGTATTGCAGGCACGAAATGTCATCTGCATGTAGTGCAAAGAATAACTCATATATATATACACGATATATATATATATATATATATATATATATATATATATATATATATATGCTTTCTACATCATTATTAAAAATTAATTTCCGCGAATTTACAAATAGCCCAGTTTGTTTTTATTATTGGAATTGATAACACATATTTGATACAAAGATTTTTATATGAAACATAATATTTCTTACTGCCGTCTTTTCCATCATCTCATATTTTACCCAGAACCTTTTCTACATTTAATATTGGATATACAAACATGTTTTTATCATGTTTTAAATATACTATTCTATAAAGATAGAGCCACTGTCTGAATGCAGTAACGCTTACCATATTCATATGTCGATAGTCAAATCCTCCAAGCAGAAACAGCATGTTTTCACAGATGAACTCCAATGGTTCGTCGCCACACATATTTCGAGCTATCCAATGTGATAACCAGTTGCTTGGCAAGAAGTCCTTCACTCCGAGCAGTTTGAATAAAAACTGAAATCATTTATATTAATTTCTTGTAAAGTAGGAAACCTGCGCCCGCGTTCCATTCTTTCCCGCGTTTTGCTTGTTTTGGGGTTTAAAGTCTAACCGACAGCTTAGATCGTTAGACGGCTCTGTTATTGCTGGAGGAAAATTCCGGATGTTCCTTGGAGCAGTATTTCAGGCACGGAGTGGCACCAGTTAGAACCACCGACCTTCCGAACTATAGCTGGATAGTTTCCCCTCACATGACACCATTCAACACATACAGCTTTCGAAGGACAATTAATCTGAAATCCGCCATTAACCACACGGCCACGTCAACCATACGACATGACCACGTGGATAGATAGAATCCGTCCATGAAGTCTAACACAAATAAATAACCATTTGTGCTGCGTATATACTAGAGAACATAGAACGCGCACATTTCAGATAAGTGTGTTTTTACATGAGAACAACTTTAACTATATAAATACATAGTTTTAAACAATTTTGGAATAGTTTTAGTTGGTCAGTTTGTGGTTTGTAATAAAGATTGTAATAATGACAAGCTCAATTATTGACTGTTAGTCATTAACATAGAAGAAGACTCCTTCATATTTCGTGTTCATGTAATACTAATCATATAATGTAGGTGTGCGTTTTCTTTGTCCTCTAGTATAAAATAAATAACAGATACGGACTAAATATCTAAATATTTGAAAGTGATATGTAGGCCTAGGCCTATATCCTATATATATACATGTATATAAGGGATATATATAATTGTTTTCATCATCGACACAAATTTGAAATGCTCAGTATAATAAAATTAAAAAAACACATTGTGTTTTCCATCGCCACAATCGACATGCATTCCTCAAGACAACATTGTCGACAGTCAACAATGTGTTATTTATATATTTATACCAAAACAATAAAAGACGATTTTTCAACGGATTAATCTACCCGACTGTCGTCCGGTCCAATTCTTTTTTGATAAGAACACTTATAATTATACGATAAGAACACTTATACTTTTGGCGCAGACGTTCTCAACAAGTACCAAAATGATGAGCATACAGTGAGACCTGTGTTAGTGGTCACCTCTATTAAGCAGCCAACCTGCACTAAGCATCCAGTTTCCAGATTCCCAAGATGTTGTTCTGCTATGCATTTGACCTATATTAAGCAATCACCTGTGCTAAGCAGCCACTATATTGGATTATTTTGGCTGGCTGCTTAATACAGGGTTGACTGTAGTCTAGATTTGGTCAATATAAAACAAATCGTCTTACTCCAAGATCGTTGCCATATGGTGCCAAGTACTTCAACGGGCTCTCGACATGACCAAGGTACGCAATTGGTGCAAGAGCAATAAATAGTCCAATTTTCCTCGACATCCTCTTATCACGTGATAATTGAGCAAACGCTATCTGCGAACCTTGAGAGAATCCCACATATACCAACTGCCGAGCTCCTGTGACTTTTAGCACTCTGTTTACTGTAGCTGGAAAGTCGAAGGCGGCCATTTCATCCCAGCTGCAACAGTTAATATTATATGTATCATTTATATAAAGCTGATCTGCAATATTGTTTCCTGTGCGTCACCATTAATGCTACTAGTACAACGAGTAAGGAGATACACTTGGTTTTAACTTAACACGTAACGTTACGAGTACTCCCTGTGTAAGGAGTTTGGAACTGTTGTATATAAGTACATTAGTCTAACCTGAGTTGATACAGACGGATCTGTAGTCCAGTGGTAACACGCTGGACTGGTAATCCAGGGATCCCCAGATTCGACCCCCCGTCTGACCCTAATAAAAATTAACAGTCTTTCAGATGGGACGTTAAACCGAGGTTTCGTGTCGGTGCACATAAAAGAACCAGAGGAGACTCTGGAATGGGTCTCTGTCTGTATCATTGTACTATCCTCTAAAAATCTAAAATGACTAATCTCTTCAGGAGGCGTCGCTCATATGGCCACCGGTAGCAACGATAAATAAACGTAAATCACACACTGGGTTGATAGCAACCTGAAGCACCAATGAGAGTCACTGGTCAGATACTGTCCTCTGAATACACTTTAAGGACGATGTGGGTTTTTTTTTATAGTTTCCTATTATCAATTTTCATCCGTGTTCTAATCCTATTCTTGGAAGTCGTGGTAGCGGTTTATGCTTCAGGTGTGAAAGGCCCGGGGTTCGCGCCCAGCTGTAGCCGTTACAATTGTGCCCTTAGGCAATGCATTTAAATTCCATATTAGCTCTTCTATCTCCCTCATGGCGATGGATTCCAACAGGAATGAGGTCTCGAAAATTACATATTACCTCTTCTATCTCCCTCATGGCGATGGATTCCAACAGGAATGAGGTCTCGAAAATTCCATATTAGCTCTTCTATCTCCCTCATGGCGATGGATTCCAACAGGAATGAGGTCTCGAGAGTGTGTGTGTTTTACGTTTATTTATCGTCGCTACCGGTTACCCATATGAGCGACGCCTCCTGAAGTGATTAGTCATTTTAGATTTTGGAGGATAGTGCAATGATACAGAAAGAGACCCAATCCAGAGCCTCCTCTGGTTCTTTTACGTGCACGGTGTAAAGCACCGACACGAGACCTCGGTTCAACGTCCCATCTGAAAGACTGTTAATTTTATTAGGGTCAGACGGGGGATCGAACCTGCGATCCCTGGATTACCAGTCCAGCGTGTTAACCACTGGACTACAGATCCGTCTGCGAGGTCTCGAGAGCGATTGATCTAACGTTATAAAACTTTGCTTCGCAATCGAGCTAAAATAAATTTGTATAAACTATTACATGTATTATTAAATATCGACAGACATCATACACTGTATCCAATATATACTTTACTTAAATGATATCAATTAAATCGCATTTATCATATCGTAATATCTGGTGTGGGGAACAACAGTACAAACAAAGAATTCCAACTTAAAGGACCATTATACATTTCGGGATAAATCGGACTGTATCTGCCAAGGGAGGTAATAGAAAAATCGGCAATGTCGCTCATTGTGACCACGCTTGATTTTTGTATATGCTAATCTTTAACAACTGAACATGGTATTATACCTTACTGCATGTGTGTTCATAAGTTGTAGCCTACACACAAGACCCAAGTAAATAATTAAAAATATTGAACTTACTTTGCTATTATTCACATGTATACACGGATCATAGTAATACTACTACTACTAATAATAAAGACTTTATTTTACGAGATAACTCATTAACAAAAGTTAATCTACCATGAGAGATGCAATGTGGAACTTATACAAATCAAATGCAATCAAATGATAGGACTATTATATACATGTAGTAATGTTAAAGCTGAAACGTAGAATAACACATACAGAAATCAACAGGTGTGTGTATTTACAGCACTGTTTATGACTTATTGTCTGGGCGATGATTAGATACTTCAGTGTGTTTTTACGTGTATTTATCGTCGCTACCGGTTGCTCATATGAGCGACGCCTCCTGAAGAGATTAATTATTTTAGATGTTGGAGAATAGTGCATGATACAGACAGAGACCCATTCCAGAATCTCCTCTGGTTCTTTTACGTGCACAGTGTAAAGCACCGACACAAGACCTCGGTTTAACGTCCCATCTGAAAGACTGTTAATTTTATTAGGGTCAGACGGGGGGTCGAACCTGCGATCCCTAGATTACCAGTCCAGCGTGTTACCACTGGACTACATATCCGTCTTAGATACTTCACTTACATAGTTTTGTTTATATAAACTACGACATGTTTCACGCATTGTAAAATTATATTGTCTCTTTTTAATCTATAACCTTTCTGGAAATGATGTCAGTCATTTTGAACAGCAATATGACTCCAAGTACATATTTTTAAAAATTGAAATGTGAACAGATTAAATTATTTGGTTTAAAAGTATTTATTCTACTATAATATACATTCACAAAACAATACATGTACACGAACTCAAAGAAGTAAATATATAGGAAAGGAGCAAAACGAAAGCCGAGCTTATATAGTTTATCTCCTTATATAGATTAAATTATTTGCCAGACATAGACGTGCAATATGGACATGTGATTTAAAAATCTAGTATCTGTAAAAGCAATACGATTTTATATAGTATATATTACTATTGTTGTCTAAAGTGTGTGGCTATCTAGTCCCCGGTATATCTTACTGACCTAAAGTCCCAGAATTTCTCGTCATTAGGGGTCAACGATTCGTGACGCAGAGCGTACATGTTTCCTCTGTTGTTACCCAGCCATACATCGAACCCAGCGTCGGCAAGTAAGAAACCTAGACTTTCAGTGGCATTGTTCAGCACCCAGTCTGCAGAACTACCGAGCAATCCGTGCTGTAGTAACACAACAGGTCCACCTACATCCATAAGAATATAAGCTTTCTAAGAAAAGTCTCAAGAGTTATAGATGGTGAACCATGGTGTGTATATTCACATTAGTTTGTGTCTGCAACTTTACACTGTATATTATACGAAATTATCATTTTCTGTTTTCTCGTCGATACTACGAATAGCCATTTGTTGCATTTTCTCAGCGTGTCATCGGTTTGCACAGCTTACAAACCCACGAGCTGCGGGTACATCGCCTCGTTAAGAGTACAAAACATCGATAGTCGATACTTCAATGAGTTTTCTGTTATCGAATGAAATGTCGTTTCTTGAGATTTCTTCTATTGGTATATAGTTCTATGTGTGGTATACATGCTGAGACCCTTGCCTCGTCTTCTTGCAATAACATTAATGCGTAGTGTATTCTTATTTTAACATGTCGATTTCTTTTGTCTCAATTCTTAGTTGTTTTTTAAACTTTATTTCTTTTACAACGATTGCGAAGCAAGTTTTAACAACTTATATTAAGCACTTTCGTTGCATCGGATGAAAGCGTAAATGTGGTCATTCGTGTGGGAGGATTCATTTAACCGCCCCACAATTTGTCGATTTATGTTGTTATAATTCCATATCAACGTTAAGTCCACAACAAAAATTAGTTATTGTTGTTTATTACGCTTCAATGCAGTTTCCGGTAGTTTGCTTGGATAACCGTCTCATCTATTCGGGAAGGGCCGTAACTAATGTTGCTAGAACTTGTGGCCCGACCCATTTGTCATGTTTTGTATTCACATGTATATATAAAACGCGTCGAGCAATAAAATATGATTAAACTAAAAATCTCGTAAATATAGTGTGGTAGCTCCGAGGGCTAGCCAGTGTATATACGGATGAAAATGACTTTCGCACGCCTCGCGATTCTTAGAAATAAAGCTGCGCATACGCCAATGCAATCTGAACAAGACGCTTACATAAATGTGAAGGTATTTTTGCAACATTTTACACCATTTAAACATGTTGAATTTCTTAACGTATGGTAAGAATAACAGTGAAACACGATATGAAAATCTATAATTGAACATGTATGGATCCGAAATCTGGACTTGCCGGTGTCAAGGTAAAAATTACCAATTCGTGAAATTACTAAATTGAAACAGTCGACGGGGTAAAAATGATCAAATAAAATGGATGACAATCCTTAAACAAAAAGGTGACTGAAAACATTGTTTTTAAATGTAAAGATTGTCTCCAGCGTAATAAAGTATGTGAGTATATAGTGTCGCAGAGCCGCATGTGAGGTGAATAGCACTCCTGGCCAGCACTAAATACCCATGTACCCCGTCAACAAACCGAACACATATAATACTAGTATGTCATCAATAAACGAAAGGCAACACATTTAAAATGGCCTGCCCCAAATTTCCGCCATTTAGTGTATTTTATTTCTCTTCAAATTGCCAATCTTATACATTTGACCGATTTTGAAAATTCTTAGTGAAGGATTTAACTTGAGCTCTTACATAGAGTCAACTTGTTATCAGTTTATTTAAAAACAAAACATGCTGGTCTATATATCACCATCTTTCCGTAGTTAAAGCAGCATTATATCGTAATAAAGGATGTTTTGGGTAAAATATAAATATGAATGTGTGTGTGTTTACAAAAATCGAAATAGTCGCTCAGACACGATAAAATTCCAATAAATTTAAACCGTCGTATACGCGAATTTGTTTATCAACACACGAACTGTCAACACGTACAGCGCGCATGCGTGAAACAACAGAGGATGTAGAAAACAATGTATAAGACTATCTATCTATCTATCTATCTATCTTCCTCTAATGTCGAACCCCTCGCTGGGATGTAGAAATGTCCCTAAAAGACTTAGCTAACAGAGGTATGAATCAACATATCAAGTAATTTAATTAAAAAAGACAATATGGGACAAATGGGGACGATGCATTCCGAATGTAAACAAGTGCGGATAATGCGTTCCGGTTATAAACAAGTGCGTGACCGATCGACTCTGAAAGTCCTACTTTCGGTTTCGAGTTTGTTTTATCGCAAAAAAAACGCTGTTTACCAAATGAACATAAGCATACACAGTATAATGTTAGAATGTGTAGCAGCATTGCTACCCATACGTAAAAAATTAATTTTTCAAATAACTTTTATTTCATACGATGTAATGCTGCTTTAATGTTTATCCAAAAGAAATGTATGAAATAAGTGCATATCGTATATTTTTGTTTTGTTTATTAGTCAAATTATGGGTTGCTGGGCCCGACCGAAAATGACATGTTCAACCCTGAAAAGAATAGCGGATAAATGAGTACCTGCATAATGCCTATATTTCCCGTGCGGTATTCTCTGAATGCTAATAATATATCCATCTCTTGTATGTACGTCGTATTCCTCGCACGGGTAACCTTTGCTCGTAATAATCTCACTCTGAAAGTATGTACAAGTATATGTAAGACTTTGTATGAACTTGTTGCCAACATACTGGACATTGTATGTATTAGATAGCCATTACTCCATCCACTCCCCGGAACGGTAGTCTTTACTGCCACTCTATCCCCGGATCATGTACCATGAACACCAGATCATGTACCGTGAACAAGGCTTTACTGCCACTCTATTCCCAGATCATGTACCGTGGACACGGCTTTACTGATACTCTATCTCCGGATAATGTACCGTGAATAAGGCTCTACTGCCGCTCTATCCCCGGATCATGTACCATGAACACCGGATCATGTACCGTGAATAAGGCTTTACTGCCACTCTAAATCTGGATCATGTATTATTTACACCGGATCATGTACCATGAACAAGGCTTTACTGCCACTCTATATCCGGATCATGTACCATGGATACCGGATCATGTACCGCGGGTACGGGATTTACTGCCACTCTATCCTCGGAGCATGTACCGTGAACAAGGCTTTACTGCCACTCTATATCCGGATCATGAACACGGTTTTACTGCAAATCTATCCCCGGATCATGTACCATGAACACGTCTTTACTGTCGCTCTATCCATTCGGCCTCCACGCACATTAAACACACTCAATATAGTTCATACCCCAATGGAAACTATTAACTCGCGATTCATTCCTTAAATATATGACATGTAATAACCACTGTGTAATCATTGTATAATTGTACGATCCTGTACCATGGACACCGGATCATGTACCGTGAACAAGACTTTATTGCCACTCTAAATCCGGATCATGTACCATTTACACCGGATCATGTACCATGAACAAGGCTTTACTGCCACTCTATATCCGGATCATGTATCATGGATACCGGATCATGTACCGCGAGTACGGGATTTACTGCCACTCTATCCTCGGCGCATGTACCGTGAACAAGGCTTTATTGCCGCTCTATATCCGGATCATGAACACGGTTTTACTGCAAATATATCCCCGGATCATGTACCATGAACCTTCCAGACCGTGTCCATTGCAGAATTATCAATAAAGAGTTAAACGGGAAAATATCCCATTTAAAAAAAGGTTGAAAAGAGACCCACAATCAGCGACGCAGGATCCAGCGAGGAGTGGGCATATTTTCTATCACGGTGGTCTGACTATGCAAGCGCCACTAAACTTATTTATATTACTAGTATATCACTATGTTGGTGAAATCGGGGACTTGGGTTCTGGTCATGGCTTGGTGGGGCGGGAAAGCGGGTATAATTTCTTTTCATTATTTAGGTTTATTTAACGTCGCTAACGGTTGTTCATATGAGCGGCGGGCAGTTTACCTAACAACACCTTTCCTGGGCAGGCTCCAGCGGTTAACCAGTACTTGGTGCACCAACCTCCGTAAGAAACTGCCAAATGTTTCATATAACTGAGACACGGTCTGAGCGAGGCTCGAACCCGTGGCCATCAGTGATTGTGGGCTGCATGTCTTTATTGTAATTGCTTCGCTTAGCTTTAATATGCCATTTCAGTTTTCCTTTCTTGTCATAATCCGTCATTTTGATTTAATTATACACTAAGCTAAACAATACAATGTAAAGCTCATAAATGCATACTTACAACATTCATGTCTATTTGAGGATCAGATCGAACTGTGTGGCGCATAGTATGTTCCCAGGTGTATCCTTCATGACTCCAGATGCTGGACACACCAGTATAAAACAACAAAATATAAATAATAGTCAACTGTGCAGCCATTGTGAAATGTCTGTGTACGACTTGAGTAACTATACAAGTATCGTACGAAACTGAGGTGTAGTTTTTACTATATATACATATATATTGTATATACTGTGTTGACTGGAACCTGTACGACACGCTAATTGAAGTGTAGTACACCTCGTCACCAGCCATGCCCCCGTGTCACGAGGACATCTAATTGGTTCCGGATGTTGACTGATACATTTCAAATTACCACAGGACGATCAACTTTGCACTATGGAAGACGGATATATATATAGACAGATGATGGAGATATGAGGGAGTGAGTAAGTGAGTGAGTGAGTGAGTGAGTGAGTGGGTGAGTGAGAGAGAGAGAGAGAGAGAGAGAGAGAGAGAGAGAGAGAGAGAGAGAGAGAGAGAGATGCAATGTGGAACTTAAGTAGGTTGTAAGTACAATCGTGACGGCTACAGTAGACGACACTCATATATCACTGTGTACAGTAGTCTGTACTACCCCTAGGTAGAACACACTCATATATCAATGTACAGTAGTCTGTACTACCCCTAGGTAGACGACAATCATATACCACTGTGTACAGTAGTCATTACTACCCCTAGGTAGAAGACACTCATATATCACTGTGTACAGTAGTCAGTACTACCCCTAGGTAGAAGACAATCATATATCACTGTGTACAGTAGTCTGTACTACCCCTAGGTAGAACACACTCATATATCACTGTGTACACTAGTCTGTACTACCCCTAGGTAGAAGACAATCATATATCACTGTGTACAGTAGTCTGTACTACCCCGAGGTAGAAGACAATCATATATCACTGTGTACAGTAGTCTGTACTACCCCTAGGTAGAAGACAATCATATATCACTGTGTACAGTAGTCTGTACTACCCCTAGGTAGAACACACTCATATATCACTGTGTACACTAGTCTGTACTACCCCTAGGTAGAAGACAATCATATATCACTGTGTACAGTAGTCTGTACTACCCCGAGGTAGAAGACAATCATATATCACTGTGTACAGTAGTCTGTACTACCCCTAGGTAGAAGACAATCATATATCACTGTGTACAGTAGTCTGTACTACCCCTAGGTAGAACACACTCATATATCACTGTGTACACTAGTCTGTACTACCCCTAGGTAGAAGACAATCATATATCACTGTGTACAGTAGTCTGTTCTACCCCTAGGTAGAAGACAATCATATATCACTGTGTACAGTAGTCATTACTACCCCTAGGTAGAAGACAATCATATATCACTGTGTACACTAGTCTGTACTATCCCTAGGTAGAACACACTCATATATCACTGTGTACATTAGTCGGTACTACCTCTAGGTAGAACACACTCATATATCACTGTGTACAGTAGTCTGTACTATCTGTAGGTAGAACACACTCATATATCACTGTGTGCAGTAGTCTGTACTATCCCTAGGTAGACGACACTCATATATCACTGTGTACAGTAGTCTGTACTACCCCTAGCAACCGGTAGCGACGATAAATAAACGTAAAAAAACAAACAATCTACCAACGTTTTCGCCAGACCTAAGATCAACACCAAAGGAGTTGTCAGACCTAAGGTCACCTACCAAATAATTTGCTAGACCTAAGGTAATCTACCAAGGGATTTGCCAGACGTATGGTCATCTATCAACGCAGTTGCCAGACCTAGGATCATCTACCAAAGGGATTACCAGATCCAATGTTATCTATCAAAGGATTTGCCAGACGTTAGGTCATACACCAACTGAGTTGCCAGACAAAAGGGTACCTACAAAAGGAGTTCCAAGACATAAGGTCATATACTAAAGGGATTACCAGACATGTCGTATACTAATGGGATTACCAGACATGTCATATACTAAAGGGATTACCAGACATGTCGTATACTAATGGGATTACCAGACATGTCATATACTAAAGGGATTACCAGACATGTCATATACTAATGGGATTACCAGACATGTCATATACTAATGGGATTACCAGACATGTCATATACTAATCTAATGGGATTACCAGACATGTCATCTACTAATGGGATTACCAGACATGTCATATACTAATGGGATTACCATACATGTCATATACTAATGGGATTACCAGACATGTCATATACTAATGGGATTACCAGACATGTCATATACTAATGGGATAACCAGACATGTCATATACTGAAGGGATTACCAGACATGTCATATACTGAAGGATTTACAAGATATAAAGACATCTTGCAAATGAGTTTCTAGAACTAATGTCATCTACCAGAGGATTTATCAGACCCAATGCCATCTACCAATGTAGATGCCAGACTTAAGTGTATCTACTAAAGGGATTACCAGACCTAAGGTTATCTATGTATGGAGTTGCCATACATAATGTCATCTTCCCAGTGGAGTTACTAGACTTAATGTCATTTACAAAAGGATTTGCCAGACCTTCGTGCAGGGCGGGAGAGGGAAACTAGGTAATTTTGTCAATGAGATAGGCCTAGTTAATCCGAAAATATAGAATTATGGGTCATTTTAAAACAGGGCCATTGTCCAAAGGGTGTCTCGCCATGTACGGTTGAATGTATACGTGTTTGTTCAGTGAAATACGAATGTTTAAATTTCAAGGTCAGTGGCAGGGTGGGGGTTTACAGTTGTTGTAGAGAATTAATCGGATATGTATGCACAATTGTTTGAGCAATAACTTTGATGACGGTTTTGGAGAATGTTTAATGTTTTAGTTTTTATGCATATATTATATCTGAACTATTGTTGGCCCAAATTTAAGGTCACTATTACGGGTGGACCTTGTTAGGGGGAGGGATTAGGTATGCACGTGTGCACGTTACGTACAGGTAGCTACGCGCCTGAAAAAGTGCTACCCAACCCATTTGCTTCAACATATCTTGACAATTCATGTGAAAAACAATGCCATGAAACGTATGGAAGTTTGTTAATTTTCCGCCTCCGTGGTCGAGTGGTTACGGACGCTGACTTGTACACCACTGTAACCTATCATCACTGATGGCACGGGTTCGACCCCCATGTCTCTTTATATGAAAACGTAGGCAGTTTCTTACGGAGGTTGGTGCACCAAGTACTTAGTTTATAAACATTTATTTTAGCTCGATTGCGAAACAAGTTATTTTAACTTATATTAATCACTCTCGAGACCTCATTCCTGATGGAATCCATCGCCACGAGGGAGAGAGAAGAGACAATGTGGAATTTAAATGCCTTGCCTAAGGGCACAATTGCAAAGCTCTAGCGGGGCTCGAACTCCAGGCCTTTCGCACATGAAGCGAACGCGCATCCATTGTGCTATCACGACTTCCACCAAGTACGTATTACCCACTAGAGCCTGTGGAGGAACGGTGTTGCATTAATCCATTCAATGACTGTTAATTAAGTGGCTGCTTAATATAGGTGATATTTTAACACAGGGTTGACTGTATTTCTTGCAGTACTGTTATAACTATGAACTATTTTAAAATTATTTGCTGGGGGGTAGAGTCCCACCAACAACTTAGGCTATATGGCGACTCTCCAGCTATTATTGGTGCCTCTCTAAGCAGAATTCCAAACACAGACGGGCACCCGAGTAGAACCAAGACCTTTCGCAAACCAGTAGAATAGCTTCCTCTCATGAAAATAGTTGACATTCCCAGTGGGATTTGAACTTATAGTGAATGAGGGGCAATTAAGTGACTATTTTAAATAGCTTTATACAAACAACCGCTCTTTAGAGTGTTATAAGATTGTCGACGTTTGGACTTATAATGACCCTCTAAAAGAGGAAGAAGGAAGTGGTACACATTGAATGCCACTGTCGAGGATAGGCTGAGAGCGAGAATTGAGCTATTATCAGATTTGGCTAAATAAATATCTGAGCGTTGTACTTACGACTAGGCCAATGTCTAATCATGTTGTGACAAATATGACGAACAATAGAAAACGTGCGTAGTCATCATATCGCATTAACAACAAATATTTGAAATCTACAAACCTAAAATACTAAGTTAATACTAAGCTACATATTATAAGTGATGCTTGAACAATGCAAGTGTACCCGATGACAGGTTTAGTATGATAACAACTCTCATAATAAGCACGAGTACTCGATCGGGACTGTGTCCGAGCACTGTGTCCGAGTACTCGATCGGGACTGTGTCCGAGCACTCGATCGGGACTATGTCCGAGTACTGTGTCCGAGTACTATGTCCGAGTACTCGATCGGGACTGTGTCCGAGCACTGTGTCCGAGTACTCGATCGGGACTGTGTCCGAGCACTGTGTCCGAGTACTCGATCGGGACTGTGTCCGAGCACTGTGTCCGAGTACTCGATCGGGACTGTGTCCCAGTACTGTGTCCGAGTACTCGACCGGGACTGTGTCCGAGTACTGTGTCCGAGTACTCGATCGGGACTGTGTCCCAGTACTGTGTCCGAGTACTCGACCGGGACTGTGTCCGAGTACTGTGACCAGTACTCGATCGGGACTGTGTCCCAGTACTCGATCGGGACTGTGTCCGAGTACTCGATCGGGACTGTGTCCCAGTACTCGACCGGGACTGTGTCCGAGTACTGTGTCCGAGTACTGTGTCCCAGTACTCGATCGGGACTGTGTCCGAGTACTCGATCGGGACTGTGTCCGAGTACTCGATCGGGACTGTGTCTGAGTACTCGATCGGGACTGTGTCCGAGTACTCGATCGGGACTGTGTCCGAGTACTCGATCGGGACTGTGTCCCAGTACTCGATCGGGACTGTGTCCGAGTACTCGATCGGGACTGTGTTCGAGTACTCGATCGGGACTGTGTCCGAGTACTCGATCGGGACTGTGTCCGAGTACTCGATCGGGACTGTGTCCGAGTACTCGACCGGGACTGTGTCCGAGTACTGTGTCCGAGTACTCGACCGGGACTGTGTCCGAGTACTGTGTCCGAGTACTCGACCGGGACTGTGTCCGAGTACTGTGTCCGAGTACTCGACCGGGACTGTGTCCGAGTACTGTGTCCGAGTACTCGATCGGGACTGTGTCCCAGTACTGTGTCCGAGTACTCGACCGGGACTGTGTCCGAGTACTGTGTCCGAGTACTCGACCGGGACTGTGTTTGAGTACTGTGTCCGAGTACTCGACCGGGACTGTGTCCGAGTGCTGTGTCCGAGTACTCGACCGGGACTGTGTCCGAGTGCTCGACCGGGACTGTGTCCGAGTACTGTATCCGAGTACTCGACCGGGACTGTGTCCGAGTACTCGACCGGGACTGTGTCCGAGTGCTCGATCGGGGCTGTGTCCGAGTGCTCGATCGGGACTGTGTCCGAGTACTGTGTCCGAGTACTGTGTCCGAGTACTCGATCGGGGCTGTGTCCGAGTGCTCGATCGGGGCTGTGTCCGAGTACTCGACCGGGACTGTGTCCGAGTACTGTATCCGAGTGCTCGATCGGGACTGTGTCCGAGTACTGTGTCCGAGTACTCGACCGGGACTGTGTCCGAGTACTGTATCCGAGTGCTCGATCGGGACTGTGTCCGAGTACTGTGTCCGAGTACTAGATCGGGACTGAGTCCGAGTACTGTGTCCGAGTACTGTATCCGAGTACTCGACCGGGACTGTGTCCGAGTACTGTGTCCGAGTACTCGACCGGGACTGTGTCCGAGTACTGTGTCCGAGTACTCGATCGGGACTGTGTCCGAGTACTGTGTCCGAGTACTGTGTCCGAGTACTGTATCCGAGTGCTCGACCGGGACTGTGTCCGAGTACTGTATCCGAGTACTCGACCGGGACTGTGTGCGAGTGCTGTATCCGAGTGCTCGACCGGAACTGTGTCCGAGTACTGTGTCCGAGTACTCGACCGGGACTGTGTCCGAGTACTCGACCGGGACTGTGTCCGAGTACTGTGTCCGAGTACTCGATCGGGACTGTGTCCGAGTACTCGACCGGGACTGTGTCCGAGTACTCGACCGGGACTGTGTCCGAGTACTCGACCGGGACTGTGTCCGAGTACTGTGTCCGAGTACTCGACCGGGACTGTGTCCGAGTACTGTATCCGAGTGCTCGACCGGGACTGTGTCCGAGTACTGTATCCGAGTACTCGACCGGGACTGTGTCCGAGTACTGTATCCGAGTGCTCGACCGGGACTGTGTCCGAGTACTGTGTCCGAGTACTCGACCGGGACTGTGTCCGAGTACTGTGTCCGAGTACTCGACCGGGACTGTGTCCGAGTACTGTGTCCGAGTACTCGACCGGGACTGTGTCCGAGTACTGTATCCGAGTACTCGACCGGGACTGTGTCCGAGTGCTGTATCCGAGTGCTCGACCGGGACTGTGTCCGAGTACTGTGTCCGAGTACTCGATCGGGACTGTGTCCGAGTACTCGACCGGGACTGTGTCCGAGTACTCGACCGGGACTGTGTCCGAGTACTCGACCGGGACTGTGTCCGAGTACTGTGTCCGAGTACTCGACCGGGACTGTGTCCGAGTACTGTATCCGAGTGCTCGACCGGGACTGTGTCCGAGTACTCGACCGGGACTGTGTCCGAGTGCTGTATCCGAGTGCTCGACCGGGACTGTGTCCGAGTACTGTGTCCGAGTACTCGATCGGGACTGTGTCCGAGTACTCGACCGGGACTGTGTCCGAGTACTCGACCGGGACTGTGTCCGAGTACTGTGTCCGAGTACTCGACCGGGACTGTGTCCGAGTACTGTATCCGAGTGCTCGACCGGGACTGTGTCCGAGTACTGTATCCGAGTACTCGACCGGGACTGTGTCCGAGTACTGTATCCGAGTGCTCGACCGGGACTGTGTCCGAGTACTGTGTCCGAGTACTCGACCGGGACTGTGTCCGAGTACTGTGTCCGAGTACTCGACCGGGACTGTGTCCGAGTACTGTGTCCGAGTACTCGACCGGGACTGTGTCCGAGTACTGTATCCGAGTACTCGACCGGGACTGTGTCCGAGTACTGTGTCCCAGTACTATGTCCGAGTACTCGACCGGGACTGTGTCCGAGTACTGTGTCCGAGTACTCGACCGGGACTGTGTCCGAGTACTGTGTCCGAGTACTCGACCGGGACTGTGTCCGAGTACTGTATCCGAGTACTCGACCGGGACTGTGTCCGAGTACTGTATCCGAGTACTCGACCGGGACTGTGTCCGAGTACTGTATCCGAGTGCTCGACCGGGACTGTGTCCGAGTGCTCGATCGGGGCTGTGTCCGAGTGCTCGATCGGGACTGTGTCCCAGTATTCGAGTATCAAGATTTCCATTCCTACAGTAAAGTATATCTGATGTTACAGTGAACAACTGTGTGCAGCCGTAATGGCGTACAGTGAGCTGTACAAGAGATATATCTCATCAACGTGCCATAAAACTTTAAACACAGTCAAGGCCGACCTGAATCCATCATGATTTCGTCCAGCTAAAACAGTTGAAATAAATAAACATGGTGTGGCCAATCAAGTCCTAAAGATAAGACACTGATAAAAAAATAGTTCAAATTAGAGAACACATGTTAACCCAAGTAGTTCCAAACGCTTCCACACAGTGCCATATATGTACCACATGCCGTCCCACCTTACCTTATCAGAGGACATTCTTATCGCCCCTATATATAGGTGTCAGTGTTCCTCCATACATCACCGGATGAGCACACGATGTTTGCAGGGACCTGGAGCACCGTATTGGTTGTCCTCGGATGCCAATCATTAACCCGAGGAGCGCTTTTTGAGCCCGAGGTGTTCATGAACACGGTAATACCCTATATATTATTTTCAAAGATTCCCATTTTTATCTAGTCGTATACAACGTTCTCATGAGCAACCAATGACCAATATATATTATAAATATAAACGCATAAACCAGGTTTCGAACCCGTATCGCCAAAGCGGCATTATGAGAAAATCTAGCTACATCGACCACTCCTTGCTATGTGCTTCTTTGAATGGCAGAAACCAAAATTCGCTGAATACAATTTAGATATGAATCATAATATATACTCTAGTACTACAGTCAAACCTATGTTAGTGGTCACCTCTATTAAGTAGTCAACCTGCATTAAGCAGCCAGCTTCCAGATTCCAAATGTGTGTTGTTTTATTATACATATGACCTCTATTAAACAACCACCTGTGCTAAGCAGCCACTTTCTGTGATTACCTTGTCTGGCTGCTTAAGACAGGTTTGACTGTAGTTGTATTAAGGGGGTAGTCCTATCTAGATGTGATAGCCATTGACCATATACATATACTGGTATTACGCTTTTAGATATTATATTTGTCCAAATACGATGCTTAGAAAACCGAACATGTGACCACAGTAACAAAGTCCGTGGTCCAGTGGTAGAGCGTCGGATTTGGAATCGAAAGGTCCCGGGTTCGATACTCGGTCAGGCCACGTATGTAGTGTCATTGAGCAAGGCACCTCACACACATTGCTTAATACTGGTTATCGCTTAGGTCGGCTAAGCTAGCCTGACCAGGAAAACATGTCTAAGTCCCCGCGAGGTGTTTGAGAACTGCTATAGACCAATAGAGTACTAGTACTAGTATTTCATGGTTGCCATATCGACCATGAGAACGGAACAGTTTTTTAAAGGCGTACATAGTTCTATTTTGGGACAGTAACTAGTGTACAACTTACATAGGGCCTAAACCATGCACAAACGTCACAATCACCACATATGTTTGACCTAGATTTGCGTCTAGAAGTGACTCCGTTTAGATTGGCAATACTGTGATCATTAATTCGGGTGGAAAATATTAGCATGCTTGCTCAAGACTTCTTTACTATGTGCCGTTTTCTTCTAGTCCTATCTTTTGATTGCATTTGATTTGTACATATGTTGAGGGCCTCATGGGTGATTAACTGTTGTTAAATGCGTTCTCTCGTAACATAGAGTATTTATTATTATTATTATTTACTTTTCGAATTTATAATTATCTGTCCGTCAGACGTTTCTGTAAGTGCGTGACATCGCTCCCTCGTAGAGGCGTGACACCACCGTGTACCTCACACAACGTAATGATTATTACCCGAGGCCACAGGGGAAATTTAACTCCCAGAGTAGAAGGTTTTCGCAACAAAAAAAAGAGTGGATTTTCAAGTGAAAAGTAGACTGTTGTACTGCTGGTTAATGAGATCCTATAAATGTACAGCAGTCTATCACACCAGACATCTGAGAAGGGCAATCGTTCGACTTTATCAAAACTAGAAATAATCGTAAATAATATGTTTGTAAATCGTAACGTCATAAAAGGTCACTTGTTGGTGTTATTTCACAAGCAAACATGTTTACTTCAAAGTGAGACTGCAAATAGCAATTCGTCACATTGTTTTCGCCTAAAATAATTACATGTATATTTCACGGTTTCATGAAAGCCTTATATATAAGTAGTCCAAGTGATTTTCCAGAGCCAGTTGATCACAAGCAAAGGTTACCCGTGCGAAGAACATGATGTACATACACAGGATGGGTACATTCTAGGCGTACAAAGAATTCCCCGAGGCAAGACGTCAGCAGCAGCTGTCGGTTAGTTTTATCACCTGCTAATCTATGTATATGTACTGTGTGTTCAACATTACTTCTACAACATTACTAATTTACATTTCATTTATTCATAATTAGTCAAACATTAAAGCAGCACTACATCGTATGAAATAAAAGATATTTGAAAAATTCAATTTGTACGTATGGGTAGCAATGCTGCTAAACATGATAACATTATACTTTGTATGCTTATGTTCATTTGGTAAACAGTGTTTTTTTGCGATAAAACAAACTTGAAACCGAAAGTAGGACTTTCCGAGTCGATCGGTCACGCACTTGTTTACAACCGGAACGCATCGTCCGCACTTGTTTACATTCGGAAGTCCCACGTTGTCTTTTTTTATTTAAATTACTTGATATGTTGATTCATACCTCTGTTAGCTAAGTCTTTTAGAGACATTTCTACATCCCCGCGAGGGGTTCGACATTAGAGGAAGATAGATAGATAATATTTCATGTTCAAAATATATACGTTGTTTTCTACATCCTCTGTTGTTTCACGCATGCGCGCTGTGCGTGTTTACATTTCGTGTGTTGATAAACAAATTCGCGTATACGACGGTTTAAATTTATTGGAATGTTATCGTTTCTGAGCGACTATTTCGATTTTTGTAAACACACACACATTAGTATTTATATTTTACCCAAAACATCCTTTATTACGATGTAATGCTGCTTTAAATGTGTTTATTACTATTACCGGTACTCTGATTACAAATGCAAACCGATATCATTTACATATTGGCCGACATGTTGTAACAACATACTACATACCCATAGATCGTGTCACACAGCATGGCTCCCCATGTCTTCAATTAAACCGCTACGGTTCTTAATTAAATACATTCTTAAATTTCCTTCTGCTAATATAATATTATGTAGCCCTGTTGTTAGGCTACAACATAACCCTTCAAGCGGCTTGTTCATGTTTTCTACCAACATCAGGACACTTCTTTCGGCTATTTCAGGTTCGCACGTAGTTCTACAACATGGCCCTTATTTCGACTAATTTAGATCCGCCCATACCCTTACTACAACATGGCTTCGTGTCGGCCCATAGTTCTACGACAACATCTCCCTTCTTTCGGCTAATTCGGGTCGGTGTATAGCTCTGCTACAATATCTCCCTCCTTTCGACTAATTCGGGTCGGTCCATAGTTCTACGACAACGTCTCCCTTCTTCCGGCTAATTCGGGTCGGTCCATAGCTCTACTACAATATCTCCCTTCTTTCGGCTAATTCGGGTTGGTTCATAGTTCTACTACAATATCTCCCTTCTTTCGACTAATTCGGGTCGGTCCATAGTTCTACTACAATATCTCCCTTCTTCCGGCTAATTCGGGTCGGTCCATAGCTCTACTACAATATCTCCCTTCTTTCGGCTAATTCGGGTTGGTTCATAGTTCTACTATAATATCTCTCTTCTTTTGGCTAATTCGTGTCGGCCCTTAATTCTACTACAATATCTCCCTTCTTTCGGCTAATTCGGGTCGGCCCATAGTTCTACTACAATATCTCCCTTCTTTCGGCTAATTCGGGTCGGTCCATAGTTCTACTACAATATCTCCCTTATTGCGGCTAATTCGGGTCGGTCCATAGTTCTACTACAATATCTCCCTTTTGTCGGCTAATTCGGCTTGGTTCATAGTTCTACTATAATATCTCTCTTCTTTCGACTAATTCGGGTCGGTCCATAGTTCTACTACAATATCTCCCTTCTTTCGGCTAATTCGGGTCGGCCCATAGTTCTACTACAATATCTCCCTTATTGCGGCTAATTCGGGTCGGTCCATAGTTCTACTACAATACCTCCCTTCGTTCGGCTAATTCGGATCGGTGCATAGCTCTGCTACAATAGCTCCCTTCTTTCGACTAATTCGGATCGGTGCATAGTTCTACTACAATATCTCCCTTCTGTCGGCTAATTCGGGTTTATCCATAGCTCTACTACATCAGTTCCCTTATTTCGGCTAATTCAGGTCGGCCCGTAGTTCTACTACAACACGGGTTGTTGTCAGCCTCAGCGTGTTGGGTGGAGAACTTGGCGAATAACAGCCTCGGATTTATGATGGCTGATGCCGGGTTTGATGTCTGGTTAGGCAACAGCAGAGGAAATACATACGCAAAACGACACGAACGGCTTAGTCCACATGACAATAAGTTCTGGAGTTTCAGGTAAAGACAGACAACACTCTAATGTTGAAGCCCATTCCAAGGGAAATCAGTGAATGAAAGAGGCATTTCAACGACATGAATAGTAAGGATAAGACACATAATATAGAGGAGACTGATATTTGGAAATTCGTGGAAAACAAAATAAATAGACAATCTAAAGGACACTTAATTTACTAAAATGAACTTTTATTTCCAAGCAATAGTAAGCCCAATCTAATCATTGGTTGGCTTATCCACGGTTACTGTAGTGGTTGGGCAACATTGTTCTGATCACCAAAATTATGAAATGGCAATTGTCTGCAGTTAAGGTTATATTTATATTTGACGTTTGGGTCCGCCTTCGTGGTCGAGTGGTTAAGGTCGTATATACTTGTATATAGACTTGTATACCACTGTAACCTATCATCACTGATGGTCACGGTTCGAGCCCCGCTCAGGCCGTGTCTTATTTATATGAAACATTTGGCAGTTTCTTACGGAGGTTGGTACACCCAATACTGGTTAACCGCTGGAGCCTGCCCAGGAAAGGTGTTGTTAGGTAAACTGCCCGCCGGCGATATAGCCCAAAATGGTGCTGATGCAGGCGTAAAACCCGAAATATAACATAACATTGACGTTTGGTAAGGAGTTAAGAGATTGTTGTTATTTCATTCAAATGGATTTATGAAAAGATGTTCATACTTTGATCTAGCTGGGACGAGATGGCTAAGTACGATCTACCGGCTACAGTTGATTACATCATTGCAAGGACTGGGGCAAGTCAAATCTTCTACGTGGCTCATTCACAGGGGGCTGCCATAGCCTTTGCTCAATTATCACATGACAAGGTCCTGGAAGGCAAGATAAAACTGTTCACAGCACTGGCCCCTGCGGTATATCTGGGAGATATGGTTAGTCCGGTGAAATTACTCGCGCATTTGGTCAGTGGAGTCAAGGTAAAGCTTGTTCACGTGAATACATGTGTTTGTGTAGTTTATATCAATTCAACGACTAATTTCAAGTATTGTTCCGCATCATGTCTATATATTGATATAAGAGCAATACAGTGCATGCTCACAATAACGCCGCGAATGCAAAATGTGTTTTTTTATTTATCCATATTTTATTGCAAATCAATAGTACATATGTCGTACACAAAGATACAATACATAGCATGAAAATACAAATGGTTTGAGCAATACGTAGCATTGGGCAACATTAGAGAACGGCCCGCACTACAGACAACGGCCCGCAAAATGTGTGTGACTGGAACATGTCTCTAAAATTGGCTTTGACAAAATAAATGCTGTCCATCTTTTATTTCATGTGTTCCTTGCACTTTTGTTCTAGTTCTGTTTTTATTATGTAATACTATTTACAATCCAGAGACACGCAGCTGGCATGGCTTTCATCAAAGAATGCCAACATACATGTAGCGAAATGCAACTTACAGCTTGTATCAATGATAAGAAAATGGCAAACATAGGCCTACATGTAGCGAAATACAATTTACAGTTACAATGTACATCACATTTGACCAGAAAGCGGTCTCGTTTTGCGTCCTATCTGAATTTGCGTATTGCAATAGGCACTGCTTCCGATAAAGTGTGGTTTTCTGGCGAAGCGTGTGTTTTACGTTTATTTATCGTCGCTACCGGTTGCCCATATGAGCGACGCCTCCTAAAGAGATTAGTCATTTTAGATTTTTGGAGGATAGTGCAATAATACAGAAAGAGACCCATTCCAGAGTCTCATCTGGTTCTTTTACGTGCACGGTGTAAAGCACCGACACGAAACCTCGGTTTAACGTCCCATCTGAAAGACTGTTAATTTTATTAGGGTCAGACCTGCGATCCCTGGATTACCAGTCCAGCGTGTTACCACTGGACTACATATCCGTCTGTCTGGCGAAGCGGACAAAATGAACCATATATATGTGTGACTATAAGGAATTAGTATGTCATCAGGGAACAATGTGTCGAGTGTAAGATATTACCATAACTAGAGATAAAGAACGAACGTTGACATTAAGCACACAGACATTTCCGTCGGTCATGAGTCCTGGATATATGTTTATATTCCAGTGATGTGGGTGATGCATACCAGTTTCAGCTTATGCTGATGAAACTATTGTTTGTGTGTTATTTGTTTGTGTATGACTAATAAACGCATTGGTTTTTTAAAATTTTTAATTAATAGTCAACTAATATTTGAGAAGTTGGCGAACAAAATGGCAGTTGTGAAAAATATGGGCAGCAGGCCCTTAGCCACACTGAGGCACACCGAGGCAGCTATCTCGGTTAAAATTTCCGAAGCAAAAAATACAAATGTTGACTGCTAGCGAGCTGAAAGGTCAGTACATAATTATACGTCTAAACTCATTAAATCAGAAAACGCGGGAAATCGCTTCTATACCCCAACAATTTTAAAGGGGAACATGTCCCGGGACCCCCTAGATTGCCTCGGTTGAAATGTGTCTCTGGCTACGGTACTGCAATTGGTAATGTATCAGAAACTGAGTTCAAGAAATGTACCCTTACTCTATAGTTACTTGTTTTCAACAACATACCATGTAGTGTGAGTATTCCTTCGATCAATAAGTATGACATGTCAATTTGCACTAACACTATACTTATCTAATTCCCTAAAATCATTCTTGCATGCATTATTGCAGCTGATAGTGGACATTTTCGGATCAGGAGAGTTCATGCCCACCAGCAGTGTGGTACGGTTACTAGGCGGATTGCTCTGCAATATACCCGGGATACCCAGTTCGATATGCGACAACGTGCTGTTTGCTATTGCTGGATATAATGCGAAACAACTCAACGCTGTATGTAATCTTAACATAAAATGACCAGCTCAAATCTCAAACTCGAGCTCACGTGATATGATTGGTTGTGTTTGAGATTTGCTCTTGGCCCAACGAATCAGAAGCTTGAGACATATCACGAGACTGGAGAAAAGTTGTATAACCTCCAGGTTATATGTAACTGCTGAAGTTGTGCATATACAGTCAGACCTGTGTTAGTGGTCACCTCTATTAAGCAGCCAATCTTTATTAAGCAGCCAGTTTCCAGAATCCCATTATGTTGTTTTATTATACATTTGACCTCTATTAAGCAGCCAACCTGTATTAAGCAGCCAATTTCCAGAATCCCATTATGTTGTTTTATTATCCATTTGACCTCTATTAAGCAGCCACCTGTGCTAAGCAGCCACTTTTTGAGATTCCCTTGGATGGCTGCTTAAGACAGGTTTGACTGTATGCTCATCTTTGTGCCTGTTAACTTTTTCAAAAGCTATTAATATATTACAATTACAAATAATAGTATATTTATACCCCGCCGTCTGTCCCGTCCCGTCCGTCCGTCTGGACAGGGTAACTTAAACAGTTGTTAATAGATTTTGATGAACATATGTGCATATATAGCTGGTTGGACTAGGGTGACTTCGGTTAAGGTTTGTGATGATGGCGGTCAGCAAAGGGTGCACTCCCATTAACTCATATGGTAACCTATACATGCCTATAGCTCATAGATTAAGCAAGATAGAAATACAGTTCCAATGGGAAATCTCATATGATCTTTCACATAGGCCACATACCCTTGTGACCATTCAACGACTGTATATACTTACATACCCTTGTGACCATTCAACGACTGTATATACTCACATACCCTTGTGACCATTCAACGATTGTAGATACTCACATACCCTTGTGACCATTCAACGACTGTAGATACTCACATACCCTTGTGACCATTCAACGACTGTAGATACTCACATACCCTTGTGACCATACAACGACTAGATACTCACATACCCTTGTGACCATTCACCGACTGTAGATACTCACATACCCTTGTGACCATTCACGACTGTAGATACTCACATACCCTTGTGACCATTCAACGACTGTAGATACTCACATACCCGTGTGACCATACAATGACTAGATACTCACATACCCTTGTGACCATACAACGACTGTAGATACTCACATACCCTTGTGACCATTCAACGACTGTAGATACTCACATACCCTTGTGACCATTCAACGACTGTAGATACTCACATACCCTTGTGACCATACAACGACTGTAGATACGCACATACCCTTGTGACCATACAACGACTGTAGATACTCACATACCCTTGTGACCATTCAACGACTGTAGATACTCACATACCCTTGTGACCATACAACGACTGTAGATACTCACATACCCTTGTGACCATACAACGACTGTAGATACTCACATACCCTTGTGACCATACAACGACTGTAGATACTCACATACCCTTGTGACCATTCAACGACTGTAGATACTCACATACCCTTGTGACCATACAACGACTGTAGATACTCACATACCCTTGTGACCATACAACGACTGTAGATACGCACATACCCTTGTGACCATACAACGACTGTAGATACTCACATACCCTTGTGACCATACAACGACTGTAGATACTCACATACCCTTGTGACCATACAACGACTGTAGATACTCACATACCCTTGTGACCATACAACGACTGTAGATACTCACATACCCTTAGTTTATACAAATTTATTTTAGCTCGATTGCGAAACAAGTTATTTCAACTTATATAAATCACTCTCGAGACCTCATTCCTGATGGAATCCATCGCCACGAGGGAGAGAGAAGAGGCAACGTGGAATTTAAATGCCTTGCCTAAGGGCACAATCGTAACGGCTCCAGTGGGGCTCGAACTCCGGACATTTCGCACCTGAAGCGAACGCGCATCCACTGCGCTATCACGACTTCCACATACCCTTGTGACCATTCAACGACTGTAGATACTCACATACCCTTGTGACCATACAACGACTGTAGATACTCACATACCCTTGTGACCATACAACGACTGTAGATACTCACATACCCTTGTGACCATTCAACGATTGTAGATACGCACATACCCTTGTGACCATTCAACGACTGTAGATACTCAAATACCCTTGTGACCATACAACGACTGTAGATACTCACATACCCTTGTGACCATTCAACGACTGTAGATACTCACATACCCTTGTGACC
>CM026390.1:74282192-74401832 GCA_014843695.1 Archivesica marissinica | reverse complement strand
TTTAAGACGAGTTCTTGCGTGCGTGGGTGTTTAAGACGAGTTCTTGCGTGCGTGGGTGTTTAAGACGAGTTCTTGCGTGTGTGGGTGTTTAAGACGAGTTCTTGCGTGTGTGGGTGTTTAAGACGAGTTCTTGCGTGTGTGGGTGTTTAAGACGAGTTCTTGCGTGTGTGGGTGTTTAAGACGAGTTCTTGCGTGTGTGGTGTTAAGACGAGTTCTTGCGTGTGTGGGTGTTTAAGACGAGTTCTTGCGTGCGTGGGTGTTTAAGACGAGTTCTTGCGTGCGTGGGTTGTTTAAGACGAGTTCTTGCGTGTGTGGGTGTTTAAGACGAGTTCGGCGTGTGTGGGTGTTTAAGACGAGTTCTTGCGTGCGTGGGTGGTGTTAAGACGAGTTCTTGCGTGTGTGGGTGTTTAAGACGAGTTCTTGCGTGCGGGGGTTTAAGACGAGTTCTTGCGTGCGTGGGTGGTTAAGACGAGTTCTTGCGTGTGTGGGTGTTTAAGACGAGTTCTTGCGTGCGTGGGTGTTTAAGACGAGTTCTTGCGTGTGTGGGTGTTAAGACGAGTTCTTGCGTGTGTGGGTGTTTAGACGAGTTCTTGCGTGTGTGGGTGTTTAAGACGAGTTCTTGCGTGTGTGGGTGTTTAAGACGAGTTCTTGCTGTGCCGGTGTTTAAGACGAGTTCTTGCGTGTGGGGTGTTTAAGACGAGTTCTTGCGTGCGCGGGTGTTTAAGACGAGTTCTTGCGTGCGTGGGTGTTTAAGACGAGTTCTTGCGTGCGTGGGTGTTTAAGACGAGTTCTTGCGTGCGTGGGTGTTTAAGACGAGTTCTTGCGTGAGTGGGTGTTTAAGACGAGTTCTTGCGTGTGTGGGTGTTTAAGACGAGTTCTTGCGTGCGTGGGTGTTTAAGACGAGTTCTTGCGTGCGTGGGTGTTTAAGACGAGTTCTTGCGTGTGTGGGTGTTTAAGACGAGTTCTTGCGTGTGTGGGTGTTTAAGACGAGTTCTTGCGTGTGTGGGTGTTTAAGACGAGTTCTTGCGTGTGTGGGTGTTTAAGACGAGTTCTTGCGTGTGTGGGTGTTTAAGACGAGTTCTTGCGTGTGTGGGTGTTTAAGACGAGTTCTTGCGTGTGTGGGTGTTTAAGACGAGTTCTTGCGTGTGTGGGTGTTTAAGACGAGTTCTTGCGTGCGTGGGTGTTTAAGACGAGTTCTTGCGTGCGTGGGTGTTTAAGAAGAGTTCTTGCGTGTGTGGGTTTAAGACGAGTTCTTGCGTGCGTGGGTGTTTAAGACGAGTTCTTGCGTGCGTGGGTGTTTAAGACGAGTTCTTGCGTGCGTGGGTGTTTAAGACGAGTTCTTGCGTGTGTGGGTGTTTAAGACGAGTTCTTGCGTGTGGGTGTTTAAGACGAGTTCTTGCGTGTGTGGGTGTTTAAGACGAGTTCTTGCGTGTGTGGGTGTTTAAGACGAGTTCTTGCGTGTGTGGGTGTTTAAGACGAGTTCTTGCGTGTGTGGGTGTTTAAGACGAGTTCTTGCGTGTGTGGGTGTTTAAGGGCTGGTATTGTGTGTGGGTGTTTAAGTGCTGGTATTGTGTGTGGGTGTTTAAGTGCTGGTATTGTGTGTGGGTGTTTAAGTGCTGGTATTGTTCGTTTCTCATTGGATGCTATGAATCCTTTTACAATCTTCCACCAGTCTTTTTGTGAGGTTGTATCCGATTGTAGTGCTTCCGACATCTTACTAAAATGATTTTGTTTTGCAGTGCGAATTTGAGAAACTATCTCATTGCGAACCAGTTTAAATGTTTGCCAGTGTCGTTGGTTTTGTGAGTGTTTCGCTCTTTGATAAAGTTTTTTCCTTTTGCGAATTTTCCGTTTTATGTGTGTAGTTATCCAAGGTGAGTCATCTGGTTTTACAGTAATGGTTCTGGTAGGAATGCATTGCTTGGATAGTTCAAGAAGTTTGTGAGTGACAGAAGTTGTATATATTTCAGTGTCATCATCCTTTAGTGCTTCCCAATCCGTGTCGCATATTTTGTTTCTTTACAGTAGGTACCATCAATAATTTGCGTTAAACTTACATGTTATTGTTTACAGTAGGTACCATCAATAATTTGCCTTAAACTTACATGTTCGTGTTTACAGTAGGTACCATCCGCTTACAAATGATCAAGTACTATTAATGGTACAAAACCTTCATATCTTCCTTTACTGTTTGAATGGATTTGTACCAGCACAATTTGATCCTCCTCCGTCGTCGAGTGGTAACGGTCGCTGACTTGTATACCACTGTAACCGATCATCACTGATGGTCACTGGTTCGAGCCCCGCTCAGGCCGTGTCTCATTTATATGAAAAAGTTGGCAGTTTCTTACGGAGGTTGGTGCATCCAAGTACTGGTTAACTGCTGGAGCCTGCCCAGGAAAGGTGTTAAGTAAACTGCCCGCCGGCGATATAGCCCGAAATGGTGCTGATGCAGGCGTAAAACCCGAAATATAACATAACATAACCAGCACAATTTTAGCCTGATATAAAAGTTACTCAATAGTAACCTTACTTTATGCATTGTGTTGTAGTTATTGAATAATGTGTCTTTCAGACAATATAAATCCATCACAGTGTACATTGTTGTCTGACCCTAATAAAATTAACAGTCTTTCGGATCGGACTTTAAACCGAGGTATCGTGTCGGTGCTTTACACCGTGCACGTAAAAGAACCAGAGGAGATTCTGGAATGGGTCTCTGGCTGTATCATTGCACTATCCTCCAAAATCTAAAATGTCCAATCTCTTCAAGAGGCATCGCTCATATGGGCAACTGGTAGCGACGATAAATAAACATAAAACACACATGTTTAAGAGGGGGTTCTAGGATAGAGGTACAATGTTGTGGGTGCTTTATGCAGTATTGGATAACTGCAAGTCAGCAAGATCGTTGATCTTCTTGGTTTAAAGCTTTGGTTAGCTGGCGCCATGCCAACAATTGACCTTTCTGCAAACGCTACTTAGGCACGCCCCCCATAGTTACAGGTGCTCGCTGTAACCACGCAAGACAAGCTATCTAACAAAAAATGGCGTCTAACGCAGACCTGCATCGAGTTGATCTAGATAAAATTCCGTCGAATTTCTCGGTTTTATTTCACCCAGATAAGAATATCTCGTTGACAGCAAGACAGCAAGGGTTTAGGTTGTTCAGTGAAGGTTATTTCTCTAAAGTACATATATATTTAACGGATGAGGACGTGTTAAGTGTTCGTGGAAAATGCTTTCGCAGCCAACGGAAGAGTGAACAAACACATCGTGTCAACTTTGACATCAAAAGAAATGAAATATGCCACCGTCTTGAGAGACTCGACCCTATGCCTCATAGAAGACTCGAACATTAGGCCCAAAAACTGAACACCAGTACGTTCACTGAGCTAATATGGGAATCCCATAGCTCTGCACATGCATGGGTACTATTACTACTATCTGGTCCCTAGTCCACCATCCACGACAATATGTATGAACCACATGTATAATTTTAATCACCATTATACTCACATATCTCTTGTGAACAGTAGATCTATAAATGCAGAAGAAATTAATTTCAACTTACTTTTGTGCAAATATATCTGTTTGCATTAATTTTGGATGTATTCAGCTGGTCGTTTGGTCGTCCACACAACTTGATCCACCTTAGACATTTTTCAAGATTTGTCTTAGGTTTTGGAAATGGCACGAATTGAATAACTTCACCTATCAATCGATCTGGATATCTACTATCACTGTCACACAGCCCGTAACTACATCTTTTCACCATTGTCAATGACAGACAGCATTAATTAATTGCAATTAATTTGTAATTATTTTTCAAAAAATAATTTCAGATCACGATCACGCGTTATCAGATTTGATTAAAATTTTACTAAATAACTTGTTTGTCTGACAGAACGATAAAACAATGACTCTGTGTAGTAATCAATACTATAATTATGTGCACATATTTTATAACTGACCAATTAGCACAATCAGTGCTAAATTACGATGTGCAATACTTTGATCTTGATAATAGCAGTATCGGGATATTATAAGTCGGCGGTCTCTGTGTACCGGTAGTTGGTAAGTTGTTGATTACTCCCAATAAACAGTGTGACACGCTTAAATTTGATTGCTGTGTTTGCCAGAAAAGAATGACTGTATGGGGTCAGTCGGTGTTTTTATAGATGCATTGTTTTTAAAGCAGCTGTCTGGTATTTTGTGGTTCATATACACACTTAGATTTGTCCAAGGATTTTGAAATGGGTTGAATTTAATGTCGATCACCAGGATATCGACTAATTTAGTACTATAACTAACCCACACACCAAAGCTACACATTTTCAACATCATTAAAACAATTTTAAACCCGTTTTTTTCGATCAAATTCACGCCTTTTCAAATTTGTCTACTCGTTACTAGTTTGTCTAATATGCATTGTTTGTCTAACAAGATGGCGGCGATAACCCGTTGCCGGGGGTGTGCGCGAATGGTGCGATGCGATTGGCTAACGCCAGCTGTCAATCAAAATCGGCAGAAAGGTCAATTACTTGTAATCAATGTCAATTAACACCTGACATTTATTACTAGTGTACTATACCCAAATAAACATCCTGTTTATAAAGGATTTGCTTTCAGTTGGAATATTAACACTTCTTAACTTGGAGACAGCTAACCTTGGAAATTGGATTATATGATAACTGCCATAGAGTATTAATTCTTTGATCACATTCTTGGCTCCAAATTGTCTGAAAATTAATTTTGAGGCTGTGTTTTTTGCCCATTTTTGTAGTCCAAAAATTTATTTGGGGCTGTTTTTTGCCAATTTTCCACCAGATAATAGGGTGACGTTGACTTCGCTCATCCAGCCCAGGGAAAGCGAAGTGGATGGAAAATAAGCAACAATTACGCTCCTCCACACGCCCGCCTCCCAAAGTTTAACCCTGATGTATATAAAAATTGTATTATGTACGTGAAATGAACTATTGTGGAGCACCTGAAACTGGGTATAGTAATTGCCATATGCATGTATAGTATCCCCCTTAAGGAGGGACTCTCATCCCTATGAGGGCACACATTTATTTTATTGAGCTATGTAGTCACACTTGTATTTCCATATTAATAAATTATTTAACTGTCCCACTTGGGCTCTATGATTTGTGCATGTGCTACCATGTACGTGGATGACACAATTTCTTGACGTTAGTAACATATACCTGACTAGATTCAATTTCTACACAGACATACAACATATACCCGACCAGATTAAATCTCTACACAGACATACAACATATACCCGACCAGATTAAATCTCTACACGGACATACAACATATACCCGACCAGATTAAATCTCTACACAGACATACAACATATACCTGACCAGATTAAATCTCTACACGGACATACAACATATACCCGACCAGATTAAATCTCTACACAGACATACAACATATACCTGACCAGATTAAATCTCTACACGGATGTACAACATATACCCGCCCAGATTAAATCTCTACACAGACATACAACATATACCCGACCAGATTAAATCTCTACACCGACATACAACATATACCCGACCAGATTAAATCTCTACACAGACATACAACATATACCCGACCAGATTCAATCTCTACACAGATGTACAACATATACCCGACCAGATTCAATCTCTACACAGAAATACAACATATACCCGACCAGATTAAATCTCTACACATATGTACAACATATACCCGACCAGATTAAATCTCTACACAGATGTACAACATATACCCGACCAGATTAAATCTCTACACAGAAATACAACATATACCCGACCAGATTAAATCTCTACACAGATGTACAACATATACCCGACCAGATTAAATCTCTACACAGACATACAACATATACCCGACCAGATTAAATCTCTACACAGACATACAACATATACCCGACCAGATTAAATCTCTACACAGACATACAACATATACTCGCCCAGATTAAATCTCTACACAGACATACAACATATACCCGACCAGATTAAATCTCTACACAGACATACAACATATACCCGCCCAGATTAAATCTCTACACAGACATACAACATATACCTGCCCAGATTAAATCTCTACACAGACATACAACATATACCCGACCAGATTAAATATCTACACAAACTACAACATATACCTGACCAGATTCAATCTCTACACAGACATACAACATATACCTTACCAGATTCAATCTCTACACAGACATATAACATATACCTGACCAGATTAAATCTCTACACAGACATACAACATATACCCGACCAGATTCAATCTCTACACAGACATACAACATATACCTGACCAGATTCAGTCTCTACACAGACATACAACATATACCTGACCAGATTAAATCTCTATACAGACACATTTAGATCTACATGTACACAACCTATTACTGACCCGCTACCTCTGGTGATGGCCGTTTCTCAATCAACTAAAAGAAATGTGTATAAACTGTTTGGTGGTCGTAAACTATAGGCTTATAGCGCATTCACTTCTTCTCCATCATACATTTGTATCGGGGTACGGACATTTGCCCCGAAGGACATCTGCCCCGACTCCAAAAATGGCTAGGGAGGACATCTGCCCCGACTCTGTTTTGCAGCGGCGGACATCTGCCCCGACTATGTTTTGCAGCGGCGGATATCTGCCCCAACTAAAGTGGACAACTGCCCCGACTCTGTTTTGCATGGGCGGACATCTGCCCCGATTCTGTTTTGCAAAGGCGGACATCTGCCCCGACTCTGTTATGTAGAGGCGGACATCTGCCCCGACTAGGGAGAACAACTGCCCTGACATTGTTTTGCAAGGGCAGACATCTGCCCCGACTCTGTTTTGCAAAGGCAGACATCTGCCCCGACTAGGGAGGACAACTGCCCCGGGTAGGGAGGACAATAGTCCCGAATATTCTAGATTGCATACGTACTGTATAATACCGAATAAATAAGATTTTTTTATTTATGCAACACAAATATGTAAAGGAAACATTAATGCAATGGAAAATTGATCTGATATGCTGAATGATCAATATAGTAGTTTCAATGACAATTGCGCAAATCCCCTAGACAAAGATATAAAGAACTAATAGTCGACAAAACATGAAGACAACGGATTGATTGGACCGATCATCATGAGGCAGACGTCCAGGATTGCAGAGCGGCATTCTTCATACTATTTCTGTTCTTTCGACGGCAGAAAGGCGTATGCTACTGATGCAGAAGATTCTCGAAGTGGTACTCTGATGACAAACAGTTGCACAAATTGTGGCGGTGCTGTACTGTGGGTTCCGTCCATAAACCATGTGCCGGCTTCCCCAAGTAGTTCTAAACCGGTGGTTCTGCTGAAAATCAGGATTCTGGACGTCACGGACTCGTCGTATATCAGGAAGTCGCTGTTCTCAGTACCACCAGTCTTCCTGTACGCATCGGGCAGTGGGCGTGTCCTCCCAACCAGGGGCAAATATCCGCTCTTGCAAAACAGAATCGGGGCAGATGTTCGCCCATGCAAAACAGAGTTGGGGCAGTTGTCCACTTTAGTCGGGGCAGATGGCCGCCCCTGCAAAACATAGTCGGGGCAGATGTCCACCTTTGCAAAACAGAGTCGGGGGCAGATGTCCTCCCTACCCATTTTTGGAGTCGGGGCAGATGTCCTCCCTACCCATTTTTGGAGTCGGGGCAGATGTCCTCCCTACCCATTTTTGGAGTCGGGGCAGATGTCCTCCCTACCCATATTTGGAGTCGGGGCAGATGTCCTCCCTACCCATATTTGGAGTCGGGGCAGATGTCCTCCCTACCCATATTTGGAGTCGGGGCAGATGTCCTCCCTACCCATATTTGGAGTCGGGGCAGATGTCCTCCCTACCCATATTTGGAGTCGGGGCAGATGTCCTCCCTACCCATATTTGGAGTCGGGGCAGATGTCCTCCCTACCCATTTTTGGAGTCGGGGCAGATGTCCTCCCTACCCATTTTTGGAGTCAGGGCAGATGTCCTTCGGGGCAAATGTCCTACAATCATTTGTATCATCCTGTGCAAAATCATTCATAGTGTAATATTTGTGTATAATTGAAAAATAAATGTTTGGTTATTAAATAAATTGGAAAACATTGAGTCTCTCTTAAGTCTTTAGTAGTCAACATTTGTTTGTGAACTAAAGATATTCTACAGTGAAATTAGTGTCAATTAGACTGAAATACATGTAGTTGAATATGGACTTTTAGCATTACTCTCTGCCGCGATCGCTGTCAATCAACCACATTTACCCCAATGTCGTTTTTATTTAGTCATTCTCAACGTTTCAAGTAACGGCGATATTTTTCTTGTGCGTAATGTTGTTTCACATGTGAAACAGCCGCTGTCTGGAATATAAATTTGAAAGACTAGAAAAATGTTCATGTCACTGAAGGATACACAAAGGTTAACGGTGAAAATGTCAATATGGACTTTGCAGCTGTTTAGCTCCCCGGAGGGAGAAAGAGCTTGGGTGAGCTATTGTTATCTACCAAGGTCTATGGTTGGCTGGGTCCGCCTCCGTAGTCGAGTGGTTACGGTCGCTGACTTGCATACCACTGTAACCTATCATCACTGATGGTCACGGGTTCGAGCCCCGCTCAGTCCGTGTCTCATTTATATGAAAAAGTTGGCAGTTTCTTACGGAGGTTGGTGCACCCAAGTACTGGTTAACCGCTGGAGCCTGCCCAGGAAAGGTGTTGTTAGGTAAACTGCCCACCGGCGATATAGCCCGAAATGGTGCTGATTCAGGCGTAAAACCCGAAATATAACGTATAACTATGGTTGGCTGGCAACAACAGAAATTAATATTCTAGGTACATTGTTGTACAACTAGTGTCAAAAACAGGATCACCATGAAGAAAAACATTAGGCAACTTTTTCTTTCGTGAACCAACGATAATTTTGTCAAATTTGGTGCGTAGTCAAAACAATGACATGCTGGTATAGAAGTCGGCCAGAAATACATCCAACAGTAGCATATCCAGGTAAGAACAGTTTAAGCACCCACTACTACTGTGCTTTTCAGGGTTTTCTAAAAAGAAAATGCTCTTTTTTTTCTCTGATTATCTGCATTGCCTTATTTAGGAACTAGAATTTTGGATTGTCTTAGTAAATAGACTAGTGTCAAGTTGGTGTTTTTATGAAATTTGTATATAGTTCTCAGTCTGGTTACGTGTATTGTGGTATGTGCTTTTCTGTATGTTTGGCCTATCCTGCACACTTCATTCTGTGTGTTTGGCCTATCCTGCACACTTCATTCTGTATGTTTGGCCTATCCTGCACACTTCATTCTGTGTGTTTGGCCTATCCTGCACACTTCATTCTGTGTGTTTGGCCTATCCTGCACACTTCATTCTGTGTGTTTGGCCTATCATGCACACTTCATTTTGTGTTTTTGGCCTATCCTGCACACTTCATTGTGTTTGGCTATCATTTTGGCCTATCATGCACACTTCATTCTGTATTTTGGCCTATCATGCACACTTCATTTTGTGTTTGGCCTATCCTGCACACTTCATTCTGTATGTTTGGCCTATCATGCACACTTCATTCTGTACGTTTGGCCTATCCTGCACACTTCATTCTGTATGTTTGGCCTATCCTGCACACTTCATTCTGTATGTTTGGCCTATCATGCACACTTCATTCTGTACGTTTGGCCTATACTGCACACTTCATTTTGTGTGTTTGGCCTATCCTGCACACTTCATTCTGTGTGTTTGGCCTATCATGCACGATTATTGCAGTTAGCCAAATATCATTGTACACACATACTGGAAACTATAATAATGTTCTATAAATCTGCTGAAACAGACAATTGTCAATAGTCGATTGCAGTTGAATATTTTCTGTTTCACAGACCTAGACTACATTTCACTGTCAACTTCCAACCATTTCACTGTCAACTTCCAACAATTTTATTGCCTACTGTCAACCATCTCACTGTCAACTTCTTTACTATTTAACTGTCAACTATCTTGCTGTCGGTTGAAAAATCATTTCGCTATTCATTGCTTAAACCATTTTGTCTGTACTATCCATTATACTGTACATTATACTTTTGGACTTTGAAATATTTGTTTTTAACATTCCAGCTAACAGTTTGTATTGCTGACAGTGGTAGTTCTGATGAAGCTGTAATAGAACTGAATGGTTTAAGAACAAATGAAGAATTTGAGATGATGGATGACAAAGATGATGTTGAAGATGACAAGGATGACATGGAAGATTGTGAGGATGGTGATAGTGATATTGAGGATATGACTGGTTTTGAGGAAAGCTTTGATACTGTAAGCAATCCAATGGTTGAAAATAAGACTCCGGTACAACTGAAAAAACAACCCAAGAGAAAAGCGCCATTATCAAAAACCACACCTTTCCCATGTGAACATTGTGGGAAACATTTAATGGGAAGGAGCAGCCTTGTTGCTCATATTAAACGGGTACATAACAAAGTGAAGACCCAAAAGTGCAAAATCTGTTCAAAATATTTTTACAACACGTCGGCTCTGGACAGTCATATGTTAGCTGTTCACACAAGAAAATGTGACAACTGTGAAGAGTATGTGATCGAGTCTCTTCCTTGGCCCGAAGGAATGGACATGAAGGAAACGAGACCAGTTATTTGTCAGTGTGGCTCGGTAGTTGACATTTACTGTCATTTTGGACGTAGAAGCATTGACCAGGCAGCCCAAAAACAGGGCTACAGATATGCCTGTCAACATTGTGGAAAACTGTATTCCAGAAAGTCACATTGTTTACGGCATGTCCGTATGCACATGGAAGAGATGCAGATACATTGCGATCTTTGCAATAGTTAATTCCGTTGGGAATTGTCCCTGAAAAAACATATGCTGTCGGCACATAAATTAGTGTTGCAGACGTGTAAAATCTGCAAGACAAGGTTCACATCTGATGCAGACTTGCAGGTTCATTGTAAGGAAAAGCATCCACCAGGTAGTAGGGCTGATTGCATCGAAAAGTCAGAATGTTCCGTTGTGAAAGTGAGGGATTGCAGTATAAAACTGCCAAGAACCAGTTCACACATAAAGGAAACCAGTCACCAAGACATGTCTGAAACCAGCCTGTTGGAAAGGATGAATGTGCCCAAATCGTTAGTACAAAGAGAACAAGAATCCATGGCAACTGCGAGTGGACAGTCTGAGCTAGACGGTGCACAAGGAGGTGTATCCATGGCAACTGCAAGCTGAACTAGACGGAGCACATGTATCTATGACAGTGAGTGGACAGTCCGAGTTGAACAGGGATGCCTTCCAGTTAGTGCAGGATGCATTGCAGGGCAGTCATATGTTCATGGAGGATGGAAGTACTCTCATTATTAGAACTATGCCCAGCTAACATTGTACAGTGCCCGTATGTTTGCAGATGCTATATAGACTACCATACTTTTCCTTTACGACTGCTCTTATTATGTTAGCTTTATATGCACCCATGAAAGATGGGACATGTCAGGCATGTTAGCTTTATATGCACCAATGAAAGATGGGACATGTCATGTATGTTAGCTATATATGTACCCATGAAAGATGGGACATGTCATGTATGTTAGCTTTATATGCACCCATGAAAGATGGGACATATCATGTATGTTAGCTTTATATGCACCCATGAAAGATGGGACATGTCATGTATGTTAGCTTTATATGCACCCATGAAAGATGGGACATGTCATGTATGTTAACTTTATATGTACCCATGAAAGATGGGACATGTCATGTATGTTAGCTTTATATGCACCATGAAAGATGGGACATGTCATGTATGTTAGCTTTATGTGCACCCATGAAAGATGGGACATGTCATGTATGTTAGCTTTATATGCACCCATGAAAGATGGGACATGTCATGTATGTTAGCTTATGCACCCATGAAAGATGGGACATATCATGTATGTTAGCTTTATATGCACCATGAAAGATGGGACATGTCATGTATGTTAGCTTTATATGCACCATGAAAGATGGAAATGTCAGGCATGTTAGCTTTATATGCACCCATGAAAGATGGGACATACATGTATGTATGTTAGCTTTATATGCACCCATGAAAGATGGGACATGTCATGTATGTTAGCTTTATATGCACCCATGAAAGATGGGACATGTCATGTATGTTAACTTTATATGTACCCATGAAAGATGGGACTGTCATATGTTGCTTTATGGAAGGGACATGTCATGTATGTTAGCTTTATGTGCACCATGAAAGATGGGACATGTCATGTATGTTAGCTTTATATGTACCCATGAAAGATGGGACATGTCATGTATGTTAGCTTTATATGCACCATGAAAGATGGGACATGTCAGGCATGTTAGCTTTATATGCACCCATGAAAGATGGGACATATCATGTATGTTAGCTTTATATGCACCATGAAAGATGGGACATGTCATGTATGTTAGCTTTATATGCACCATGAAAGATGGGACATGTCAGGCATGTTAGCTTTATATGCACCATGAAAGATGGGACATGTCATGTATGTTAGCTTTATATGCACCCATGAAAGATGGGACATGTCATGTATGTTAGCTTTATATGCACCCATGAAAGATGGGACATGTCATGTATGTTAACTTTATATGCACTGATGAAAGATGGGACATGTCAGGCATGTTAGCTTTATATGCACCATGAAAGATGTGACATATCAGGCATGGGGGGCTGCAAAGATCTACAAATGATGTTTGCTGTATTATGCAGAGAAATATTATGCTATCTTTGGGAAATTTTGTCAGTGTTTATTGACACATTGTCTAGATAAGCAGCCATGACACAGGTAGCACCAAATGTATGGCTCATGAAGCACTAAACATGTATAAAATATAGTGGAAGTCGTGATAGCGCAGTGGATGCGCGTTCGCTTCAGGTGCGAAAGGTCTGGAGTTCTAGCCCCGCTGGAGCCGTTACGATTGTGCCCTTAGGCAAGGCATTTAAATTCCACGTTGCCTCTTTCTCCCTCGTGGCGATGGATTCCATGAGGAATGAGGTCTTGAGAGTGATTAATATAAGTTGACATAACTTGTTTCACAATCGAGCTAAAATAAATTTGTATAAACTATGTATAAAATATTTTAATGTCCACCATTCTTACTCAAACACAGATCCAATGTTTATGAAACTTGGCATTTATATTTGTGAGCATAATATCTAAGCCATGTCCGATAAACAGTGATTATAATTTATAACCCTTGAATTATAGAAAATTAATTTAGTTAGGTGTGGATCTCTTTTGCAAACTAATACTACCGAATTTGTATGAAACTAGATCATAGTACATGTATAAGAGTATGTGTTTTTACGTTTATTTATAGTCGCTACCGGTTGCCCATATGAGCGACGCCTCCTGAAGAGATTAGTCATTTTAGATTTTTGGACGATAGTGTAATGATACAGAGTGAGACCCATTCCAGAATCTCCTACGGTTCTTTTACGTGCATGGTATAAAGCACCGACACGAGACCTCGGTTTAAAGTACCATCTGAACGACTGTTAATTTATTAGGGTGAGATGCGTTACGGACATATATAAGGGTACATTGATTAGGCCAAGTTTTATAAGCAGTGAGATCGTACTTGTAACATCGTAGTTATGGCCCCTCTAGAATTACTGAAAATTGGATAAATTGAGGCATCACCTGTACAATACAAGGACATTATTGATGTTTATAAGACTGGACACGGTGTTTATTGCCACAATGTCTTGGGGAAGTAGCTGTAAATATCAGATATGAATTTTAATATGATCGATTTTGTTAAGTAGTCAGTTACTGTGAATATTGGTTGCCAGTGTTATATATGTCGCGTGGTAAGCCTCGCCCAGCAACATATATGCTCCACCCAGCAGTATTATGCATGCCAAGCGGTGCTATGTTATTTGATTAAATGAGACCCATGTGTATGTTTGTTCAATTAGATATGTGGTTTGAGAAATAAAACTTGTATGTTAGTGTGATTGTCTTTGTTCTTATGATAAGATGTTAATACAGACTGACCCACCTACTCGTGGTACCTCAGTAAATTTAGTTAGCCATTTGCACGCTAGTGGCAGATAAAATCACTTGCAAACATCATAGAGCCAGATCAGCTGCGTCTGAAGTATCTGTTAAATTTATTCTACTCACAGCATTGATGTGCTGCTGCAGCCTCGTACTACACCCCAGCATTGATGTGCTGCTGCAGCCTTGTACTACACTCCAGCATTGATGTGCTGCTGCAGCCTCATACTACACCCCAGCATTGATGTGCTGCTGCAGCCTCGTACTACACCCCAGCACAATGGTATCGTCATTGCATATGGTGCACAATCGTATCGTCATTGCATATGGCGTACAATCGTATCGTCATTGCATACGGTACACAATCGTATCGTCATTGCATATGGCGCACAATCGTCATTGCATATGGCGCACAATCGTATCGTCATTGCATATGGCACACAATCGTATCTTCATTGCATACGGCGCACAATCGTATCGTCATTGCATATGGCACACAATCGTATCTTCATTGCATACGGCGCACAATCGTATCGTCATTGCATATGGGGCACAATCATATCGTCATTGCATATGGGGCACAATCATATCGTCATTGCATATGGCGCACAATCATATCGTCATTGCATATGACACACAATCATATCGTCATTGCATATGACACACAATCGTATCGTCATTGCATATGGCACACAATCGTATCTTCATTGCATACGGCGCACAATCGTATCGTCATTGCATATGGGGCACAATCATATCGTCATTGCATATGGCGCACAATCGTATCGTCATTGCATATGGGGCACAATCATATCGTCATTGCATATGGGGCACAATCGTATCGTCATTGCATACGGCACACAATCATATCGTCATTGCATATGGGGCACAATCATATTGTCATTGCATATGGCGCACAATCATATCGTCATTGCATACGGCGCACAATTGTCTCGTCATTGCATATGGCACACAATCATATCGTCATTGCATATGGCGCACAATCATCATTGCATACGGCGCACAATCGTATCATCATTGCATACGGCGCACAATCGTATCATCATTGCATATGGCGCACAATTGTCATTGGATACGGCGCATAATCGTATCGTCATTGATCATCTGGGCAATTGGCAACTGTGCCAACTGTCATAGACCAGTAAGCTAACGGAAAGAGACATACATGGATAGGCAATGCAATTAGTAAAACTGTATACAAGAAAGAGTGAGTAATATTGATACCCGAGTTTGCACAGCATACCCTGTTTAAGCCGTAACTTATTACCTTTGCTATACTTGCTAGGTGATGACTTTTTATACATTTTTTTGTATCTCTTTGTTATGTAATGCATGTATTTATTAGGTAGGTGTAAAAGCTATGCATAGTCTATGTTGATTATATGTTGTATATGTATCTGAACTGGTTTACCGCTTCCAAGGATACAGGACCGTTTATGGTACGATCCTTAGAATGGAGTACTTTAACCCTTTCAACCCCACAGGCCTCTAAATAGGCTTATGAAAAAGTGTAGATCCAGGATCTGCACTTTTTTGCCAGTAATAATTATTAATTTTAGACAAAATTACCCATCTTGATAAATGAACTGGTCCGAATGTAATTTTCTTATTCATTTATTGGTCTAAGAATATCATGGACCAGTCCATGTCAGTTACTTGGGGTTGAATGGGTTAATGCATCAGTCTAAAACCATTGTCTAAGAAGACCTTGTTGACCCTAGCCTGGGAACAGGCGTTGATGATATATTTTGCCTGATCAGTCATAAATATATGTTTAATACCAAGACCATTAATTGGGCCATATTGAGTTTCTGATAATATCAACTGTCATTTTGTCTGAATGACAGACTGGAACCCAGGCTATGTTGACCCTAAAGCTTGGATGGTGTACAGGTATCTACCATACTGCATACGTTGCTGTACAAATTGAAATGAAATCTTCCAACATCTCCCCAATGTGACTGATTCTTCACATGTCCTTTAATTTATACAAATTTATTTTAGCTCGATTGCGAAACAAGTTCTTATAACTTATATTAATCACTCTCGAGACCTCATTCCTGATGGAATCCATCGCCACAAGGGAGAGAGAAGAGGCAACGTGGAAATTAAATGCCTTGCCTAAGGGCACAATCGTAACGGCTCCAGCGGGGTTCGAACTCTGGACCTTTCGCACCACAAGTCCTTTGTAACTAAAATCAGAATACATAATACCAATATCCTTCTCTGTGTCACTTTATGCAGATTGGCCGATTACTGAAGCCGCTTGATGCATGATATTGTCAATGGAATTTATTGATCCACATCAATATACATACAATTGCTGATGGTACATGTAAATTCGATAACTCTGATCTTCAATGTTAATAAACTAAACCCTCTTTTTGACATGGAAAATGGGCGTACAGTTTTATGGCATCTTTAACCACTATGCATCAATGCCCTACCTTGCATCAAGTGAACCCGAAATGCACATGTCAATATTGCTACATGTAACTCTCAATATTGTAAATCAACAGACATTTCCCCTGATCAAACTAAACCATCTTTCACGTGGAAAATCGCAACTTGCACCTTTAACCCATTTCATTCTGGATACATTTAAAGGCTTTTGCAAACAACATAGATCCAGATCAGCCACAGCGTAACGCTGCGTGCTGATCAGGATCTATGTTGTTTGCTACGTAGCCAAGTATCTTAGCAAGATCATCTGAATATCAAACAGCATAGAGCCTGATCAGACGGCACGTTCTGTGGCAGCTGATCTAGCTCTATGTTCTTTGCAAATACTGTTAGAACGGTATCCAGAATGAAATGGGTTAACCACTCTGCAACAATCTTCCATCAAATGAGCATAAATGCACATGTCAAAATCAGTACTCTTGAAAATCAACAAAATACTTCCCCTGATCATACTGCGCTAACATGTAGTAAGTTGGCACACTCGAGCCTACGCAAAGCATTAGATAGCTGTGCTTTATAAGAATACCAGTAACAAAATGTGATTGACTTATTAATATGTATTTAATGCAACTATCGAAGTATTTATCCTGCATAAGTATGTCAAGTAGTTGAACTCGTAGTCGTATATCTTGTTGCTTAGTCGCTATGTAGAGTATACTAACTTGAACTTGATGAAAGTTGGAGCAATGCCAGAGGAATATACTAGTAATAGTAACAACTCTACCTTAATTTATGATAGAATTATTATCTCCCATGTGTTTGTGTTCTTCAGGTGCATCTGTCTATTGATGAAAACCACAACAACAAAAACATTGGTGTTCAAATAAGCATGGAGAATGGAGATCCGATCAAAACTGAAGAAATGGATGACTCGGACATGGAATATCTGGATCAACATGTCGGTGAGGCAGATGCCTGCAAGGAAAATGAGGAGTTAGACCATGCCGTGGAAGATGGGGAATCTCTGTCTGAGGATTCTGATTATGATGCTGCTGAAGATTTTGACGACAGCTTTAATTTGAATCACTTACAGAGCGAAACGGGTATGGGTATGATACCCAATATGGATTTGGTACCATCTAGGAAAGGGCCGGGCAGGCCTAGATCACTGAACCCAAAAAAGATGAGACAATCGTCGGAGACTATGCTAATGAACTGTGACCAATGTGACGCTGTGTTAACTGGGATCACCAGTCTCAATGCCCATGTCAGAAGGGTACATTTAAAGATGAAAAAATACAAATGTAAGATTTGTTTAAAAGCATTCTTCCAGCAAGCTCATAGAGATATGCATATTTCCGTTATCCACACTAAGAAATGTGAGGCATGTAATGAAAGCGTTCAAGAAAGCGTTCTCTGGGAAGAAGGAACGCAGAACACAACGCTGAGGGAAGTAATATGTTCCTGTGGGAAAACTGTTCGTTTTTATTCCAAAGTTGGTCGTGCTAAAGGTGTTAGACTACAAGACACAATTCCCAAACGGAAGCGGCCTGAAATAGAGATGATACGGATGACCTGCGATCAATGTGGTACCATCCTTACCGGACGCAGCAGTTTACTATCGCACATCAGACGTATGCATTTAAAAGTTAGAAATCATAAATGCAAAATTTGTACAAAAGAATTTTATTCATGTACACACCTAGACAGTCACATGTTGTCATTACATGCGCGCAGATGCCAGACATGCCAAGAGCTTGTTGTGGAGACAGAGCCATGGCCGAAGGGCACCGAGAGATGGATGGAGAGAATTGTTATTTGCAATTGCGGCTGTGCTGTGAGTATTGTCACAAAGTTTGGACCGAAATTGAAGGAGGATGACAACTTCAATGGTCCACCTAAAAAGCGACGAAAATCAAGATCAAAGTATACATCTGATTCAAGATTTGTCTGCGGAACATGCGGGAAAATCTTCCTGCAGAAATCTAATGCCATGTTTCATACATGCAGCAGCAAAGAAGCATCAAAATCTGTAGTAAACTGTGAGATATGTGAAGAATGTTTCAGCAATGAAAATGATAAGATTGCTCATTATAAAGAAGTTCACAATGTAGAGCCAGCTGAAGAAGAGTTAAAGATGGAAGAGGCGACCGATGGTTTGTTGATAGAAGAAGGTAGTCAGGTGGTAGTGTATCAAACAGACGGTCAATCTACTACGGATGCACCCGTACCCAGTATTCAGATAATGCATGAAGGTAAACTTGTAGCAACCGAGCAGGTATTGGACAGACAGGGAAATATGTCCCTTATTATCAAACACATAGAATAATGTGTTTATGATTGAGTGGAATTGCCTTGTATCAAGGTGACAATTGAACTCTACTGTGAACTGAGATTCATGAACACAATAAGGACTTATGATATCCGTGAATATTCTGCGGAAGAGAATTGTATTTATTGGTTTACAGTACTGTCGTCGCATAGCATATGATCAGGGTAATTTGCACATTGCAGATCAGCTAACAGATGAAGGTAATTTGCACATTGTGGAGTACGTCTAACAGACGTAAGTAATTTGCACATTGCAGATCAGCTAGCAGACTATCTCTAAATAAGCCTCTCTTTGTCTACAGGCCTATAGATGTAGTTACAGACACATGCAGATGGTCTAAAACTCTTCTTCAATTTGACAGTGCCTTTTCTCTTCCAATTAACAAACTAGTTACAGGAAATAGTCGACCATCTTGCAGAGGCTCACGTGGAAGATATAATGACAATGTCTGTACATTGATAATCACATTTACACGTATATTGCCCAATCATCTGTGAGAGTTGGTAGAAAAACACTGGCAATGATTCCAAGAAGGATAAGGGCAAGTCTATGTTTCCCACCTATTGTAGTACCGGTAAGGGCAAGTCTATGTTTCCCACCTATTGTAGTACCGGTAAGGGCAAGTCTATGTTTCCCACCTATTGTAGTACCGGTAAGGCACAGTAACTTTGTGCAACGGGTAAATTAATATTGTTTCACACTTGTTTTCATGTATATTTCTTCAATAATTTCCGACATGTTTTGTTAAAAGCTATTATTTTTGATTTACATGCAACACATTTATGGAGAAAATCACAATAAGCTTTAAGCTTCCAATTTAATCCATTTTCGTTTTGTATACAATGTATAATATTATGTAATGTACATTATTATCGAATAAATATGTTTAAACCAACACATTCTGAAGTGAAAAAATGACAATTTTATTGTTTTCTACAATGTATATAGGTCGTACGCAAAGCGTTATCATGTTGTTCTGCTTTACAGCCCAATAAGAAAATTGTTTACTTGTAAAGTAAATGTGTAAATCGAAAACAATATATCTATATATATAGACATTTACTTGATCAAATAATCACGTTTTTGGTTTTAGTAATCATTTGTGTATACAGTCTACATCCGTTATGTCAAAGTCGGTTATGTCGAATTCTCCGGTTATCTCAAAGTCCCGTTTCAGACACTATCATTTTACATATAACTGGCTTCGTTTATATAGAATTTCGTTAAGTCAAACTTCGGTTAAATCAAAGTATTTTGTTTGGTCCAACGGAATTCGACATAACGGATGTAACGGATGTAGACTGTATATAATTATGTTTTCTAGTATTAAAATAAAACGTTTCTTCTTGCTAGTCTTCACACATATTTTTAGCCAGACTACATTCACATCATACGATCCTTTACAGAGTTATTGATACATGCTTGTATTTATTTACAACAAATACAAACATGTGCAACAAGGAGTCATTTCATATATTACACAAATACCAGTTCATTGTGGGCAGATATCAAAATTTTACTTAAAGTCGTCACTCTTCATTGAAAAATGGAAATAGAGACTGTATTCATAATTTCTAATCCTCCATGGAAATAGGCTGTATTCATAATTTCTAATGCTTCATGGAAATAGACTGTATTCATAATTTCTAATCCTCCATGGAAATAGACTGTATTCATAATTTCTAATGCTCCATGGAAATAGACTGTATTCATAATTTCTAATCCTCCATTGAAATAGACTATTCATAATTTCTAATCCTCCATGGAAATAGACTGTATTCATAATTTCTAATGCTTCATGGAAATAGACTGCATTCATAATTTCTAATCCCCCATGGAAATGGACTGTATTCATAATATCTAATCCTCCATGGAAATAGACTGTATTCATAATTTCTAATGCTCCATGGAAATAGACTGTATTCATAAGTTCTAATCCTCCATGGAAATAGACTGTATTCATAATATCTAATTCTCCATTCTTACTGGTGCCTTAACCAAACTTAGTTTAATCTGTAGAAACTTATTTTGACAAATTATGCTTGTAGTCCACCATCTTATCAAATATCTCTCCAACGGTTAATTTAAATGACATTTACACATTTGTGTTTGATCGGCATAAATGCAGTTATTACATGTACGTAAGCAGCCATATGCATTGGAAGTTGCCATGCAGTAGATAGAACAAACGATCGCCAACCAACTGTTGTATGTATAGGATATAAGCCCAAAACGATCCAATATGTAAAATATTGCACTGTGCGATGTGCGCCGAAGACAGTACCAATATTTTACATATTGGCTCTGTTCGAGGCTTATATCCTATACATAATACTACTTTAAAACATTGTCGTGACGTCATACCTTTGTACTTGCAGTCCATTAATATTGGACTGCTGTCAAGAGGCCAGAGGTTTATATTAAATCCATGTAAATGGACGAAATCAACAATTTTAGTTAGCAGGATCTTGTTTCAAGTGTGTTTCAAGTAAGATATAAGCCTCAAACAGATCGAATATGTAAAATATTGGTACGGTCTTAGACGCTAAGTGCCTCAGACCAATATTTTACATATTCGATCACTTTCGGCTTGTATACTATTCTGAAACACGTACTTATACAACAAGATCCTACTAATTAAAATTGTCAATTTCGTCCATTTACGCGTAGGATTTAATACAATACTCTGGCCTTTAGACAAGTACAAAGGTATGACGTTACTCTGGCCTTGTCAAAAGGCCAAAGTGTTTTAAATCACGTGAAGCTATGCCAGATCTGATGCAGTAATCACCAACTATCCTGTATTCAACAGGAAGCTAGACCAGATCTGATGCAGTAATCACCAACTATCCTGTATTCAACAGGAAGCTAGACCAGATCTGATGCAGTAATCACCAACTATCCTGTGTATTCTACAGGAACCTAGACCAGATCTGATGGAGTAATCACCAACTATCCTGTGTATTCTACAGGAAGCTAGACCAGATCTGATGCAGTAATCACCAACTATCCTGTGTATTCTACAGGAAGCTAGACCAGATCCGATGCAGTAATCACCAACTATCCTGTGTATTCTACAGGAACCTAGACCAGATCTGATGCAGTAATCATAAACTATCCTGTGTATTCTACAGGAAGCTAGACCAGATCTGATTCAGTAATCACCAACTATCCTGTATTCTACAGGAAGCTATGCCAGATCTGATGCAGTAATCACCAACTATCCTGTGTATTCTACAGGAAGCTAGACCAGATCTGATGCAGTAATCATCAACTATCCTGTATTCTACAGGAAGCTGGACCAGATCTGATGCAGTAATCACCAACTATCCTGTGTATTCTACTGGAAGCTAGACCAGATCTGATGCAGTAATCACCAACTATCCTGTATTCAACAGGAAGCTAGACCAGATCTGATGCAGTAATCACCAACTATCCTGTATTCAACAGGAAGCTAGACCAGATCTGATGCAGTAATCACCAACTATCCTGTGTATTCTACAGGAACCTAGACCAGATCTGATGGAGTAATCACCAACTATCCTGTGTATTCTACAGGAAGCTAGACCAGATCTGATGCAGTAATCACCAACTATCCTGTGTATTCTACAGGAAGCTAGACCAGATCCGATGCAGTAATCACCAACTATCCTGTGTATTCTACAGGAACCTAGACCAGATCTGATGCAGTAATCATAAACTATCCTGTGTATTCTACAGGAAGCTAGACCAGATCTGATTCAGTAATCACCAACTATCCTGTATTCTACAGGAAGCTATGCCAGATCTGATGCAGTAATCACCAACTATCCTGTGTATTCTACAGGAAGCTAGACCAGATCTGATGCAGTAATCATCAACTATCCTGTATTCTACAGGAAGCTGGACCAGATCTGATGCAGTAATCACCAACTATCCTGTGTATTCTACTGGAAGCTAGACCAGATCTGATGCAGTAATCGCCAACTATCCTGTATTCAACAGGAAGCTAGACCAGATCTGATGCAGTAATCACCAACTATCCTGTGTATTCTACTGGAAGCTAGACCAGATATGTCGTAGATCACTCGCTAACTGTTGTATACCACATGAAGCTAGGCCATAATTATCTGGCACACTAGATAACCAATCGACCATTTTATACCACATAGCTAGGACAGATGTGTCACAGTACATCGCCAACCAGCCGTTGTATACCAGATGAAGCTACATGTTGGCCAATAGCACAATAGACCACCAACCAACCATTTTATACCACAGGAAGCTAGGCCAGTTCGGGAACAGTACATCACCAACCAGTCGGTTTTTACCCGATATGGCACAGTAGATCACCAACCAGCCATGGCACAGTAGATCACCAACCAGCCATTGTATACCACAAACACAGTAAGCTAGCACAGCTTGGGTCATTGTCATATCCGAGAAGATCATTTTTTAAATTTATAAGTATGTATACAAACTATATGACCTCTACTGTGTGGGTATGACCTCTACTGTGTGGGTATGACCCCACTATATGACCTCTACTGTGTGGGTATGACCTCTACTGTGTGGGTATGACTCCACTACATGACCTCTACTGTGTGGGTATGACCCCACTATATGACCTCTACTGTGTGGGTATGACCCCACTATATGACCTCTACTGTGTGGGTATGACTCCACTACATGACCTCTACTGTGTGGGTATGACCCCACTATATGACCTCTACTGTGTGGGTATGACGCCACTATATGACCTCTACTGTGTGGGTATGACCCCACTATATGACCTCTACTGTGTGGGTATGACCCCACTATATGACCTCTACTGTGTGGGTATGACCCCACTATATGACCTCTACTGTGTGGGTATGACTCCACTACATGACCTCTACTGTGTGGGTATGACCCCACTATATGACCTCTACTGTGTGGGTATGACGCCACTATATGACCTCTACTGTGTGGGTATGACTCCACTACATGACCTCTACTGTGTGGGTATGACCCCACTACATGACCTCTACTGTGTGGGTATGACCCCACTATATGACCTCTACTGTGTGGGCATGACCCCACTATTACCTCTACTGTGTGGGTATGACTCCACTACATGACCTCTACTGTGTGGGTATGACCCCTACTGTGTGGGTATGACCCCACTACATGACCTCTACTGTGTGGGTATGACCCCACTATATGACCTCTACTGTGTGGGTATGACCCCACTATATGACCTCTACTGTGTGGGTATGACTCCACTACATGACCTCTACTGTGTGGGTATGACCTCTACTGTGTGGGTATGACTCCACTACATGACCTCTACTGTGTGGGTATGACCCCACTACATGACCTCTACTGTGTGGGTATGACCCCACTATATGACCTCTACTGTGTGGGCATGACCCCACTATTACCTCTACTGTGTGGGTATGACTCCACTACATGACCTCTACTGTGTGGGTATGACCCCACTATATGACCTCTACTGTGTGGGTATGACCCCACTACATGACCTCTACTGTGTGGGTATGACCCCACTATATGACCTCTACTGTGTGGGTATGACCCCACTATATGACCTCTACTGTGTGGGTATGACTCCACTACATGACCTCTACTGTGTGGGTATGACCCCACTATATGACCTCTACTGTGTGGGTATGACTCCACTACATGACCTCTACTGTGTGGGTATGACCCCACAATGACCATTTACATCTTAATGCAGGTATATATTTTTTCTCAGTTAATTATTTGTCGACAACGTTCTCATGGCCTACACATATTATGGACGTTTATAGTGGTACAGAAATGTGTTCATAATACTTGTAATCCATAAAATGAATATTGTCCAACAATTTAAATTACGCCAAAGAGGCCACCGCTATAATCTTTTACTGTGCGATATCATAGCAACGGTTTCTATACAAGGCTATACAGTGCTCGCAATATAGCAAAATTGCTTCAAGATCGCATTTATATTCGCAAAAACATTAATAAATGTGCAGTGGAAGTTGAGAATATTTATTCAGTCATGTTGCAATATAATTTTGAACCATAATGTACGGAAAACAAATTGAATATATTTGAACTCTGCATTAGCATGTCCGAAGACAAAGCCATAACATTGTCACTGGCGCACGTTGAAGATTTGTAATCCGAGTGAGCTACTCTTAAAATGGAGCCCTATGACCATGAGCTAAATATTGTGCAATTGCTATAAATACCTTACAAGTTTCCCAAGACAGTTACAGCCAGACACATAATATATATATATATGATGATAATTTCAAATTAAAAGCATTGTTACCAATGTTGGCATTTTTCCATTAACAGAATATGTTAAGCAGTTACATTTCGTATCCAGTGGCAATGTCAGTTTCTAAATCAAAATTGACGATGGCAGGTTCTTGCATAATTGCAACTGTGGTACATCTAAGGGGGATACTCTCAATAACTTAAGCTTTCGATTTAATCCATTTTCGTTTTGTATACAATATATATATGTACTGTACATTATGAACGAATAAATGTTTAAACCAACTGCGGTATGGATTACTGAACAATGAAGACATTTATAAAAAATAATGCCTAAAACCGGATACCTAACCATATAACTATAGACCAGTGAAGCTACATAATGATACGTGTTTACTGTCACAGCAAGTGAAGCTACATGTTTACTGTCACGGCAAGTGAAGCTACGTGTTTACTGTCGCAGCAAGTGAAGCTACATGTTTACTGTCATGGCAAGTGAAGCTACATGTTTACTGTCACGGCAAGTGAAGCTACGTGTTTACTGTCACAGCAAGTGAAGCTACATGTTTACCGTCATGGCAAGTGAAGCTACATGTTTACTGTCACAGCAAGTGAAGCTACATGTTTACTGTCAGAGCAAGTGAAGCTACGCGTTTACTGTCGCAGCAAGTGAAGCTACATGTTTACTGTCAGAGCAAGTGAAGCTACGTATTTACTGTCACAGCAAGTGAAGCTACATGTTTACCGTCACAGCAAGTGAAGCTGCATGTTTATTGTCACAGCAAGTGAAGCTACATGTTTACTGTCACAGCAAGTGAAGCTGCATGTTTATTGTCACAGCAAGTGAAGCTACATGTTTACTGTCACGGCAAGTGAAGCTACATGTTTACTGTCACGGCAAGTGAAGCTATGCGTTTACTGTCACGGCAAGTGAAGCTACATGTTTACTGTCACGGCAAGTGAAGCTACGTGTTTACTGTCACGGCAAGTGAAGCTACATGTTTACTGTCACGGCAAGTGAAGCTACGTGTTTACTGTCACGGCAAGTGAAGCTACATGTTTACTGTCACGGCAAGTGAAGCTACGTGTTTACTGTCACGGCAAGTGAAGCTACATGTTTACTGTCACGGCAAGTGAAGCTACGTGTTTACTGTCACGGCAAGTGAAGCTACATGTTTACTGTCACGGCAAGTGAAGCTACATAACGATGAGTTTACTGTCACAGCAAGTGAAGCTACATAACGATGAGTTTACCGTCACGGCAAGTGAAGCTACATAACGATGAGTTTACTGTCACGGCAAGTGAAGCTACATAACGATGAGTTTACTGTCACAGCAAGTGAAGCTACATAACCATATGCGCTTATTGTCACGGCTATTTAGTCTTGGATTAAACATGAACAAAAATTCATTGCAATGAACTTGTATCTATAAAATCAGGCCAAATATGTGGCCATTTGCATTATGTGCACGAATGCCCACGAAATACTGCCTCGAGTTAATTTAGTCATTTTATTGCTCGATTCATTTTACATATGTATAATACAACATATGACAATTTCAAGAAAAGCAAACAGTTTGGGTCACAAGTTTTAGCAACATTAGTTACGGCCCTTCCGAGTGTTCACAAGATCATTGTCGAGGTATGGATCCTGGGTGATCATTGTCGAGGTATGAATCCTGGGTGATCATTGTCGAGGTATGGATCCTGGGTGATCATTGTCGAGGTATGGATCCTGGGTGATCATTGTCAAGGTATGGATCCTGGGTGATCATTGTCGAGGTATGGATCCTGGGTGATCATTGTCGAGGTATGGATCCTGGGTGATCATTGTCGAGGTATGGATCCTGGGTGATCATTGTCAAGGTATGGATCCTGGGTGATCATTGTCGAGGTATGGATCCTGGGTGATACACTGATCATTGTCTGAATCGCAAGATGGCTCATGAATACTCGCCCGTTACGGCTCACGAATACTCGCCCGTTACGGCTCACGAATACTCGCCCGTTACGGCTCACGAATACTCGCCCGTTACGGCTCACGAATACTCGCCCGTTACGGCTCACGAATACTCGCCCGTTACGGCTCACGAATACTCGCCCGTTACGGCTCGCCCATTACGGCTCACGAATACTCGCCCATGACTGTCCATGTTAAATTTAATTCAGAACAGATGCCAATAAGACATGGCACAGCGCAGATGCAGCAAAATATGTTCAGACACATTAATTCGACATGCATTCAGTCTTCGAAGATGGAGGCATAGAAACAAGTACAATGTATAGTATGCTATAAGTGTTTATTATGCTAATATTTGATGGTTAGACAGATTCAGAAATTGAACTTTGTAAATAATACATAATGATGTTATATTTCGGGTTTTACGCCTACATCAGCACCATTTCGGGCTATATCGCCGGCGGGCAGTTTACCTAACACCTTTCCTGGGCAGGCTCTAGCGGTTAACCAGTACTTGGGTGCACCAACCTCTGTAAGAAACTGCCAACTTTTTCATATAAATGAGACACGGTCTGAGCGGCGCTCGAACCCGTGACATAACATTGTAGTTTGTGGTAGTACATAACGTAATATAGTGCATGGATCTGATCTACACTGGTACATGTATATAATGTCAGATGCAAGTCAGTAATAAACAAAAGCAGTACTTTGGTTCTACTGCAAAATAAATGTAGTGAGCAATCTATCGTAAACACATCCGTGATTTAATATACGGTGTGAAAATATATCGAAATTGTATAAAAAGCACCATACGAGATCTCCGAAATGTCAACAAGAATATATATACATAAAAACATTATCTAACATTGTAACAAATGATAAAAAAATATTCTTTGTAAAATATGCAAATGAACAGCAGTACTTTTCTATAAAATTAAAAAAAAAAACGGTATGTGTGCAACAGGATATAGATATATAGGGTATAAATAGAGCAGAACCCCTCTATAGAGGCTGTAGGGATTTAGAGAGGTTCTCCGTATATAACGAGAGATCAGCGCGATACAGCAGTTCAGTATTGTAAATTGTCAATTAAACAAAGCGACAAAGACAGGAAAATCTACGACATGGAAGCATGTCAACTAAATATCAATATTTTTAAATTTTCTCTCAATGCAATCGTATTAATGTCTTGCCTATAAGCGACACTACAGATAAACTGATAATTTCACAATATCTTGCCTTGTTTTTCCACGTTTACACATTACACAGATTACTTGCCGACGAAATTTCCATTTAATATCCTTATGGTAACGTTTCCAACAATTATTGATAAATTGATTTATAAACTGTTCATGAATGTATGGATAGATATGGAAATATTCAGACGTCCATGTGAACTAGTTGGCGGTATAGACGACGGTGTTTTCAGCCTCGGACACTGGCCTGCTCTCAGAACTGAAAGTAGAGTTTTAAAAGTTATTAAATATAAATACAACGAGCATAGAAACAGCAGAAATATGTACGGTGCAAGCAGCAATTTTATTTGTTGGAATTTTAAATTACCAGTATAGGTCACGTCACGTAGATTTACTAATGAGATAACGCGATACAACTCTCGTCGATTTTACACTGTGCACTGGATAAAGGCATCTATTTTTAGAATGCCTCTACCATGTGCTCTGGTACAAGGAGCTACTACAAGGAAGAATAAGATGCCCTTCTTAGCAATGCACATACATGTAGGACTAACGGCAACCATCACAAAGTGGACTACAATAGAAATAACATTTGTCTTTCAGTTAATTCTTGGCAAATAAAACCTGGTTTGGAGTTCTCGCTCTTTGGCATTAACCATGCAGGCAGTAGTGGTTAAATCCAGCGCTCAAGGCCATAGGCCTTATTTGTGTAGGCCTTATTTGTGTAGGCCTTATTTGTGTAGGCCTTATTTGTGTAGGCCTTATTTGTGTAGGCCTTATTTGTTAATTCCGGTGCAAAGAACAAACAATGTATTATTCAACAATAAATAATGCAAATAAAAATATTATTTCGATTCTAACATATAGATACATCTATCTAAAGAGCGCAAAAATAGTGGTGTTTTTTACGTGTCACAAAACTACAAAAATAAAGATACGTTTGACATCACTCGCTAAACCATGTTTTATCGCAGATTTAAACCTGATAAATTCCTCCTTTACATATATAGACATAATGTCGAGCCATGTTAGGATATAAGTTGATCAAACTATACCTTATTTTTGAAAGTCCAGGGATCGCAGATTCGATCCCTCATCTGACCCTAATAATATTAAGTCTTTCAGATGGAACTTTATAACAGAGTTCTTGTGCTTTACACCGTGCACATAAAAAGAACCAGAGGAGACCCTGGAATGGGTCTCTGTCTATCTTTGCACTATCCTCCAAAATCTAAAACGACTAATGAGGCGTTGCTCATATGGGCATATGAACGATAAATAAACGCAAAAATACTAATATTTGAAGAAATTTAAACACTAGTTATTTATAGACTACTTAAATTACATATACAATGTTTGTATTTTAGAAGGATTAGAGATTTTATTACCTCATTGTCACATGGTACACGTTGCCTTCTGTAGTGTGCGGGCTCTGAAACACAACAATTAATATACAGTATTAATATGAACCTCGACAAGATCTGGTAAAACCAGTACAATGTTATATACCAACATGTTTTGTATTGTATAGCACGATTTATTTATCATCAATTACCGTATCATATATAAATATATATATACTAACTATTGAGAGAGTTAAACAATGCAATACATTTTAACCCTTTCAACACCAAGTAACTCACATGGATTGGTCCATGATATTCATAAACCAATAAATGAATCAGAAAATCACATTTGGACAAGTTCATTTATCAAAATGGGTAATGATGTCTAAAAATAGTCATATCACTGGCAAAAAGTGCAGATCCTGATGAGACGGCTCGTCACGAGCCGGCTCATCTGGATCTACACTTTTTATAAGCCTATTTAGAGGTCTGTGGTGTTGAAAGGGTTAAGGTACCCGGTAGTATTAAATTATACTAGTTAGATCTCTCCAATCACTGACTAATGTTTCTTTTGACTAATTAATGAAGCAGAATTAGTTGGTTTAAACATATTCATTCATAATATACAGTACATATCTATTGTATACAGAATGAAAATGGATTTAATCGAAAGCTTATTGAGATTATCTAAATGATGTGATGTTATTTCCTCACAAAACTGTGACGTAAAGCGACGCCACGTCAGTTTGCATTACGACTTGTAAATAGTAACAAAATTGTGATATTTTACTTCAAATTGAGTTTGACAATTTTACGGTTATGAAATACAAGTTGTAAGGAATATGTTCATATGAGAAGCGCAAGGTGAAACAGTACTAACTAGGAATTATACAATGGTATAATCGATAAATGATGTACACTTTTTTGTAGATATATTTTTAGCACCATAAAATGTTTGCCATTAATATATTACCCCCAAATAAAATATTATAGCATCGTTTAAAAATACCTTTCTTTGCCAAAAAAAATTATGGTTCCACTATTCAGAAAATAGTTATGCAATGCAGAAATGCAAAATACACCCAGCTCCTTTTCGCCTGGCTCGTCGTATATAACTATACTCGACAGCATTAAAAACGCAACATTTTAGAATTTTATTTTCTATGTACATACTCTATATTGCAAGTATTTTTCTAGCGATATACTTTAACTGCAAATAATTACATGGAACTGTGAGAAATGGATTCTTTTAGGTGATTGTCTAGTGCATAGACTGGCTTGATGAAATTAATAATTATATGCGTTGATGTTGATTATTAAATTTTCTTATGTACCAGTATATGGTTGCGTTTCTATTGCGTTTTAAGTATATAATTTAAAATTAATATTCCAGAAGACCAGACATATTTATATTTGTGAACAATTACTGGTAATACTGACAAAAAACAACACTAAATCCTGAAAGACATGGGTCCTGAAAGAAAGACATGGGTCCTGAAAGAAAGACATGGGTCCTGGTCCTGAAAGACATGGGGGCAACGTATTTCCACAATAAAGTACTAGGTGTGGATAGGGATGGCACTCTAGTAAGTAATATAATACCGACTGGAAACATTCATGTAATAGTAAATGCTACATGCAGCCCAATGAAAGATCTAGGATACTAGTGTTACATACAAAACATTCCTCCTACCCGTTTCAAACATATAAAAATGTTGAGGAATTTTGGAATTTCCAATACCACCAGTGAAACTGTTAATTGATCGAAGTATATAAATATATTTATCATATAACTTTGCCTGTATGCAGTGTTATACAGTCATCTGATATTTTCTTATATGTACACATGTGTAAATAACACCTGGAAGGATTCTGATTGGTTGAGAGAATAATCCTTATAATTGTAAATTAAACTTTAAAGTATGCATATTTCTATTTGAATTGTTCCATAACGTTAATGGTAAGACACACTATGATTTAAAAGTCGTATTGACGCAATTGTAACGCTGTTTAACATTTAAATATAATGCTGCTTTGCGTAGTGACATCATGACAATTTAGTGATGTAATGACAATTTGCGCTGACACTTGGTAATGTGATAAAAATGGTCTTGCTCATGATGATATTGTTCCATATTTTATGAAACTCGTTTTGCAATTTTTGCTATTAAGCTTGCCAAAAGGTTCACTTAATAGCAAATTTCCAAATGAGTTTAATAAAATATGGTATGAAATCACCATTTGAGATCATAATTATGTCTTCAGAGAATTTTCTGTGCATTTTTTTTTAGCATCAACATTTTACATATATAGGGCAAGCAAGACATTTTACATATCGCACAAGACATTTTACATATCGCACAAGACATTTTACATATCGCACAAGACATTTTACATATCGCACAAGACATTTTACATATCGCACAAGACATTTTACATATCGGGCAAGACATTTTACATATCGCGCAAGACATTTTACATATCGCGCAAGACATTTTACATATCGCACAAGACATTTTACATATCGCACAAGACATTTTACATATCGCACAAGACATTTTACATATCGCACAAGACATTTTACATATCGCACAAGACAATTTACATATCGCCAAGACATTTTACATATCGCACAAGACATTTTACATATCGCACAACATTTTACATATCGCGCAAGACATTTTACATATCGGGCAAGACATTTTACATATCGCACAAGACATTTTACATATCGCGCAAGACATTTTACATATCGCACAAGACATTTTACATATCGCACAAGACATTTTACATATCGCACAAGACATTTTACATATCGCGCAAGACATTTTACATATCGGGCAAGACATTTTACATATCGGGCAAGACATTTTACATATCGGGCAAGACATTTTACATATCGGGCAAGACATTTTACATATCGCGCAAGACATTTTACATATCGGGCAAGACATTTTACATATCGGGCAAGACATTTTACATATCGCGCAAAACATTTTACATATCGGGCAAGACATTTTACATATCGGGCAAGACATTTTACATATCGGGCTATAAAATGGATGTACAAATAGTTTTTTGCTTGAAATCTCACATTTGTCACGTGCCAACATTTAACTTTGCTTGCTATGTAAAATAATTGTATAAATAAACAGTGAGAACTTTTACTGTAAAAGATGTTTTACAATTACAGCACACTATTTGTACTATTTCTGTTCTATCACTGCTTGCATGCAGGTACAGACTCGAACCATTTTTCATCAATAAATTATTTGGGTTTTAACCCTTTCAACCCCACAGGCCTCTAAATAGGCTTATGAAAAGTGTAGATCCAGATTAGCCGGCTCGTGACGAGCCGTCTCATCAGGATCTGCACTTTTTTGCCAGTAATAATTATTACTATTTTTAGATAAAATTACCCATTTTGATAAATGAACTGGTCCAAAGGTAATTTTCTTATTAATTTATTGGTCTGAAAATATCACGCACCAGTCCATGTCAGTTACTTGGGGTTGAATGGGTTAAGTAAACTTTTGTATATTATCTCCTTTTATGGATTTTTATTTACAAAATAACCAACTTTGATGTTGAAGTTACCACCAGGAAACATGAAGTTACCACCAGGAAACATTAAGTTACCACCAGGAAACATGAAGTTACCACCAGGAAACATTCGCAAATGAATTATAGATTTATAGGAGACTTGTATATTCTTAGATATATGAGACTTTGAAGCAACAAACATGATTACAAGCTAACACTAACATATGAATAGTGAGGAGAAACTCAACAGTGGGTATATTACATAGAGAGAGGAGAGGCACGCACATGCAACAACAACAGTACAGGGATTTCCCACCACTAACTTGTACCCAGACTGTAATGCTTACCAAGCACACTATGAACTAGTTCATAAAGATCAGGCAGAAACTGACAGTTTATAAAGTTTATTCTAACATGACTTGATATTTTGTTCCGATAAACAAAGAACAAATCTACTGTTAAATCTGCAGTAAAGCATGGCTATGGCTGTTGAATTTTGCTCCCCTGTAAAAAAGTTATTTCTGGACTTTTAACACTTGCATTGGAATTGAATACAGCGATTGGGGAGGAGGATTTGTAGTGTTAATAACTAGCCATACAGGAAATATAGTGTTGATAGCCGGAGAATGATTTTCAGTGCCATTGGAATACAGAAAGTATTTTACAGGGAGGTATTTTGTAAAGCCATCAACCAAATAACAGGCAAGGAGACAAAATAACTCAAACATTTATTCGTTCATAGTGGGTCATGTTAGAATAGAAATAATATTTGTCTTGCTGTTATTTATCACCGAATAACACATTTTGTCGTTCCGCTGCGTAGGAATTAACTAACCACTTCAGCCTGCATGGTCAATTCTTACGCATCAGAAAGGCATACAGTGTTTTGTCATACGCCGATAAACAACGGCAAGACAAATATTATTTCCTAATTCAAAAGTTAACAACATGTTAAATAATTAGGGCAGTAAGTATGAAATGTACAAATAATTATGGCAGGTAGTATTAAATGTACAAATAATTAGGGCAGTAAGTATTAAATGTACAGACACATACCGAATTTCGTTAGTAGTGGACTTGACCGACCTTAACGCTACAATTTAGATGATGAAACACATGTTAGAAGCGGTTAAACATAGGAGTATAAAGCATAGCAAGCAATCATTTCACCCCTACATTTCTGTAATGGACTAATCCATCTTACAGTATGGAATCCTCTACAGCATGGTTTGAAATAATTAGTACAACCTAACAATTGTACTATAATGCATATTGTTTATGGCTTACCATGGTAGAATACGGCTCGGTACTAAATAAAGAAATAAATAAAACTAGTTACAATATCATTACTGTATAAATAACAATACAACATATGAATACAACATCAACCCATATTCAACACCAAGTAACTCACATGGACTGGTCCATGATATTATTCATAAACCAATAAATGAATCAGAAAATCACATTTGGACAAGTTCATTTATCAAAATGGGTAATTATGTCTAAAAATAGTCATATCACTGGCAAAAAGTGCAGATCCTGATGAGACGGCTCGTCATGAGCCGGCTCATCTGGATCTACACTTTTTGTAAGCCAATTTAGAGGTCTGTGGTGTTGAAGAAAGGGTTAATTTGAATACATTTTTTTATGATTTGTTATTTATTTCACGTATCGACTGTCCAGTTAGCATAGTGGTTAGAGTGCTAGTTTCTTGCCAATGCAACCCGTGTTCGATCCTCAGACCAGGAAGTATGTGAAATGGTACCGTGTTATCCGGATCAGATAGATGAGTTTTCCCCGTGTACTTGCACGAATGTGCGTTCATCCGCATCAACAAGAGTGATTAATAGAAACTGTTAAATCTTGTTTCGCAATCATTGTAAAATAAATAAAGTATATACTTAATATCAACTTTGCATTAAATATTAACCAACTAAATTATTTCAAATGGTAGGAAACGATGAACTGTATACAGCCTTAGAATATACTATACAGACATGCAGAGTGTTCACACTTACTGGTACTGGTTGTCATAGACCGGGTTCCTCATCGATAAACCGGTACGTCGAGTCGTGTCTTGGCGGTTGAAACTCATGTTGATCTCTCCGACTTCGCGACCGGCCTCATCAGGTGGCATGTACAGGTCCATGGTCTGAAACAGAAGTGCACGTACATGTCTTACGAACATCCCAGTAGTACAGCTTTAATAAACTAAATGCCAATAATTACACATCCAGTAGTACACATAGTAGGAATCCAGAGATGCAGCAATCTTGTGGCGAAAACCATTTTTGTAGCATCACTTGTTATATACATTTATAGCTTCTTCAACCTTATCTGGTAGAATACCCCAGGTGTCCCTCCCGGTAGCGATCCGATATGGACAGGCAGCTGTGTAGAAACAGAACCAGATAATGCCCACAAAAAACTCCACAACCTGCTAACCAGCAGCATTGACAGTTATTCTTAATCCACGACACCGACTGCTCGCCTGAAGAAAGTCTATAATGTGACAATTTAATTTTGAAAGGACTAATGCCCTAGTGCTGAGAAATATTGGGTTGGAATAGCAACATTAGTGGTCGACCCATTACCGTTATCTACGATCCACTGGACAAAACCTGATGTCCAGTTGGCATTCAATCATGCCAATTTAGAATTTTATTCACATCTCATTTACAAATTCATATTTATAAATGTTTAATGAGCTATGTACGGTAATCGGTATGCCTGCTGTTTACTTAACTGAAAATGATCATATTAAGTAGGATGTAAATAACGTCGACGTCTGGTGTATTTGCCGGGTTTTCAACCACATTTTCATGAATCCGATCAGACATTAACAAGCAATCACAATCTTTGCTAGTCACAATCAAACTTGTGTTAGTGACCATCTATTAAGCAGCCAATCTGCATTAAGCAGCCAGTTTCCAAATTCCCAATGTTTTATTAATTTGACCTCAATTAAGCAGCCACTCTGTGATTACCTTGGCTGGCTGCTTATGACGGGCTTGTTTTCACAAAATTTGGCTGAATATCAATGGTTTTATTTTCAGCTGAGATTTTTGCATTTAAATGTTCAATATTCTGACAGTTTGCTTTCAAACAATTGCCGATGTACCTTAGTGATGATTGAGCTTATTTACCCTCGCCGCCAGCGAACCATGTGGGCGAGCGGAGATGTACCCTAAAATGAAGGGAATGTTTATATACCTGGGTTTCATACTCTTTGAGGAAGCTTGGTGGATTTGTGAAGTCGGGTTGATGTTCATAGTTGTGGTGGTACACACGGTAGTTGGTCAGATAGGCACTGTACCTGAAATAAACATGTAGTTTATATACACGGTTCTAAGACAAACTGCCTATGAGACAGGCACTCAGGTAGAACTATCATTGATGTCCCAATTCTGGTATTGCATCAGATACATGTGGGCACCCAAGTAGAATTACCATTGATCTCCCAATTCCGGTATTGCATCAGATACATGTGGGCACCCAAGTAAAACTACCATTGATCTCCAAATTCCGGTATTGCATCAGATACATGTGGGCACCCAAGTAGAAGTACCATTGATCTCCCAATTCCGGTATTGCATCAGATACATGTAGGCACCCAAGTAGAACTACCATTGATCTCCCAATTCCGGTATTGCATCAGATACATGTGGGCACCCAAGTAGAACTACCATTGATCTCCCAATTCCGGTATTGCATCAGATACATGTAGGCACCCAAGTAGAACTACCATTGATGTGCCCAACCCAGTATGGCTACACACAGGTGACCACACTATGGAGAACTACATTGCGCCACTGAGGTTCCCATCCCAGTATTGTTCACAGGTGGGTAGCGAGTGATTAATATAAGTTGTTAAAGTTGGTTTCAAAATATTTGCAAAATAACTAAAGTTTACACTTTTTTAATCTACACATATACTAACCTGCTCCACTGGTAGAGAACATTGGAAGTCTGTTAACCTCTCCAAGTATTGTTAACCTACATGATACAGAGGTATACTAGCCTGCTCCATTGGTAGAGAACATTGGAAGCCTGTTAACCTCTCCCAAGTGTTATTAACCTACATGTTACAGAAGTATACTAACCTGCTCCACTGGTAGACAACATTGGAAGTATGTTAACCTCTCCAAGTATTGTTAACCTACATGTTACAGAAGTATACTAACCTGCTCCACTGGTAGAGGCCATTGGAAGTCTGTTAACCTCTCCAAGTGTTGTTAACCTACATGTTACAGACGTATACTAACCTGCTCCACTGGTAGAGGCCATTGGAAGTCTGTTAACCTCTCCAAGTGTTGTTAACCTACATGTTACAGATGTATACTAACCTGCTCCACTGGTAGAGAACATTGGAAGTATGTTAACCTCTCCAAGTATTGTTAACCTACATGTTACAGAAGTATACTAACCTGCTCCACTGGTAGAGGACATTGGAAGTCTGTTAACCTCTCCAAGTGTTGTTAACCTACATGTTACAGACGTATACTAACCTGCTCCACTGGTAGACAACATTGGAAGTCTGTTAACCTCTCCAAGTGTTGTTAACCTAAATGTTACAGAAGTATTCTAACCTGCTCCACTGGTAGAGGACATTGGAAGTCTGTTAACCTCTCCAAGTGTTGTTAACCTACATGTTACAGACGTATACTAACCTGCTCCACTGGTAGACAACATTGGAAGTCTGTTAACCTCTCCAAGTGTTGTTAACCTAAATGTTACAGAAGTATTCTAACCTGCTCCACTGGTAGAGGACATTGGAAGTCTGTTAACCTCTCCAAGTGTTGTTAACCTACATGTTACAGACGTATACTAACCTGCTCCACTGGTAGACAACATTGGAAGTCTGTTAACCTCTCCAAGTGTTGTTAACCTAAATGTTACAGAAGTATACTAACCTGCTCCACTGGTAGAGGCCATTGTAAGTCTGTTAACCTCTCCAAGTGTTATTAACCTACATGTTACAGAAGTATACTAACCTGCTCCACTGGTAGAGGCCATTGGAAGTCTGTTAACCTCTCCCAAGTGTTATTAACCTACATGTTACAGAAGTATACTAACCTGCTCCACTGGTAGAGGACATTGGAAGTCTGTTAACCTCTCCAAGTGTTGTTAACCTACATGTTACAGAAGTATACTAACCTGCTCCACTGGTAGAGGCCATTGGAAGTCTGTTAACCTCTCCCAAGTGTTATTAACCTACATGTTACAGAAGTATACTAACCTGCTCCACTGGTAGAGGCCATTGGAAGTCTGTTAACCTCTCCCAAGTGTTATTAACCTACATGTTACAGAAGTATACTAACCTGCTCCACTGGTAGAGGACATTGGAAGTCTGTTAACCTCTCCAAGTATTGTTAACCTACATGTTACAGAAGTATACTAACCTGCTCCACTGGTAGAGGAGGATGAGTAGACAGACGAGTCCCAGAGCTAGGATGATGACCGCCAAAACAATGAAGCCAGTCCAAGGATCGTTCATCAACCATACATAGGACTTTGTTGGCCGTACTGTTCTTCTTTGCAACAACTCGTCAGAGTAACTCTCAATGTGAGCGTCGCTGTATGGTGCTCGGATAACATCCACTTGGGCATACAGAGTGAGTGATGCTCTAACGTTTCCAATAAGTGCGACGGATGCTCCAGACGACAATGTCACCCTATATGAATAACGATGAAATCAAAATGTATAAAGAATGTGCACTAATGAATGATGTTTTAGCCCTTTACACTCGACAACAAAAAAGAGGCCAATTACTCATTTCACCTCTATACTGCTGGTCAGCAATAGGCACACTGTACTACATACCCAATAATAAACATCTATTAAAATGGACAACGGTGTGGTAAAGGTGTGGGGTTTATGTGAATAGTGGTAAAGGTGTGGTGTGGGGTTTATGTGGATAGTGGTAAAGGTGGGGTTTGTGTGGATAGTGGTAAAGGTGGGGTGTGGGGTTTGTGTGGATAGTGGTAAAGGTGGGGTGTGGGGTTTATGTGGATAGTGGTAAAGGTGGGGTTTGTGTGGATAGTGGTAAAGGTGGGGTGTGGGGTTTGTGTGGAGGAAAGGGTTAAATCAGTATAAAGACGATCTACTTTGGACTCCTGGACATCACCTTGGAAAAGTTCATCTATATCGTTTGTTTGTTCGGGTTCGACGCCTGTATAAGCACCATTTTGGGCTCTATCGCCGACAGGCAGTTTACCTAACACCTTTTTTCTGGGCAGGCTCCAGTTGTTAACCAGTACTTGGTGCACCAACATCCATAAGAAACTGCCACTTTTTCATATAAATGAGATACAGCCTGAGCGGGGACCTAACCTGTGACCATCAGTGATGATATGTTGCAGTGGTATGCAAGTCAGCGACATTAACCACTCTACCATGCAGGCGATTCATCTATATCCGACAATTCAGTTATCCCAAAGATACCAGCTGACTTTATTTCGTGTAAAGAAAGCACTCTAAGATACTAGATAGTTCAGACAGCTTAAGTTTATATCTTTGTGAGAAATCAAAATCGGATTAGCACAGTTAATTTTGTTTATACAAATTTATTGTAGCTCGATTGCGAAACAAGTTCTTACAACTTATATTAATCACTCTCGAGACCTCATTCCTGATGGTTGTGATGGAATCCATCGCCACGAGGGAGAGAGAAGAGGCAACGTGGAATTTAAATGCCTTGCGTAAGGGCACAATCGTAACGGCTCCAGTGGGGCTCGAACTCCGGACCTATCGCACCTGAAGCGAACGCGCATCCACTGCGCTATCACGACTTCCAGCACAGTTGTAACATACTCATCAACATACAACAAACGATGATATCATCAGATCGTCGATCAACAGTACCAAATATCTGTCCAAATTTACGATGCGTTCATTTTGCAAATGACGCGAGCGACTAGACGCGAAGACACTAATTTGTAAATGTGCCATAACATTGACTGTACGTTCCGATTGCTTTGTTTTTTGTGAGCAATGTGAAAATATGACTGTTTGAAAATGTTGCAATGTACAGTAACTTACAAGTGCAGTGGATCGGCTCCATTTTCATAGAGAGTGTACTGTCTGCTAAGGTGGTTCACAATGACGAAGGTGACGTCGGTTTTGAGACTGTCGACGCTCAGAATGCCGCCGTCCAGGTAACGTTTGTAGTTCACCTTCTCAATGAGAACGATCCTTTCAAATTGTCGCTGCAGAGCCTGCCGTATAGTTTCTAGTTCATCATTGATATCGTCGATGCCAGTGTTTAGAACCAAAATGAATCTGTTCACGTCTTCAATAGTGTTAATCTAAAAGTTCACCAATCAAAATCAATAAGTGATTTCATTCATTAAATCCATCCTACCTGCCCATCCTACCTTAAATCTTGAAGCTGAATTAAGATATAACTGGAAAATGGAACCACTGTATAAATTAATTTGAAGAAAACAAATGCAATTTTGTTGTTTTCTTCATGCTCACATATAGCCACATATAGCCACATATATACCATAATGCCACATATATACCATAATGCCACATATATACCATAATGCCACATATATACCATAATGCCACATATATACCATAATGCCACATATATGCCATAATGCCACATATATGCCATAATGCCACATATACACCACATATAGCCACATATATGCCATAATGCCACATATAGCCACATATATGCCATAATGCCACATATAGGCCATAATGCCACATATAGCCACATATATGCCATAATGCCACATGCAAAATGAAAGGCGATGAAATGCCATCAAATATAAAGTGAATTACAGATGGCAGTGGACACAGAAGTAATGTTAATCACGTAATAATAACGTTGACATGTTGAACTAATTTCGACACACCTAGGTAACTGAGAAACCAATTTTAAACATAAAAATATTGGATTTACAAATACTATGCCTAAAATGATTAGACATTTTTACTGATTTTACAATATATATGTACTTTCTATTTCAGGATGCCAGGTTTTGCCGAATATTTGCATGCATATAGGAACAACTGGAGGAACAATGGAGGCAACGTAGCCGTTTAATGAATGATCTACTTACGTAGACAATGGTCTCGGACACATGCCGCAAGGACGTGCTAATCGGCATGTCTTGAGCTGTTGCTGTAAACACAAACTGTCTCTGGTCTTCTTGGCGAAACTCGCGCATCGGATGAATCACACCGTCGTTGAGGTCCACAGAGAAAGGAACTATTTCGCCAGAAGTGTCACGATTTGCCACATAGTACTCCACTTTACCATTCAGAGCCAGATCTGGATCTGTGGCCTGTAATATCAATAGTTGTAGACAATCCTAGATATAGTCGGTGCGAAGATGTACTAGCAAATAGCCCGAGGCTGTACCAGGAAATAGCCAAAGGCCGTACCAGGAAATAGTCGGGAGGCCGTACCAGGAAATAGTCGGGAGGCCGTACCAGGAAATAGTCTAGGCCGTACCAGGAAATAGCCAGAGGCCGTACCAGGAAATAGCCCGAGGCCGTATCAGGAAATAGCCCGAGGCCATACCAGGAAATAGTCAGAGGCCGTACCAGGAAATAGTCAGAGGCCGTACCAGGAAATAGCCAGAGGCCGTACCAGGAAATAGCCCGAGGCCGTATCAGGAAATAGCCCGAGGCCATACCAGGAAATAGTCAGAGGCCGTACCAGGAAATAGTCCGAGGCCGTACCAGGAAATAGTCCGAGGCCGTACCAGGAAATAGCCCGAGGCCGTACCAGGAAATAGCCTGAGGCCGTACCAGGAAATAGCCCGAGGCCGTACCAGGAAATAGCCCGAGGCTGTACCAGGAAATAGTCGGAGGCCATACCAGGAAATAGTCGGAGGCCGTACCAGGAAATAGTCAGAGGCCGTACCAGGAAATAGTCGGAGGCCGTACCAGGAAATAGTCGGAGGCAGTACCAGGAAATAGTCGGAGGATGCACCGCACACACAGTTCAAGACTGCACCGCACACACAGTTCAAGACTGCACCGCATACACAGTTCAAGACTGCACCGCACACACAGTTCAAGACTGCACCACACACAGTTCAAGACTGCACCGCACACACAGTTCAAGACTGCACCGCACACACAGTTCAATACTGCACCACACACACAGTTCAAGACTGCACCACACATAGTTTGAGGCCTTTCCACACACAGATTGAGGCTGTTCAACACACAGTTCAAGTCCATACAAATTGTTTCCAAGGACATTCCGCAAACAGCTCAAGGTCATTCTAAAAATAGTTCAAGACTGTACCACAAAATTCAAGGCCATACTACAAATAGTCATTGATCTCACTAAATATAGTTCAGGATCTGTGAATTGCAACTACGTCACGGTAATATATAAGGAATGAATCACGGGTTAATAGTTTCCATCAGGGTATGAACTACATTGGGCGTGGTTAACGTGTGTAGAGGTCGAAGGCCTACATGATGACGGAATACTTGGCAAACACTTTCTAGATTATACAATGATAAGTTTATGAGAACACCACCAGACAGTGCCATTAGTTCCAACGATATCCAAGACACATTCCAAAGTCTACTAAATGCTACCAAACCAAATAAGAACTTAACCCATTCAACCCCAAGTAACTGACATGGACTGGTGCATGATATTTTTAGACCAATAAATTAATAAGAAAATTACCTTTGGACCAGTTCATTTATCAAAATGGGTAATTTTATTTATAATAATTAATTATTACTGGCAAAAAAGTGCAGATCCTGATGAGACGGCTCGTCATGAGCCGGCTCATCTGGATCTACACTTTTCATAAGCCTATTTAGAGGCCTGTGGTGTTGAAAGGGTTAATGTATACTTACGAATATTGTAAGCGGTGACACGGCGCTCTGCGAGTATTGCGAGATAGCGCCGATATAGATGTTCCTGTCTAGAAGACTCTGAACCTCCGGATACACAGGGTAGATGAATGTCGGTGCATTATCGTTGGCATCCAGGATCGTAATGTACACATATGTCAGTGCGTAAGACGGATACACTGAAAAATTTACATTCTTTTATAGTCTACAGTATATACATATAAGCTACTGTACTTAAAGGTTATTCATGGAAGTCGTGATAGCGCAGTGGATGCGCGTTCGCTTCAGGTGCAAAAGGTCCGGAGTTCGAGCCCAGCTGGAGCCGTTATGATTGTGCCCTTAGGCAAGGCATTTAATTTCCACGTTGCCTCTTCTCTCTCCCTCGTGGCGATGGATTCCATCAGGAATGAGGTCTCGAGAGTGATTAATATAAGTTATAAGAACTTGTTTCGCAATCGAGCTAAAATAAATTTGTATAAACTAACGGTTATTCACATTCTCAAGTCAATTCAGGTGTTTCTTGGACCAATTACCAATGTAAAATCTGATAAAATTCCAACAAATATTAACGATCCACGGTTCATTTGCAAAAAACATTGTGGTGTATGAATTTATATTAAACAAAATCTGATTTGAAAAAGAATGAACTAGACATACGTCCATCTCGTTCGTTCTTGAAATTGGGATTTCGTGACAATTACAATGCAATGCATGTGTAATCTTTCCCCATACCAACACTAATTATATGCCCAATCACACAATAGTTGATGCCGGTTGCACACAGGAATAATGTGAACATTTGTTTCGACAGTACATGACGGTCAAGTAAACGCAAATCGTCTTTTACACACAATAATTCAATAGTGGAACGTACCTGGAACAAGGTCTTGGACCTGTCTCTTATTAATAACTCTCTCCCTCACACTGATGGTGATATTCCAGAAGGATTCATACTCTCGATCGAGAATGCCGAGCACTTCCAATTGACAGCTATACCCACTGCTCACTGCAGAAACTCGGAACAAATCTGAAAATATCCACATACAAATCTCTATCCAATACACGCAAACATGTTCTCTATCATAACACTCAATTTCAATTTTCCCTCCGAGTATCATTTCTGACACTCTGGTAGAACCTTCCATAGACAAGCTAGATAGCTTCCAAATAGGAAAGAATAAGACCTCAGAAGGTTTCGTGAACACCAAGAGTGTAAGGCAAAGTGATTGTTGGGTCAACAATGGTACACAAACTACTTCACATTTCCAAACTACAGTCTACATCCGTTCTGTCGGATAAAGTCCCGTTTCACACACTATCATTTTACATATAACTGGATCTGTTTATATCGAATTTCGTTAAGTCATTCGGTTATGCGAAAGTATTTTGTTCGGTTCGACGGAATTCGACATAACGGATGTAGACTGTATATTAGAATGGAAAATGCCACATGTGTATAATGAATTCACAACATATCAATACTGAAGTTACCATGTCATAAGCACAAGGGACAGGCATCTACATATATTTGCCATGTTCAATTTTATACCATCAGTTGGAGATTTCAATCCACCAAATTTTTCCAAAAGACGGAAACTTGCTCTACATCTTTATGCAAAATATAACCCTTTGTTCTATTACCAAGATAAAGTACCCGGTAGTTTAAATTACCAACATTTGGGGCTTCATAAACACTGCAATCCATGAAATAAATATACAAGTACAATTTAAACGCAGCAAATATCAGTTGGTTTACAGTACCCCTTTCTATTCGTGCCCTTTGCATTTATATGTATAAAAAGCTCACTGAAGTCACTGTTGAGGAAATTATTATCTCGGCCGTCGATAGAGATTATCTGACACTCGAGCTGCAGGTGACTGTTGGTGTTGGTCACATCTAGGGTAACCATCACCGGTTCAGCTACATAGTCGTAGTTCTCAACCACCGACAACAAATGTTCAGGCACAGAAAAGCCAAGTGTACGTTCAATGCCAGTGTACGTAACATCCACGGTAACGAGAGCTCTGCTGGACAATGGCTTCCAACTACGGTCAATGGCAATGATATAGAACTGAAAGAAACAAGAGCTATCGGTAAGACGGCAAGTGAACTACATGTATTAGGTAAAATTTGACATTGACATTAATGTACCACTTAAAGACGGTCAGCTGTTCCTATATATAGCAGCCATTTATTAAATATTTTACCTCTGTTAAGCAGCCATTTTCTATGCAACCGTTGACCTGCTGCTTACTATCAAACTTTACTTCTGTGAATCTCTGGTTAAATATCAATTTCTAAACAAACAAAGCAATTTTGACCACCATGGAGTTCGAGGCAACATCTATTTCTTGGATTGAAGAATTCCCCAGCAGGTCGTCCTTGAGGGCTGCAGATTATCCGCTTCACCCGTCGCTTCTGGCGTAACTCAGGGCAGCGTTCTCGACCTCTTTCTGGCCGAGATCAATAAATGGTCTCAAATGTTACGGGAAGTTACACGCCCTTCAATCATGGGAACATGACCGACAGGTGGGCTTCAGTCCAGACAAGTGTGAAGTCATACATATATCCACTAAGAGGCACCCAAGGAACCCGACTAAAGTCAACAGACCATGCAAAGAGTATTTTGGCGGAACAATCTCAACAATCGTTACTGGAAAAAACATTGATGATGTGACTAGGGCAAATTGGACCCCATGTCCTTCATACGAAGAAAGCTATGCGAATGCTAAAGCAATTGCCGTCCAGACATATGCTCTTCCATTGTCAGTGTGGAATACATCTGGTCCATTCATCCCAATAGTCACTATACATCTGGAGAGCAGCTAGGTTTGTTATGATTGACAGCCTACTGCCGTGTGAAACAAAATGATAAAAAAGTAAAGTGAATATTTACCTCAAACTGCGACCGTCCATCGGTGGTGTCCAGACTGCTCCGCACATACAGTACGCCGTCCTTCGTTATTCCAAAGTATGTTTGTGCATAGGGATAGTCTGGATCTATGAGATAGTCAAACTCAGCATTGGGAGTATTCCTGCTCAGCTCCACGGTCCTGTCATCATCGATTGCGGTCGATGCGAACAGTTCTCTTCCTGTGGCCCAGAAGTCTGGCACCTCCGACGAATACTCCGGTGCCGTGAATAGTGGGGCATGCTGATTACGAACAATGTTGATATATACAGTTGCAGTTGCCGACTTGGGCTGGGTTGCTTTATCCGTGGCCACAACAAGAATCTGTACAAAAGCAAAATACAAAAGCATAAGTAAATAAAGTGGTGGAAACAATGATAATATTTTATTAGTATTGAAAAGTATTGCATATAATAAATTTTAGAAATTATTTATGTTTATTAACCCTTTCTTTCATAGAGATATTGGGTAATATACTATTCTCCATACAAACGACAGCCATTTATCTATCATGCAGTGAATAAATAGTCGCCATATCTATCCCACCTCCATAGATATTACAGGGACTTTATATAGATTTAGGTTAATATACTATTCTCCATACAAACTACAGCCATTTAGCTATCATGCAGTGAATAAGTAGTCACCATATCTATCCCACCTTCATAGATATTAATGGGTCTACACAAGATTCTGGACTTTATTATGAACTTTAATTTTACTACTACATTGTCAATGTATGTCGTAATGGCTCTATGTTGTTTGCAAAAGCGACTTTAATTGTGATTGGCAGGTTAAGTGTTAACTGGGATAAAACAAGTGGCATAATAATGTTTGTTTGTTCGGGTTTTACATCAGCACCATTCTGGGCTATATTGACGGCGGGTAGGTTACCTAGCACCTTTCCGGGGCAGGCTCCAGCGGTTAACCAGTACATTGTGCACCAACCTCCGTAAGAAACTGCTAACTGTTTCATAAAAGAGACAACTTGAGTGGGGCTCGAACCCATGACCATCAGCAACGATAGGTTACAGTGTACCAATCAGCGACCATAACCACTCGACCACGGAGGCGGCCGGCATAATGTGTACCTTAGAATGATATACTAACCGTGAACACGTCTGGTACACCTTGCCTGGTCAATGGCTGACTGATGTAGATACTGCCCTCTGTTGGGCTGACGACAAACTGGGCTAATCCATTTGGTGGTGTATAACTCAAGCTGGATATACTGTAGCGAACTGTTCCACTCACAGTCTATAAAATGATGCAAACATGATCATCTCTCACTCGGTAAGTAACATATAAATACATAGAACCATCATACATCAGTAACACTATTTAGAATTTAACAAGATTGTCCATTGCTAAACTTTAAATTACATTCAATAAGCAATACCAATTTAGAATTTAACAAGTTTGTCCATTGCTAAACTTTAAATTACATTCAATAAGCAATACCAATTTAGAATTTAACAAGTTTGTCCATTGCTAAACTTTAAATTACATTCAATAAGCAATACCAATTTAGAATTTAACAAGTTTGTCAATTGCTAAACTTTAAACTACATTCAATAAGCAATACCAATTTAGAATTTAACAAGTTTGTCAATTGCTAAACTTTAAATTACATTCAATAAATAATACCAATTTAGAATTTAACAAGTTTGTCCATTGCTAAACTTTAAACTACATTCAATAAGCAATACCAATTTAGAATTTAACAAGATTGTCCATTGCTAAACTAACTTGCATTCAATAAGCAATACCAATTTAGAATTTAACAAGTTTGTCAATTGCTAAATATTTAACTTACATTCACTGGATAAACAATATCAATTTAGAATTTAACAAGTTTGGCGACTGTTAAACTTTTAACTTACATGTACTGGGTCATTGTCTGTTGCTATTGTTCTAATGACCGACTGCTGCACCGACAGATATTCGGAGATGGTAATGTTGTAGGTGTTGGAAGTGAACACTGGTGCATTGGGGTTCCTGAGAACGGTGATAGTGACCTTCGCCGAGTCGTAACGCACCACAGCATTATCTCCTGGGTTGTCTGTAGCTCTAACTGTCATCTGTAATCAGGATGAACAAGATTTACAAGCCACTCATGCAATGAGGTCAAACATATCCTGTAATGAGGTCAAGCATATCATGCAATGAGGTCAAGCATATCCTGTAATGAGGTCAAGCAGCATATCCTGTAATGAGGTCAAGCATATCCTGTAATGAGGTCAAGCATATCATATAATGAGGTCAAGCATATCCTGTAATGATGATGCAGTTGGAATTATATTGCATCAAATGAGTGCCAAGTCTCCACAATCCTCCATACCGTGCTTAGACAAGTCTCCACAATCCTCCATACCATGTTTAGACAAGTCTCCACAATCCTCCATACCGTGCTTAGACAAGTCTCCACAATCCTCCATACCATGTTTAGACAAGTCTCCACAATCCTCCATACCGTGCTTAGACAAGTCTCCACAATCCTCCATACCGTGTTTAGACAAGTCTCCACAATCCTCCATACCGTGTTTAGACAAGTCTCCACAATCCTCCATACCGTGCTTAGACAAGTCTCCACAATCCTCCATACCGTGCTTAGACAAGTCTCCACAATCCTCCATACCGTGCTTAGACAAGTCTCCACAATCCTCCATACCGTGCTTAGACAAGTCTCCACAATCCTCCATACCATGTTTAGACAAAGTCTACACAATCTTCCATACCGTGTTTAGACAAGTCTCCACAATCCTCCATACCGTGTATAGACAAGTCTCCACAATCCTCCATACCACATTTAGACAAGTCTCCACAATCCCCCATACCGCGTTTGTTCAATCATGGTCAAGAAGCATTAGAGATGCTGTTTGATGAAGAAATTGTGGCTGGATGCATGCAGATACAGACAATCTGCCCTTTACTCATACAAGTAACAATATGTACAACATGTTCACACGTCTTGTTTGTTTTACGACGCCACCAACAACTTTGGTTATATGCCGAACTTCCAGCTATTATTGGTGGAGGAAGATCCTGGTTGCCCCTCCGAGCAGTATTTTAGGTGTGGACGGGCACCCAGGTAAACACACTGACCTTCAGCAAGCCAGCTGGACGTATTCACAAGTACTTACTATCAATGCACATGTCATACAAACTAAATCGGTTGCGTACCTCAAAGTTCGAGACTCCAGTCTGTGTAAGTGCTCCGTTGACTCTGATGATTCCCGTGACTGGATCGATGTTGAAGTACGCTGTTCCAGAGTCGCTGCTATATATACTATACGTGATGGGGTGCTGAAATCAAATGTTCATCTCATCGGCTTACATTTGGAAAATGATGTACATTCAATAGCAATGATCATGACCTGCACTATACAAAATATGATTCTTAACTATGCCATACAAGACTTGAACTGTGCAATACAAGATCTGCACCATGCACTATATATAGAACCTGCACAATACAAGATCTGCACCATGCACTATATCTAGGACCTGCACAATACAAGATCTGCACCATGCACTATATATAGGACATGCACAATACAAGATCTGCACAATACAAGATCTGCACCATGCACTATATATAGGACCTGCACAATACAAGATCTGCACACTACAAGACCTGCACAATACAAGATCTGCACCATGCACTATATATAGGACCTGCACAATACAAGATCCGCACACTACCATACAAGACTGGCACAATACAATACAAGACTGGCACAATACAATACAAGACCGGCACTATACAATACAAGACCGGCACTATACAATACAAGACCGGCACTATACAATACAAGACCAGCACTATACAATACAAGACCGGCACTATACAATACAAGACCGGCACTATACAATACAAGACCTGCACTATACAATACAAGACCGGCACTATACAATACAAGACCGGCACTATACAATACAAGACCAGCACTATACAATACAAGACCGGCACTATACAATACAAGACCGGCACTATACAATACAAGACCGGCACTATACAATACAAGACCGGCACTATACAATACAAGACCAGCACTATACAATACAAGACCGGCACTATACAATACAAGACAGGCACTATACAATACAAGACCGGCACTATACAATACAAGACCGGCGCTATACAATACAAGACCGGCACTATACAATACAAGACTGGCACTATACAATACAAGACCGGCACTATACAATACAAGACCGGCACTATACAAGATCTGCACCATGCACTATATATAGGACCTGCACAATACAAGATCCGCACACTACCATACAAGACCAGCACACTACAATACAAGACCGGCACAATACAATACAAGACCGGCACTATACAATACAAGACCGGCACTATACAATACAAGACCGGCACTATACAATACAAGACCGGCACTATACAAGACCGGCACTATACAATACAAGACTGGCACTATACAATACAAGACCGGCACTATACAAGACCGGCACTATACAATACAAGACCGGCACTATACAATACAAGACCGGCACTATACAATACACGACCGGCACTATACAAGACCGGCACTATACAATACAAGACCGGCACTATACAATACAAGACCGGCACTATACAATACAAGACCGGCACTATACAATACAAGACCGGCACTATACAATACAAGACCGGCACTATACAATACAAGACCGGCACTATACAATACAAGACCGGCACTATACAATACAAGACCGGCACTATACAATACAAGACCGGCACTATACAATACAAGACCGGCAAATACAATACAAGACCGGCACTATACAATACAAGACCGGCACTATACAATACAAGACCGGCACTATACAATACAAGACCGGCACTATACAATACAAGACCGGCACTATACAATACAAGACCGGCACTATACAATACAAGACCGGCACTATACAATACAAGACCGTCACTATACAATACAAGACCGGCACTATACAATACAAGACCGTCACTATACAATACAAGACCGGCACTATACAATACAAGACCGGCACTATACAATACAAGACCGGCACTATACAATACAAGACCGGCACTATACAATACAAGACCCGCACTATACAATACAAGACCGGCACTATACAATACAAGACCGGCACTATACAATACAAGACCGGCACTATACAATACAATACCTGCACTATACAATACAAGACCCGCACTATACAATACAAGACCCGCACTATACAATACAAGACTGGCACTATACAATACAAGACCGGCACTATACAATACAAGACCTGCACTATACAATACAAGACCGGCACTATACAATACAAGACCGGCACTATACAATACAAGACCCGCACTATACAATACAAGACTGGCACTATACAATACAAGATCTGCACTATACAATACAAGACCGGCACTATACAATACAAGACCTGCACTATACAATACAAGACCGGCACTATACAATACAAGACCGGCACTATACAATACAAGACCTGCACTATACAATACAAGACCTGCACAATACAAGACCTGCACAATACAAGACCTGCACAATACAAGATCTGCACAATACAAGACCTGCACTATACAATACAAGACCTGCACAATACAAGACCTGCACAATACAAGACCCGCACTATACAAGACCTGCACTATACAATACAAGACCTGCACAATACAAAACCTGCACAATACAAGACCTGCACAATACAAGACCCGCACTATACAAGACCTGCACTATACAATACAAGACCTGCACTATACAATACAAGACCTGCACAATACAAGACCTGCACTATACAATACAAGACCTGCACAATACAAGACTGAACACTACAAGATCTGCACAATACAAGACCTGCACAATACAATATCTGAACACTACAAGACTGCACAATACAAGACCTGCACAATACAAGACCTGCACAATACAAGATCTGAACACTACAAGATCTGCACAATACAAGACCTGCACAATACAAGATCTGCACAATACAAGACCTGCACAATACAAGATCTGCACAATACAAGATCCGCACTATACAAGACCTGCACAATACAAGACCTGCACAATACAAGACCTGCACAATACAAGACCTGCACAATACAAGATCTGCACAATACAAGACCTGCACAATACAAGACCTGCACAATACAAGATCTGCACAATACAAGACCTGCACTATACAATACAAGACCTGCACAATACAAGACCCGAACTATACAAGACCTGCACTATACAATACAAGACCTGCACAATACAAGACCTGCACTATACAATACAAGACCTGAACACTACAAGATCTGCACAATACAAGACCTCCACAATACAAGACCTGCACAATACAAGACCTGCACAATACAAGACCTGAACACTACAAGATCTGCACAATACAAGACCTGCACAATACAAGACCTGAACACTACAAGACTGCACAATACAAGACCTGCACAATACAAGATCTGCACAATACAAGACCTGCACAATACAAGATCTGCACAATACAAGACCTGCACAATACAAGACCTGCACAATACAAGACCTGCACAATACAAGATCTGCACAATACAAGACCTGCACTATACAATACAAGACCTGCACAATACAAGACCTGCACAATACAAGACCCGCACTATACAAGACCTGCACTATACAATACAAGACCTGCACAATACAAGACCTGCACTATACAATACAAGACCTGAACACTACAAGATCTGCACAATACAAGACCTGCACAATACAAGACCTGCACAATACAAGACCAGAACACTACAAGATCTGCATAATACAAGACCTGCACAATACAAGACCTACACAATACAAGATCTGCACAATACAAGACCTGCACAATACAAGATCTGCACAATACAAGACCTGCACAATACAAGATCTGCACAATACAAGACCCGCACTATACAAGACCTGCACAATACAAGACCTGCACAATACAAGACCTGCACAATACAAGACCTGCACAATACAAGACCTGCACAATACAAGACCTGCACAATACAAGATCTGCACAATACAAGACCTGCACAATACAAGACCTGCACAATACAAGATCTGCACAATACAAGACCTGCACTATACAATAAAAGACCTGCACAATACAAGACCTGCACAATACAAGACCCGAACTATACAAGACCTGCACTATACAATACAAGACCTGCACAATACAAGACCTGCACTATACAATACAAGACCTGAACACTACAAGATCTGCACAATACAAGACCTCCACAATACAAGACCTGCACAATATAAGATCTGCACAATACAATATCTGCACAATACAAGACCTGCACCATGCACTATATAGGACCTGCACAATACAAGATCTGCACACTACAAGACCTGCACAATACAAGATCTGCACCATGCACTATATATAGGACCTGCACAATACAAGATCTGCACCATGCACTATATATAGGACCTGCACAATACAAGATCTGCACACTACCATACAAGATCCGCACAATACCATACAAGACCGGCACTATACAATACAAGACTGGAACTATACAATACAAGACCGGCACTATACAATACAAGACCGGCACTATACAATACAAGACCAGCACTATACAATAAAAGACCGGCACTATACAATACAAGACCGGCACTACACAATACAAGACCAGCACTATACAATACAAGACCGGCACTATACAATACAAGACCGTCACTATACAATACACGACCGGCACTATACAATACAAGACCGGCACTATACAATACAAGACCAGCACTATACAATACAAGACCGGCACTATACAATACAAGACCGGCACTATACAATACAAGACCGGCACTATACAATACAAGACCTGCACTATACAATACAAGACCGGCACTATACAATACAAGATATGCACTATACAATACAAGACCGGCACTATACAATACAAGACCGGCACTATACAATACAAGACTGGTACTATACAATACAAGACCGGCACTATACAATACAAGATCAGCACTATACAATACAAGACCTGCACTATACAATACAAGACCTGCACTATACAATACAAGACCGGCACTATACAATACAAGACCAGCACTATACAATACAAGACCGGCACTATACAATACAAGACCCGCACTATACAATACAAGACCCACACTATACAATACAAGACCCGCACTATATGATACAAGATCCGCACTATACAATACAAGACTCGCACTATACAGTACAAAACCTGCACTATACAGTACAAGACCTGCACTATACATTACAAGATCTGCACTATACAATACAAGACTGGCACTATACAATACAAGACTGACACTATACAATACAAGACCGGCACTATACAATACAAGACCGGCACTATACAATACAAGACCGGCACTATACAATACAAGACCGGCACTATACAATACAAGACCGGCACTATACAATACAAGACCTGCACTATACAATACAAGACCGGCACTATACAATACAAGATATGCACTATACAATACAAGACCGGCACTATACAATACAAGACCGGCACTATACAATACAAGATCAGCACTATACAATACAAGACCTGCACTATACAATACAAGACCTGCACTATACAATACAAGACCAGCACTATACAATACAAGACCGGCACTATACAATACAAGACCGGCACTATACAATACAAGACCTGCACTATACAATACAAGACCCGCACTATATGATACAAGATCCGCACTATACAATACAAGACTCGCACTATACAGTACAAAACCTGCACTATACAGTACAAGACCTGCACTATACATTACAAGATCTGCACTATACAATACAAGACTGGCACTATACAATACAAGACTGACACTATACAATACAAGACCGGCACTATACAATACAAGACCGGCACTATACAATACAAGACTGGCACTATACAATACAAGACCCGCACTATACAATACAAGACCGGCACTATACAATACAAGAACGGCACTATACAATACAAGAACGGCACTATACAATACAAGACCGGCACTATACAATACAAGACCGGCACTATACAATACAAGAACGGCACTATACAATACAAGACCGGCACTATACAATACAAGATCGGCACTATACAATACAAGACCGGCACTATACAATACAAGATCGGCACTATACAATACAAGACTGGCACTATACAATACAAGACTGGCACTATACACTACAAGACCGGCACAATACAATACAAGACCAGCACTATACAATACAAGACCGGCACTATACAATACAAGACCGGCACTATACAATACAAGACTGGCACTATACAATACAAGACAGGCACTATACAATACAAGACCGGCACTATACAATACAAGACCGGCACTATACAATACAAGACCGGCACTATACAATACAAGACCTGCACTATACAATACAAGACCTGCACTATACAATACAAGACCTGCACTATACAATACAATACCGGCACTATACAATACAATACCGGCACTATACAATACAAGACCCGCACTATACAATACAAGACCGGCACTATACAATACAAGACCTGCACTATACAATACAAGACCGGCACTATACAATACAAGACCTGCACTATACAATACAAGACCTGCACTATACAATACAAGACCTGCACTATACAATACAAGACCTGCACTATATAATACAAGACTGGCACTATACAATACAAGACCGGCACTATACAATACAAGACCGGCACTATACAATACAAGACCTGCACTATACAATACAAGACCTGCACAATACAAGATCTGCACAATACAAGACCGGCACTATACAATACAAGACCTGCACTATACAATACAAGACCGGCACTATACAATACAAGACCTGCACTATACAATACAAGACCTGCACTATACAATACAAGACCTGCACTATATAATACAAGACCGGCACTATACAATACAAGACCTGCACTATACAATACAAGACCGGCACTATACAATACAAGACCTGCACTATACAATACAAGACCTGCACTATATAATACAAGACCGGCACTATACAATACAAGACCTGCACAATACAAGACCTGCACAATACAAGACCTGCACTATACAATACAAGATCTGCATAATACAAGACCTGAACACTACAAGATCTGCACAATACAAGACCTGCACAATACAAGATCTGAACACTACAAGATCTGCACAATACAAGACCTGCACAATACAAGATCTGCACAATACAAGACCTGCACAATACAAGATCTGCACAATACAAGACCCACACTATACAAGACCTGCACAATACAAGACCTGCACAATACAAGACCTGCACAATACAAGACCTGCACAATACAAGAACTGCACAATACAAGACCTGCACAATACAAGATCTGCACAATACAAGACCTGCACAATACAAGACCTGCACAATACAAGATCTGCACAATACAAGACCTGCACAATACAAGACCTGCACAATACAAGATCTGCACAATACAAGACCTGCACTATACAATACAAGACCTGCACAATACAAGACCTGCACAATACAAGACCCGCACTATACAAGACCTGCACTATACAATACAAGACCTGCACAATACAAGACCTGCACTATACAATACAAGACCTGAACACTACAAGATCTGCACAATACAAGACCTGCACAATACAATACAAGACCAGAACACTACAAGATCTGCATAATACAAGACCTGCACAATACAAGACCTACACAATACAAGATCTGCACAATACAAGACCTGCACAATACAATACAAGACCTGCACAATACAAGACCTGCACAATACAAGACCTGCACAATACAAGACCTGAACACTACAAGATCTGCACAATACAAGATCTGAACACTACAAGATCTGCACAATACAATACCTGCACAATACAAGATCTGCACAATACAAGACCTGCACAATACAAGACCTGCACAATACAAGACCTGCACAATACAAGACCTGCACAATACAAGATCTGCACAATACAAGACCTGCACTATACAATACAAGACCTGCACTATACAATACAAGACCCGCACTATACAATACAAGACCCGCACTATACAATACAAGACCTGCACAATACAAGACCTGCACTATACAAGACCCGCACTATACAAGACCTGCACTATACAATACAAGACCTGCACAATACAAGACCTGCACAATACAAGACCCGCACTATACAAGACCTGCACTATATAATACAAGACCTGCACAATACAAGACCCGCACTATACAAGACCTGCACTATACAATACAAGACCTGCACAATACAAGACCTGCACTATACAATACAAGACCTGAACACTACAAGATCTGCACAATACAAGACCTGCACAATACAAGATCTGAACACTACATGATCTGCACAATACAAGACCTGCACAATACAAGACCTGCACAATACAAGACCTGCACAATACAAGATCTGCACAATACAAGACCTGCACAATACAAGACCTGCACAATACAAGATCTGCACAATACAAGACCTGCACAATACAAGACCTGCACAATACAAGATCTGCACAATACAAGATCTGCACAATACAAGACCTGCACCATGCACTATATAGGACCTGCACAATTCAAGATCTGCACACTACAAGACCTGCACAATACAAGATCTGCACCATGCACTATATATAGGACCTGCACAATACAAGATCTGCACCATGCACTATATATAGGACCTGCACAATACAAGATCTGCACACTACCATACAAGATCCACACACTACCATACAAGACTGGCACTATACAATACAAGACCGGCACTATACAATACAAGACCGGCACTATACAATACAAGACCTGCACAATACAAGACCTGCACTATACAAGACCCGCACTATACAAGACCTGCACTATACAATACAAGACCTGCACTATACAATACAAGACCTGCACAATACAAGACCTGCACAATACAAGACCTGCACAATACAAGATCTGCACAATACAAGACATGCACTATACAATACAAGACCTGCACTATACAATACAAGACCTGCACAATACAAGACCTGCACTATACAAGACCTGCACTATACAAGACCTGCACTATACAATACAAGACCTGCACAATACAAAACCTGCACAATACAAGACCCGCACTATACAAGACCTGCACTATATAATACAAGACCTGCACAATACAAGACCCGCACTATACAAGACCCGCACTATACAATACAAGACCTGCACAATACAAGACCTGCACAATACAAGACCCGCACTATACAAGACCTGCACTATACAATACAAGACCTGCACAATACAAGACCTGCACTATACAATACAAGACCTGAACACTACAAGATCTGCACAATACAAGATCTGCACAATACAAGATCTGCACAATACAAGACCTGCACCATGCACTATATAGGACCTGCACAATACAAGATCTGCACACTACAAGACCTGCACAATACAAGATCTGCACCATGCACTATATATAGGACCTGCACAATACAAGATCTGCACCATGCACTATATATAGGACCTGCACAATACAAGATCTGCACACTACCATACAAGATCCGCACACTACCATACAAGACTGGCACTATACAATACAAGACCGGCACTATACAATACAAGACCGGCACTATACAATACAAGACCGGCACTATACAATACAAGACCGGCACTATACAATACACAACCGGCACTATACAAGACCGGCACTATACAATACAAGACCGGCACTATACAATACAAGACCTGCACTATACAATACAAGACTGGCACTATACAATACAAGATCTGCACTATACAATACAAGACCGGCACTATACAATACAAGACCGGCACTATACAATACAAGACCGACACTATACAATACAAGACCGGCACTATACAATACAAGACCGGCACTATACAATACAAGATTGGCACTATACAATACAAGATCTGCACTATACAATACAAGACCGGCACTATACAATACAAGACCGGCACTATACAATACAAGACCGGCACTATACAATACAAGACCGGCACTATACAATACAAGACCTGCACTATACAATACAAGACTGGTACTATACAATACAAGACCGGCACTATACAATACAAGATCGGCACTATACAATACAAGACCTGCACTATACAATACAAGACCTGCACTATACAATACAAGACCGGCACTATACAATACAAGACTGGCACTATACAATACAAGATCGGCACTATACAATACAAGATCTGCACTATACAATACAAGACCGGCACTATACAATACAAGACCGGCACTATACAATACAAGACCGGCACTATACAATACAAGATCGGCACTATACCATACAAGACCGGCACTATACAATACAAGACCGGCAATATACAATACAAGACCTGCACTATACAATACAAGACCCGCACTATACGATACAAGACCCGCACTATACAATACAAGACCCGCACTATACAATACAAGACCCGCACTATATGATACAAGATCCGCACTATACAATACAAGACTCGCACTATACAGTACAAAACCTGCACTATACAGTACAAGACCTGCACTATACAATACAAGATCTGCACAATACAAGACCTGCACTATACCTTACAAGATCTGCACACTACCATACAAGATCTGCACACTATATGATACAAGACTTACATTATCAGCATCATCAGCCAGCACACGCAGCACACTTGAACCAGTAGCTGTAAACTCGTTAATTGTCTTTTCATACTCGGTTTGTCGGAATATTGGACCATTCCTGTTCCTTCTGATCAGAACGGTCACACGGATAGCAGCATCTTTGCTGGGAACTCCCTGATCAGCTGCCACAATGTAGAACTGAAGTAGAATGTACATCAGATATTATAGCATTCGAAAACTTCACAATTAGATTGTTAATGAATATTTGAACCACACATTGACCCCAATATCAAAGTAGTGGTGAGCACCAACTTCTCAACAAAGATTAATGTATGTAGGTCACATCGTTCTGTAGGCCGTCGACATCTTTGGTTTGTTTTTTGGTGTTTTTAAAGTTATATGGACAGCATAGGTCAAACAGCGACTCCAGCTATTATTGGTTATGCAGGCAATGGCGGGCTCCCAGGTAGATGGAACTACCAACCTACTGCAAGCTCTCGCATGAAATAAATCATATCAGCAGCGAGATTCGAATCTACAGCATTGAGTGGCAAGTGATTTTAAGTCGATGACCATAACAACCTGTTTTTTGCTTCTCAAATCGGTATATATATAATCAATTTATATAGCGCATTCCCGTCGTTTATATAGCGCATTCCCGTCGTTTATATAGTGCATTCCCGTCGTTTATATAGCGCATTCCCTTCGTTTATATAGCGCATTCCCATCGTTTATATAGCGCATTCCCGTCCGTTTATATAGCGCATTCCCGTCCGTTTATATAGCGCATTCCCTTCGTTTATATAGCGCATTCCCTTCGTTTATGTAGCACATTCCCTTCGTTTATATAGCGCATTCCCTTCGTTTATATAGCGCATTCCCGTCGTTTATATAGCGCATTCCCTTCGTTTATATAGCGCATTCCCTTCGTTTATATAGCGCATTCCCTTCGTTTATATAGCGCATTCCCTTCGTTTATATAGCGCATTCCCGTTGTTTATATAGCGCATTCCCTTCGTTTATATAGCGCATTCCCTTCGTTTATATAGCGCATTCCCGTCGTTTATATAGCGCATTCCCGTCGTTTATATAGCGCATTCCCTTCGTTTATATAGCGCATTCCCTTCGTTTATATAGAGCATTGAAATGATGCGAGAGGATGTACTCGAGACCAGTTGTACAAACAAAATAACAGCAGATTGATTCACGAGATTCAGGAGGACTATACCAATGCTCTATCTAGTGTCTTACCCTATAACTCTCCGGTTGGTTCTGATCTTCCATCAGAGGTTTTGAAACTGATAACACGCCCGACATTGGGTTAACGTAGAAGTATTCAAGTGCCTCTGGTGGTGATGCATCTATTGTACGGATAATGTACTGAATATCGCCATTTCTTCCCTATAACGAATCAACATAATCAGTTAACGAATCAACATAACCAGCTAACAAATTCACATAGCCAGCTAACGAATTCACATAACCAGCTAATGAATTCACATAACCAGCTAACGAATTCACATAACCAGCTAACGAATTCACATAACCAGCTAACGAATTCACATAACCAGCTAACGAATTCACATAACCAGCTAACGAATTCACATAACCAGCTAACGAATTCACATAACCAGCTAACAAATTCACATAACCAGCTAACGAATCAACATAGCCAGCTAACGAATTCACATAACCAGCTAACGAATTCACATAACCAGCTAAATGTATTCTCTAATAACATATTTCTTATAAAATCATGCATTCGTTTGGTTTTTGTTTATGAGCAGTTTATTTCATTATCTCAATGGATGTACAATGCATAAAACAATCATCACACAAGAAAACCTCAATTAGATGTTGTACATAAATCATCATAGGTCAGAATGTTTGGGAGGAGTGAGCAATCAGAATGTTTGGGAGGAGTGAGCAATCAGAATGTTTGGGAGGAGTGAGCAATCGGAATGTTTGGGAGGAGTGAGCAATCATGAGAAACCATGCAATGTTAAATACTGCATTTGAATAGTTATTGGACAAGATTTTATATGAAAATAATTTAAAAAACGTATTAATTTTATTTTAGATCTATTAGCCCAGGTCGTCTGCATCCTACTAGATGTACCAACATCCTACTATAGATGTACCAACATCCTACTATAGATGTACCAACATTCTACTATAGATGTACCAACATCCTACTATCGATGTACCAACATCCTACTATCGATGTACCAACATCCTACTATCGATGTACCAACATCCTACTATCGATGTACCAACATCCTACTATAGATGTACCAACATCCTACTATATGTACTAACATCCTACTATAGATGTACCAACATCCTACTAGATGCACCAACATCCTACTATCGATGTACCAACATCCTACTATCGATGTACCAACATCCTACTAGATGTACCAACATCCTACTATAGATGTACCAACATCCTCCTATAGATGTACCAACATCCTACTATAGATGTACCAACATCCTACTATAGATGTACCAACATCCTACTAGATGCACCAACATCCTACTATAGATGCACCAACATCCTACTATAGATGTACCAACATCCTACTATAGATGTACCAACATCCTACTATAGATGTACCAACATCCTACAATAGATGTACCAACATCCTACTATAGATGTACCAACATCCTACTATAGATGTACCAACATCCTCCTATAGATGTACCAACATCCTACTATAGATGTACCAACATCCTCCTATAGATGTACCAACATCCTACTATAGATGTACCAACATCCTACTATAGATGTACCAACATCCTACTATAGATGTACCAACATCCTACTATAGATGTACCAACATCCTACTATAGATGTACCAACATCCTACTATAGATGTACCAACATGCTACTATAGATGTACCAACATCCTACTATAGATGTACCAACATCCTACTATAGATGTACCAACATCCTACTAGATGTACCAACATCCTACTAGATGTACCAACATCCTACTATAGATGTACCAACATCCTCCTAGATGTACCAACATCCTCCTAGATGTACCAACATCCTACTATAGATGTACCAACATCCTACTATAGATGTACCAACATCCTCCTATAGATGTACCAACATCATACTATAGATGTACCAACATCCTACTATAGATGTACCAATATCCTACTATAGATGTACCAACATCCTAATATAGATGTACCAACATCCTACTATAGATGTACCAACATCCTACTATAGATGTACCAACATCCTCCTATAGATGTACCAACATCCTACTATAGATGTACCAACATCCTACTATAGATGTACCAACATCCTACTATAGATGTACCAACATCCTACTATAGATGTACCAACATCCTACTAGATGTACCAACATCCTACTATAGATGTACCAACATCCTCCTATAGATGTACCAACATCCTCCTATAGATGTACCAACATCCTCCTATAGATGTACCAACATCCTCCTATAGATGTACCAACATCCTCCTATAGATGTACCAACATCCTACTATAGATGTACCAACATCCTACTATAGATGTACCAACATCCTACTATAGATGTACCAACATCCTACTATAGATGTACCAACATCCTACTATAGATGTACCAACATCCTACTATAGATGTACCAACATCATACTATAGATGTACCAACATCCTCCTATAGATATACCAACATCCTACTATAGATGTACCAACATCCTCCTATAGATGTACCAACATCCTACTATAGATGTACCAACATCCTACTATAGATGTACCAACATCCTACTATAGATGTACCAACATCCTCCTATAGATGTACCAACATCCTACTATAGATGTACCAATATCCTACTATAGATGTACCAACATCCTACTATAGATGTACCAACATCCTACTATAGATGTACCAACATCCTACTATAGATGTACCAACATCCTCCTATAGATGTACCAACATCCAACTATAGATGTACCAACATCCTACTATAGATGTACCAACATCCTACTATAGATGTACCAACATCCTACTAGATGTACCAACATCCTACTAGATGTACCAACATCCTACTATAGATGTACCAACATCCTACTATAGATGTACCAACATCCTCCTATAGATGTACCAACATCCTCCTATAGATGTACCAACATCCTCCTATAGATGTACCAACATCCTCCTATAGATGTACCAACATCCTACTATAGATGTACCAACATCCTACTATAGATGTACCAACATCCTACTATAGATGTACCAACATCCTACTAGATGTACTAACATCCTACTATAGATGTACCAACATCCTACTATAGATGTACCAACATCCTACTATAGATGTACCAACATCCTACTAGATGTACCAACATCCTACTATAGATGTACCAACATCCTACTATAGATGTACCAACATCCAACTATAGATGTACCAACATCCTACTATAGATGTACCAACATCCTACTATAGATGTACCAACATTCTACTATAGATGTACCAACATTCTACTATAGATGTACCAACATTCTACTATAGATGTACCAACATCCTACTAGACATCCTACTATAGATGTACCAACATCCTCCTATAGATGTACCAACATCCTACTATAGATATACCAACATCCTACTATAGATGTACCAACATCCTACTATATATGTACCAACATCCTACTATCGATGTACCAACATCCTACTATAGATGTACCAACATCCTACTATAGATGTACCAACATCCTACTAGATGTACTAACATCCTACTATAGATGTACCAACATCCTACTAGATGCACCAACATCCTACTATCGATGTACCAACATCCTACTATCGATGTACCAACATCCTACTATAGATGTACCAACATCCTCCTATAGATGTACCAACATCCTACTATAGATGTACCAACATCCTACTATAGATGTACCAACATCCTACTATAGATGTACCAACATCCTACTAGATGCACCAACATCCTACTATAGATGCACCAACATCCTACTATAGATGTACCAACATCCTACTATAGATGTACCAACATCCTACTATAGATGTACCAACATCCTACTATAGATGTACCAACATCCTACTATAGATGTACCAACATCCTACTATAGATGTACCAACATCCTCCTATAGATGTACCAACATCCTACTATAGATGTACCAACATCCTACTATAGATGTACCAACATCCTCCTATAGATGTACCAACATCCTACTATAGATGTACCAACATCCTCCTATAGATGTACCAACATCCTACTATAGATGTACCAACATCCTACTATAGATGTACCAACATCCTACTAGATGTACCAACATCCTACTATAGATGTACCAACATCCTACTATAGATGTACCAACATCCTACTATAGATGTACCAACATCCTACTAGATGTACCAACATCCTACTATAGATGTACCAACATCCTCCTAGATCCTAGATGTACCAACATCCTCCTAGATGTACCAACATCCTACTATAGATGTACCAACATCCTACTATAGATGTACCAACATCCTACTATAGATGTACCAACATCCTCCTATAGATGTACCAACATCATACTATAGATCTACCAACATCCTACTATAGATGTACCAACATCCTACTATAGATGTACCAACATCCTACTATAGATGTACCAACATCCTACTATAGATGTACCAACATCCTACTATAGATGTACCAACATCATACTATAGATGTACCAACATCCTCCTATAGATGTACCAACATCCTACTATAGATGTACCAACATCCTACTATAGATGTACCAACATCCTCCTATAGATGTACCAACATCCTACTATAGATGTACCAACATCCTACTATAGATGTACCAACATCCTACTATAGATGTACCAACATCATACTATAGATGTACCAACATCCTCCTATAGATGTACCAACATCCTACTATAGATGTACCAACATCCTACTATAGATGTACCAACATCCTCCTATAGATGTACCAACATCCTACTATAGATGTACCAACATCCTACTATAGATGATACTATAGATGTACCAACATCCTCCTATAGATGTACCAACATCCTACTATAGATGTACCAACATCCTCCTATAGATGTACCAACATCCTACTATAGATGTACCAACATCCTACTATAGATGTACCAACATCCTACTATAGATGTACCAACATCCTACTATAGATGTACCAACATCCTACTATAGATGTACCAACATCCTACTATAGATGTACCAACATCCTCCTATAGATGTACCAACATCCTACTATAGATGTACCAACATCCTACTATAGATGTACCAACATCCTACTATAGATGTACCAACATCCTACTAGATGTACCAACATCCTACTAGATGTACCAACATCCTACTATAGATGTACCAACATCCTACTATAGATGTACCAACATCCTCCTATAGATGTACCAACATCCTCCTATAGATGTACCAACATCCTCCTAGATGTACCAACATCCTACTATAGATGTACCAACATCCTACTATAGATGTACCAACATCCTACTATAGATGTACCAACATCCTACTAGATGTACTAACATCCTACTATAGATGTACCAACATCCTACTATAGATGTACCAACATCCTACTATAGATGTACCAACATCCTACTATAGATGTACCAACATCCTACTAGATGTACCAACATCCTACTATAGATGTACCAACATCCTACTATAGATGTACCAACATCCTACTATAGATGTACCAACATCCTACTATAGATGTACCAACATCATACTATAGATGTACCAACATCCTCCTATAGATGTACCAACATCCTACTATAGATGTACCAACATCCTACTATAGATGTACCAACATCCTCCTATAGATGTACCAACATCCTACTATAGATGTACCAACATCCTACTATAGATGTACCAACATCCTACTATAGATGTACCAACATCATACTATAGATGTACCAACATCCTCCTATAGATGTACCAACATCCTACTATAGATGTACCAACATCCTCCTATAGATGTACCAACATCCTACTATAGATGTACCAACATCCTACTATAGATGTACCAACATCCTACTATAGATGTACCAACATCCTACTATAGATGTACCACATCCTACTATAGATGTACCAACATCCTACTATAGATGTACCAACATCCTCCTATAGATGTACCAACATCCTACTATAGATGTACCAACATCCTACTATAGATGTACCAACATCCTACTATAGATGTACCAACATCCTACTAGATGTACCAACATCCTACTAGATGTACCAACATCCTACTATAGATGTACCAACATCCTACTATAGATGTACCAACATCCTCCTATAGATGTACCAACATCCTCCTATAGATGTACCAACATCCTACTATAGATGTACCAACATCCTACTATAGATGTACCAACATCCTACTATAGATGTACCAACATCCTACTAGATGTACTAACATCCTACTATAGATGTACCAACATCCTACTATAGATGTACCAACATCCTACTATAGATGTACCAACATCCTACTATAGATGTACCAACATCCTACTAGATGTACCAACATCCTACTATAGATGTACCAACATCCTACTATAGATGTACCAACATCCTACTATAGATGTACCAACATCCTACTATAGATGTACCAACATTCTACTATAGATGTACCAACATTCTACTATAGATGTACCAACATCCTACTAGATGTACCAACATCCTACTATAGATGTACCAACATCCTCCTATAGATGTACCAACATCCTACTATAGATGTACCAACATCCTACTATAGATGTACCAACATCCTACTATAGATGTACCAACATCCTACATAGATGTACCAACATCCTACTATAGATGTACCAACATCCTACTATAGATGTACCAACATCCTACTATAGATGTACCAACATCCTACTATAGATGTACCAACATCCTACATAGATGTACCAACATCCTACTAGATGTACCAACATCCTACTATAGATGTACCAACATCCTACTATAGATGTACCAACATCCTACTATAGATGTACCAACATCCTACTATAGATGTACCAACATCCTACTATAGATGTACCAACATCCTACTATAGATGTACCAACATCCTACTATAGATGTACCAACATCCTACTATAGATGTACCAACATCCTACTATAGATGTACCAACATCCTACTATAGATGTACCAACATCCTACTAGATGTACCAACATCCTACTATAGATGTACCAACATCCTACTATCGATGTACCAACATCCTACTAGATGTACCAACATCCTACTATAGATGTACCAACATCCTACTATAGATGTACCAACATCCTACTATAGATGTACCAACATCCTACTATAGATGTACCAACATCCTACTAGATGTACCAACATCCTACTAGATGTACCAACATCCTACTATAAGTGCAGGACTGGATAAAGATTAATAAATACTCACAGTATCAAGATCAGTGGCTTCCACATCTCCGAAAGACACGCCAAGCACTTGATCCTCTGAGAGAGTGTATGTCAGGTCTCCATGTTGGAACACTGGCTTGTTGACATTACGTGTGATGTATACGCGTACAATGGTCCTAGCCTCATCATCAACAAAGTCCTGTCTATACGCTCTCACCCGTATCTATGGAGGATAAATTACATTCACTTTGCATGCTGGGTAAAACAAACAAAGGCTATTAATAGTTCAAATAAGTGTAGCAGATGACAATTCATAAACAGTTTTCTTATTTGCAGATTGAAAATAGGTCCTGGAATTTCAATTGAGTCATTTTCACGCGTTCGCTTCATGTGCAAAAGGCCTGGAGTTCGAGCCCCGCTGGAGCCGTGACGATAGTGCCCTTAGGCAAAGCATTTAAATTCCATGTTGCCTCTTCTCTCTGCTTCATGGCGATGGATTCCATCAGGAATGAGGTCTCCAGTACGATTAATATAAGTTGAAAGAACTTGTTTCACAATCAAGCTAAAATAAATTTGCATAAACTATAGACAACATAGGCAAATAACACTTTATTTTATTTTCATATTTGGGCTCCGTTTGGTAACTTTTTTTAAACACATGCATAACATTCATGTACTTAACATTTATACATATATCATACAAAAGTCATGCATTTATTATGTACAGAAGACTTACCAGGTAGGAGATGACTTCGTTATTGAGCTGCGAGAGAGCAAGCGTGATTATGCCTGTTGTGGAGTCGATCTTGAACTGGGTACTAGCATCACCATCTCCATAAATGTCATAGATCAGTACACTCTGTTCAAGTAAATGTCACAATACAGTGAATGTCATAGATCAGTACACTCTGTTCAAGTAAATGTCACAATACAGTGAATGTCATAGATCAGTACACTCTGTTCAAGTAAATGTCACAATACAGTGAATGTCATAGATCAGTACACTCTGTTCAAGTAAATGTCACAATACAGTGAATGTCATAGATCAGTACACTCTGTTTAAGTAAATGTCATAGATCAGTACACTCTGTTCAAGTAAATGTCACAATACAGTGAATGTCATAGATCAGTACACTCTGTTCAAGTAAATGTCACAATACAGTGATGTTATATTTCGGGTTTCACGCCTGCATCAGCACCATTTCGGGCTATATCGCTGATGGGCAGTTTACCTAACAACACCTTTCCTGGGCAGGCTCAAGAGGTTAACCAGTACTTGGGTGCACCAACCTCCATAAGAAACTGTCATAAATCAATTCATTGTGTACAAGAAACTGTCATTCAGCACCCTCTAATTGTCGTAATTCAGTACATTGTAAATGTACACATAGACGTCGTACCTCAGTACACTGTACACATAAACGTCGTACCTCAGTACACTGTACACATAGACGTCGTACCTCAGTACACTGTACACATAAATGTCGTACCTCAGTACACATAAACGTCGTACCTCAGTACACTGTACACATAGACGTCGTACCTCAGTACACTGTACACATAGACGTCATACCTCAGTACACTGTACACATAAACGTCGTACCTCAGTACACTGTACACATAAACGTCATAATTCAGTACACTGTACACATAAATGTCATAATTCAGTACACTGTACACATAAACGTCATAATTCAGTACACTGTACACATAAACGTCATAATTCAGTACAATGTACACATAGACGTCATAATTCAGTACACATAGACGTCATAATTCAGTACACATAGACGTCATAATTCAGTACACTGTACACATATACATCATAATTCAGTACACTGTACACATAGACATCATAATTCAGTACACTGTACACATAGACGTCGTACCTCAGTACACTGTACACATATACATCATAATTCAGTACACTGTACACATAGACGTCATAATTCAGTACACTGTACACATAGACGTCATAATTCAGTACACTGTACACATAGACGTCGTACCTCAGTACACTGTACACATATACATCATAATTCAGTACACTGTACACATAGATGTCGTACCTCAGTACACTGTACACATAGACACTGTACACATAGACGTCGTACCTCAGTACACTGTACACATAAACATCGTACCTCAGTACACTGTACACATAGACGTCGTACCTCAGTACACTGTACACATATACGTCGTACCTCAGTACACTGTACACATAAACGTCATAATTCAGTACACTGTACACATAGACGTCGTACCTTAGTACACTGTACACATAAACATCATAATTCAGTACACTGTACACATAAACATCATAATTCAGTACAATGTACACATAAACGTCATAATTCAGTACACATAGACATCATAATTCAGTACATATAGACGTCATAATTCAGTACACATAGACATCATAATTCAGTACACTGTACACATAAACGTCATAATTCAGTACAATGTACACATAGACGTCATAATTCAGTACACATAGACGTCATAATTCAGTACATATAGACGTCATAATTCAGTACACATAGACGTCATAATTCAGTACACATAGACGTCATAATTCAGTACACTGTACACATATACATCATAATTCAGTACACTGTACACTGTACACATAAACGTCATAATTCAGTACACATAGACGTCATAATTCAGTACACTGTACACATAGATGTCATAATTCAGTACACTGTACACCGACGTCATAATTCAGTACACTGTACACATAAACGTCATAATTCAGTACACACACATTTTCAAAGCTAATGAACACATTACATTAGGTAATGCCATTTTGAAAGTAGAACATTTTTATAAAGAACAAGAAATATGTTGTGCATCGCAATATGGTAAGATGCAGGCAATATGTGCTGGTGCACTAGATATCAAAGATGTATACTCCAAATCTCCAGTCAATGAGCGACATTGCTCGCTTTTCTGTTACCTCCCTTGGAAGATAAAGTCCGATTTATACCGAAATACATAGCTGGAATACTTTGTTTTTACTGTTGTTCCATAACCAGATGTTGCGGTTGTGATTTTATCAATATCGTGTTAATTGATAACAAATCTTTACACATAAGTACCCATTGAATATACTGTAGGATATAATATTATATCAAACTATATAGTAATTTAGTAATTATAAGATGAGAAAGTGCATGAAAATTGATAGCATTTTGTGCACATGAAACAACGTTAAAAACAGAGGAATCCACTTAAATGATCTATCTATATACTTTTACGGAATATTCAGGGGCATTAACTGACCGATGGAATTGAGGGCTCGATGTTCACATGACTTGTATTATACATGTATTGTAATATAATGAAATAGTGAAGTACAAAAGGGGGCATAACTCTATCAAAGTTACCAAATCTGAATGTCCTGACAATATGTGCTTGTCCATTAGCTGATGAGGTACGCCTAGTTTTATTTGAATTGGATGAGAATCTGAGGAGTTAAAACCACAAGTGAGACAGACGGATGGCACAAACATATGCTCCCAAGTCCCTGGGCATAAATAACTTGTTCTTTACAGAAATCTTCATTAACTTACGCCAGTTCTGGGATCTACAGCATTGAGATCAAACACTTGCGTTCCTGCCAAACGGTCCTCTGGAATTGTAACCTCGTACTCGTTGTCCGAGAAGTAGGGCGGACCATCGCGGGCCACACGTATCGTCACAGGGACGTCTGATGAGCGTGGAATTAAACCTTGATCTGTAGCAGTCACACTGAACTAAAAGTAGTACAAAAGTGGTAGTACAGTGAAACCCCTAAAAACAAAACTGGAACCCCTCTAATCTGGAATTCCAAACAAACTGAACAAATGTCTTGGTCTCGAACCTTTTCTCTTCTTTGTTCATTGAAGAATTCTGTAAACAAGAACCCCTCTTTTCCTTATACCGCGCATATTTAAAAAAAGCATGTACATTGTCAACAGTAATTTACCCCTGTAAACCTAACAACAACTTGTCCTGATCAAATATGAAACTTGCTATTCTTTTAACCAAACAACTTTTATCTATTTTATTCATAATATTGTAGTGTATACATACAATTAATCAGTTCTTTACAAACTGCCCAACTATAAGCCACTCCCAGCCTCCCTCTGTCTATGCAGTTCAGAGTTGAATTGTTTATTTAGGAGAAATCTACGCCACTATGAGTAACCCACTAAAACCAAAATACCAAACTCTACCTCTGGTCCGGTGACTATTCTGTTTAGAGGGGTTTCACTGTACAAAATACAAATTTGAATTAAGTGATTTATTTCTTAACCCATTTCATTCTGGATACATTTAAAGGTTTTTGCAAACAACAGATCCAGATCAGCCGCAGCGTGACGCTGCATGCTGATCAGGATCTATGTTGTTTGCTACATAGCCAAGTGTCTTATCAAGATCATCTGAATAGCAAACAGCATAGAGTCTGATCAGACGGCACGTTCCGTGGCGGCTGATCTGGCTCCATGTTCTTTGTAAATACTGTTTGAACGGTATCCAGAATGAAATGGGTTAATAATACAGGTGTTTCAAGATTCAGGATCTATTTATGGAATGAATTGCTGGTCAATAGTTTCCATCTGGGAATGACTACTTTAAACACGCCCAATGTAGTTCATATCTCGATGGAAATTTTGATCATTACTGATATTTACATTCATTATTCCTTTCAATGACACGCAGAAGGAAATATCGCACTTTGCAATTGTAATGTATTTAGGCCAGATATGTGACTCACTGTGTGCAAGACCTAGTAATTAGATAATCCTTGGAGCAGCATAAATTGCAAGACAAGCTGCCTAACACTGAGAATGTGCATGCCTGTAACATTGAGTGCCCGAGTGCCCGTAACATTGAGTGCCCATAACATTGAGTGCCCATAACATTGAGTGCCCATAACATTGAGTGCCCATAACATTGAGTGCCCGTAACATTGAGTGCCCGTAACATTGAGTGTGCATGTCGGCTTCATATCATTAGTGGGGAAATTTATACGAACATGATATAAACGTGGCATATACATTCATCGAATGAAATGCAAAAGCTGGTTGGTTGTGTCATGTGCTCAACTTTTCATCTCAATATATGTTACCATAGCAACTAAATATCTTCTGGCAATGTATCAAAGAGGGGAGGTGCACAATTACTAGTTCAGAACAGAAGCTACTGTTAACAAAAAATGATATCTCAGTTGACAAGACTATTTCAATTTTACTAACCCTATAGATATTGTCCGGTGTTTCAAGCAGAGAGACTCTTGCAAAGATCATGCCAGTTTCCCAGTCGATTCCGAAGACGTTTGCCACGGCTTGGTTATCGTTGATGCTATATCGGACTATTCCGTTTACACCTACATCGGTATCACGTGCGGTAACATTGAGGATCTCCACAAGCACTGGTTTGTCCTCGCTGATCGTTACATCGTAGATTCCGGTGTTTATGAATGTGGGAGTGGCACTGTTCCTGATCACGTTTACAACAACGGTGGCCGTGCTACTCCTGAATGGATAGCTCAGGTCCTCGGCGGTGACCCGTAACTACAAGATACAAACATATATGCAACTATGACATACACAATTAAACACAACTACAATGTACACATAGCTACACAATAATTGTACAAAAATACAATTTTACATAAAACTACAAAATACAATATCACCACAAAATACACTGTACATGTAACTACACGATACAACATAACTACAAGATGCAACATAACCACAAGACGCAACATAGCTACAAGATACAACATAGCTACAAGATACAATGTAGTTATGAAATATAGATTTAACTACAAAGTACAACTTTACAGGTAACTGTCTACTGGTACTAAGGCAATTCAGCACTGTTATAATTAGTTCAGTAGAGCTGCCCCAGAGATTGGCAATTCAGTTCTCTTGTTATTTAGCATGTCTGCCAGATCTTAGCGATTGATCAATAAATTAGTTACTGGTTTGTAGCGTGATAAACTGCTATAATCGTACATAACTGACTAAACTCGTGCTCATAGGCAGAGGTCTCTGGATATGGCTCCTGCTTCTTTCCTCAAACCTTGGACCATCTCTTTAAATAATCCTAAATCACTAAATCACACCTCGTTTTGCAAGATGGTTATGAAACAATGGCACATTTATAAAGATCCAGTAACCGAAGAAAATAAACCGACCCCTGTATACGTACCCTATATACGTTGATGTTTTCAGAAGTGAGAGTTCTTCTAGTGGTAATCATGCCAGTAATTGGTCGAATTGAGAACATGTCAAATATGTTGTTACTGGTGAGATCGGTAAGATCGTACATAACCAGGTTCTCAGGACTCGTCACATCTGCATCGTCCGCATTTACTGTGATTACGCTGCTACCAATTGGTTCAAAATCATAGATAGTCGTTTCATAGTTCAGCTGGTCAAATATTGGTGAATTCAAGTTCTTATTAACAGTTATTGTAACTGGCTCGGTAACCTCGGCTATGGGTGCGCCGGTATCAAAGGCTGTTACCAACAACTGAAAAGCAAAGGGTACAATCGTATTCGATGGCAAATCCAGTTAATACTAATTTCAAACTTAACCCTTTCAACACTACAGACATCTAAATAGGCTTGAATGTCTGATCACAATCTCCCACATACTCTATAGCTTACAGTGAATGTCTGATCACAATCTCCCACATACTCTATAGCTTACCGTGAATGTCTGATCACAATCTCCCACATACTCTATAGCTTACCGTGAATGTCTGATCACAATCTCCCACATACTCTATAGCTTACCGTGAATGTCTGATCACAATCTCCCACATACTCGATAGCTTTCTGTGAATGTCTGATCACAATCTCCCACATACTCGATAGCTTACAGTGAATGTCTGATCACAATCTCCCACATACTCGATAGCTTACCGTGAATGTCTGGTAGGTGTTGAGGTTATTCTGCAGGAGATTATTGGTCACATAGATATCTCCATTGTTCACATTTAGACCAAAGAAGCTGGTAGCTGGAGCAAAACCATCCAGTCTGTACCGGATCGTACCCTGTACAATACATAATATATATATACTATAATCAATTGTTATGTTATGTTATATTTCGGGTTTTACGCCTGCATCAGCACCATTTTGGGCTATATCGCAGGAAGGCAGTTTACCTAACAACACCTTTCCTGGGCAGGCTCTAGCAGTTAACCAGTACTTGGGTGCACCAACCTCCGTAAGAAACTGCCAACTTTTTCATATAAATGAGACACAGCCTGAGCGGGGCTCGAACCCGTGACCATCAGTGATGATAGGTTACAGTGGTATGCAAGTCAGCGACCTTAACCACTCGACCACGGAGGCGGACTTATAATCAATTGTACTTTCTTACTAATATTTATTGTTCTTACATGTTGTAAAGATCATCAAGGCTATTTATCTACTTGTTAAGATCATCAAGGCTATTTATCTACTCGTTAGATCATCAAGGCTATTTATCTACTCGTTAAGATCATCAAGGCTATTTATCTACTTGTTAAGATCATCAAGGCTATTTATCTACTTGTTAAGATCATCAAGGCTATTTATCTACTTGTTAAGATCATCAAAGCTATTTATCTACTTGTTAAGATCATCAAGGCTATTTATCTACTCGTTAGATCATCAAGGCTATTTATCTACTTGTTAAGATCATCAAGGCTATTTATCTACTCGTTAGATCATCAAGGCTATTTATCTACTTGTTAAGATCATCAAGGCTATTTATCTACTCGTTAGATCATCAAGGCTATTTATCTACTTGTTAAGATCATCAAGGCTATTTATCTACTCGTTAGATCATCAAGGCTATTTATCTACTTGTTAAGATCATCAAGGCTATTTATCTACTCGTTAGATCATCAAGGCTATTTATCTACTTGTTAAGATCATCAAGGCTATTTATCTACTCGTTAGATCATCAAGGCTATTTATCTACTTGTTAAGATCATCAAGGCTATTTATCTACTCGTTAGATCATCAAGGCTATTTATCTACTTGTTAAGATCATCAAGGCTATTTATCTACTCGTTAGATCATCAAGGCTATTTATCTACTTGTTAAGATCATCAAGGCTATTTATCTACTTGTTAAGATCATCAAGGCTATTTATCTACTCGTTAGATCATCAAGGCTATTTATCTACTTGTTAGATCATCAAGGCTATTTATCTACTTGTTAAGATCATCAAGGCTATTTATCTACTCGTTAGATCATCAAGGCTATTTATCTACTCGTTAGATCATCAAGGCTATTTATCTACTTGTTAAGATCATCAAGGCTATTTATCTACTCGTATAGATCGTGTTGTTATTAGTGTTGATCATAGATATATCCATGATAGATAGAGATAGATTTCTTTATTTATAGAGGGTGACCTAATTAGTTTTGAACTAATCCTCCTTAGGGCCCTCATGAAGTCAGGTATGGGTAAATCATTACCAGTATGATGATTCTGAAGTTGTGTATGTGTGAATCAAGATGTGTCATTAAGTTGGGAATGGAAGAATCGCGATGATGGGTCATTAAGTTGGGAATGGAAGAATCGCGATGATGGGTCATTAAGTTGGGAATGGAAGAATCGCGATGATGGGTCATTAAGTTGGGAATGTTAGAATCGGGATGATGATGTGTCATTAAGTTGGGAATGGATAAATCACGATTTAGTATAATAATAATTCTCATTTACTTTCAATCCGCGTAAGACATCTGCAATCTTTAATTCGGGACAAGCATGTAAACTGATTTCTTATCACTATTTTCTTCAGAGAGTGATATCAGTAGAACAAGTTAGAAAGTCAGTCTTATTTCCAGTGACGAGTGTATAATGTTTGTTTGTTTTTAGGGTTTGTATAATGTTTGTTCGTTTGTTTTTAGCGTTTAACATTGTACGATCAGCTTGGGTCGTATGACAACTTTCCAGCAATTATTGGTAGAGGAAGACCCCGGGTGCCCCTTCAAATAGTATTTCGGGATGGCACCTTTCCAGCTATTATTGGTAGAGGAAGACCCCGGGTGCCCCTTCAAATAGTATTTCGGGATGGCACCTTTCCAGCTATTATTGGTAGAGGAAGACCCCGGGTGCCCCTTCAAATAGTATTTCGGGATGGCACCTTTCCAGCTATTATTGGTAGAGGAAGACCCCGGGTGCCCCTTCAAATAGTATTTCGGGATGGCACCTTTCCAGCTATTATTGGTAGAGGAAGACCCCGGGTGCCCCTTCAAATAGTATTTCGGGATGGCACCTTTCCAGCTATTATTGGTAGAGGAAGACCCCGGGTGCCCCTTCAAATAGTATTTCGGGATGGCACCTTTCCAGCTATTATTGGTAGAGGAAGACCCCGGGTGCCCCTTCAAATAGTATTTCGGGATGGCACCTTTCCAGCTATTATTGGTAGAGGAAGACCCCGGGTGCCCCTTCAAATAGTATTTCGGGATGGCACCTTTCCAGCTATTATTGGTAGAGGAAGACCCCGGGTGCCCCTTCAAATTGTATTTCGGGATGGCACCCGGTATAACCACAGACCGTACGCAAGCCAGCTGGATAGCTTACTCGCATGTATAATTTGACACCCCCAGTGGGATTCGAACCAGCGGCGTCATACACATGTAGTGTATTGATAAAATATATACAGTTTAACAGGAGAACCAATCTATGCATCGACTATTGACAAATATTGACATGAATACTCTTTTTGCTTTAATTGACTTTAACCCTTTCAACACTACAGACCTCTAAATAGGCCTACAAAAAGTGTAGATCCAGATGAGCCAGCTCGTTACAAGCAGTCTTATCAGGATTAACACTCTTTGCCAGTAATATTACTATTATAAGTAAAAATTACCCATTTTGATAAATGAACTGGTCCAAATGTAATTTTCTTATTAATTTATTGGTCTAAGAATATCATGCACAAGTCCATGTCAGTTACTAGGTGTTGAATGGGTTAAAAACGTTGCATATTAAAGCGGAACTACATCAGTGAAAACGAAAATGGCCGCAGAATGTAATTTGCTATTATATTGTATAATTGTTTTCCAAATAAGTATTTCAACAAATAAACAATCGTCGTATACGCGGTTTGTTGACATAAAATAATGTAAATAGGGTCGATATTCATGAGTAATACAACGTGTTTATCCTAAATAACACAAGGTATGGTACATATTTACCACGATATCTCACATGCGTGTATTTATTTGTAGACTAATCTATCTTAGTTAAATTATCTCAATAATCGAAAGTATCGTGTTTAGTATTGACTCCAATGACAAACGTCAATTCAGGAGCGCAGATGACCGTTACATGAAATCCTACTTTCATTTTTGAAAACATGAAATCCTACTTTCATTTTTGAAAACAAAAACATTGTTTATTGATTCAATGTGTTAGTGTTCGAATATATTCAGAAGAATGTGTAGTAACTATGCATTTATACGTGAAAATCTTTATTTGCTTTTTGCGATGTAATGTCGCTTTAAACATATCTAAGTGCATGTAATAAGTATTGTTTGTATTAGAGAAATAGAGAAACTTTAGAAGAGAGATATACCATTAGAAGAGGGATATACCATTAGAAGAGGGATATACCATTAGAGGAGGGATATACCCTTAGAGGAGGGATATACCATTAGAAGAGGGATATACCCTTAGAGGAGGGATATACCATTAGAAGAGGGATATACCCTTAGAGGAGGGATATACCATTAGAAGAGGGATATACCCTTAGAGGAGGGATATACCCTTAGAAGAGGGATATACCCTTAGAAGAGGGAAATACCCTTAAATACCCTTAGAAGAGGGAAATACCCTTAAATACCCTTAGAAGAGGGAAATACCCTTAGAAGAGGGATATACCCTTAGAAGAGGGATATACCATTAGAGGAGGGATATGCCATTAGAGGATGGGTATACCATTAGAGGAGGGATATACCATTAGAGGAGGGATATACCATTAGAAGAGGGATATACCATTAGAGGAGGGATATACCCTTAGAAGAGGGATATACCATTATAGAGGAGGGATATACCATTAGAGGAGGGATATACCATTAGAGGATGGGTATACCCTTAGAGGAGGGATATACCCTTAGAAGAGGGATATACCATTATAGAGGAGGGATATACCATTAGAGGAGGGAAATACCCTTAGAAGAGGGATATACCCTTAGAAGAGGGAAATACCTTTAGAAGAGGGATATACCATTAGAAGAGGGATATACCTTTAGAAGAGGGATATACCATTAGAAGAGGGATATACCATTAGAAGAGGGAAATACCCTTAGAAGAGGGATATACCCTTAGAAGAGGGAAATACCTTTAGGTCGTTGTCAATTGCAAGAACACTGAAGAAGGAACTATTGATGGCTTGGTTGATGGCAACAGTTGTGGTATATGGAGTGCTGACAAATCGTGGTGGACCGCTATCCCGGAGAATAATAATTTCAACTGTTGCCTCGGCATTTCTCTGTACACCCGTAGGACGGTCGTCTACACATGTCACGGTGAAGGTGAAAGAATTTCTGGGTGTACCAGACAGTAATTTCCTGAGGGTGATGGCACCGGTGGTGGGACTAATGTAGAAGTACTCCTGGTCTGTGCTGTCCCCTCCTTGGGAGAAGTACACAGCATCCTGAATCATAAAATGTATACAGTCAAACCTGTGTTAAAGGTCATCTCTTAGTTTAAACTTTTATTTATTTTTCAACGATTGTGAAGCAAGTTTTAACAACTTATATTAATCACTCTCGTTGGCATAGATGAAAGCATATATGTGGTTATTCATGTGGGAGGAAACTGGAGTACACGGAGAAAACCCACCTGTCTGATCTGGCGACCACCGTACCATCTCAGAAACTTCCCGGTCTGCTGATCGAACCCGGGTTTCATTGGTGAGAAGCGAGCATGCTAACCACTGCGCTAATCGGTCATCTCTATTAAGCAACCTACATGCAATAAGCAGCCAGTTTTCAGATTCCCAATACCGGTATGTTACTTTGCTATTCATTAGCCAGTTTTCAGATTCCCAATAACGGTATGTTACTTTGCTATTCATTAGCCAGTTTTCAGATTCCCAATAATGGTATGTTACTTTGCTATTCATTAGCCAGTTTTCAGATTCCCAATAACGGTATGTTACTTTGCTATTCATTAGCCAGTTTTCAGATTCCCAATAACGTTATGTTACTTTGCTATTCATTAGCCAGTTTTCAGATACCCAATAACGGTATGTTACTTTGCTATTCATTAGCCAGTTTTCAGATTCCCAATAACGGTATGTTACTTTGCTATTCATTAGCCATCTAGTAAGCAACCAATTCTCTACTGCGGGGTCATTATTTTGGCACATCAATATTCTATACGACACCGGCATCTCCGTTTCAATAGCTTTAACTCTTTGCATGCTAGCGGTAGATAAAATCACTTTTGCAAACAGCGTAGAGCCAGATCAGATGTCACAGAACGTGCCATCTCATTAGGGTCTATGCTGCTTGCTATTCGGATAGTGGAGCTAACACACATGGCTGAATAGCAAATAACAGATACTGTATATTATGAACGAATAAATATGTTTAAACAAACAGATCTGGATCTATGTTGTTTGCAAATGTGATTTTATTTACTCAGCAGGCAAAGGGTTAACTGTCTATATGGCATGGGCAAGCACACACGTTTCAGGTGCGAAAGGTCCGGAGTTCGAGCCCCACTGGAGCTGTTACGATTGTGCCCTTAGGCAAGGCATTTAAATTCCACATTGCCTCTTCTCTCTCCTTCATGGCGATGGATCCCATCAGGAATGAGGTCTCGAGAGTGATTAATATAAGTTGAAAGAACTCGTTTCGCAATCGAGCTAATATAAATTTGTATAAACTAAACTAAGCACACAAGTAGAGCCACATACCACACACAAGAAGGCTGTCTCATTTGAAAAATAGAGTAGGACTCTGAATGCACAGTGGTAAGATTAACTACCTCGCATTAATCAGCTTGTGTTGTACTGGATGGCACATTCTTGCTAGTGCACAACACAGTTCACCCAGACATACTCCCTCGACCGTGGTTTTTGACACATGTGAACATAATCGCACTCGTAAAAACCCATGTATGACATCACCCACCCAATTCAGATTCAAGGTCATTACATTTATATCCCCAACATTAATCCAAACCGTGTCTGGGGGATATTTGTCCTGTGTAAAAAAAAATGAGAGGAATATGTCCATATCCCCATTCTTGTGGCTACACAATGCGGAATATGTCCATATCCCCATTCTTGTGGCTACACAATGCGGAATATGTCCATATCCCCATTCTTGTGGCTACACAATGCAAACAATGCAATGATAGTCCAAAGCAAAACTTGAAATCTAGCCAACATTCATAGTAGGGTATGACTCGACTTACACCATCAGCATCAGTAGCAGTGACCACAACGACAACACCTCCAACTATGTAGGTATCAGCAATAGTCTTTTTATAGACAGATGGGTTGAATATTGGTTTGTTCTCGTTTCTCAACACACGTATCCTTAAGTCTGCTCGAGCTACTTGGCTCGGGTTGGCACTATCATAGGCTGTAAATCGTGCCTAAAATGTATAATATTTATATATATTATAAACATGTTTAAACAGCTCAACATTATCATTATGAAGGTCAAAATCAGAATGATTTCTTATATGGCAATTCCAGACAGACGAATGCTTAATTTGGCATTCTGCTACAAGTTCTTGACAATCGGAGAGAAGACTGATGACTTACGGTGTAGATGGTGTTCTGTGTGGTGTCAGAGAGAAGACTCGTAACTTACGGTGTAGATGGTGTTCTGTGTGGTGTCAGAGAGAAGACTCATAACTTATGGTGTAGACAGTGTTCTGTGTGGTGTCAGAGAGAAGACTCGTAACTTACGGTGTAGATGGTGTTCTGTGTGGTGTCGGAGAGAAGACTCATAACTTACGGTGTAGACAGTGTTCTGTGTGGTGTCAGAGAGAAGACTCGTAACTTACGGTGTAGATGGTGTTCTGTGTGGTGTCAGAGAGAAGACTCATAACTTACGGTGTAGATGGTGTTCTGTGTGGTGTCAGAGAGAAGACTCATAACTTACGGTGTAGATGGTGTTCTGTGTGGTGTCAGAGAGAAGACTGATGACTTACGGTGTAGACGGTGTTCTGTGTGGTGTCCGAGAGAAGACTCATAACTTACGGTATAGATGGTGTTCTGTGTGGTGTCAGAGAGAAGACTCATAACTTACGGTGTAGATGGTGTTCTGTGTGGTGTCAGAGAGAAGACTGATGACTTACGGTGTAGACGGTGTTCTGTGTGGTGTCAGAGAGAAGACTCATAACTTACGGTGTAGATGGTGTTCTGTGTGGTGTCGGAGAGAAAACTTATAACTTACGGTGTAGACAGTGTTCTGTGTGGTGTCAGAGAGAAGACTCGTAACTTACGGTGTAGACAGTGTTCTGTGTGGTGTCGGAAGACTCGTAACTTACGGTGTAGACGGTGTTCTGTGTGGTGTCGGAGAGAAGACTCATAACTTACGGTGTAGATGGTGTTCTGTGTGGTGTCAGAGAGAAGACTCATAACTTACGGTGTAGATGGTGTTCTGTGTGGTGTCAGAGAGAAGACTGATGACTTACGGTGTAGACGGTGTTCTGTGTGGTGTCAGAGAGAAGACTCATAACTTACGGTATAGATGGTGTTCTGTGTGGTGTCAGAGAGAAGACTCATAACTTACGGTGTAGATGGTGTTCTGTGTGGTGTCAGAGAGAAGACTCATAACTTACGGTGTAGACAGTGTTCTGTGTGGTGTCAGAGAGAAGACTCGTAACTTACGGTGTAGACAGTGTTCTGTGTGGTGTCAGAGAGAAGACTGATGACTTACGGTGTAGACGGTGTTCTGTGTGGTGTCAGAGAGAAGACTCGTAACTTACGGTGTAGATGGTGTTCTGTGTGGTGTCGGAGAGAAAACTTATAACTTACGGTGTAGACAGTGTTCTGTGTGGTGTCAGAGAGAAGACTCGTAACTTACGGTGTAGACAGTGTTCTGTGTGGTGTCGGAAGACTCGTAACTTACGGTGTAGACGGTGTTCTGTGTGGTGTCAGAGAGAAGACTCGTAACTTACAGTGTAGATGGTGTTCTGTGTGGTGTCAGAGAGAGGACTCGTAACTTACGGTATAGATGGTGTTCTGTGTGGTGTCAGAGAGAAGACTCGTAACTTACGGTATAGATGGTGTTCTGTGTGGTGTCAGAGAGAAGACTCGTAACTTACAGTGTAGATGGTGTTCTGTGTGGTGTCAGAGAGAAGACTCATAACTTACGGTATATATGGTGTTCTGTGTGGTGTCAGAGAGAAGACTGTTTCTTAGATGAACATCTCCAGTGCTTGAATTGACCGTGATGAAACTCTGTACTGGAAACTCTCCCTCAAGTGTGTAAACAATCTCTCCTTCCAGGTCATCATCGGTTGCTCTCACTTTGAATATGGATCTGCAATAAAGAAATAATGTGAATATGGATCTGCAATAAAGAAATAATGTGAATTCGGAAATGTGGTTTTTTAAAATTCTTATTCTCAAAGCACAAATTATAATTATTTCTAAATGTTTACAATTTCTTGATACTATTCAACATTTATTGGTATATCTTGAGACTATAACGAACCTATCGACAGCCGTATCTTCATCAAGATCAATTACAGCGGGAATGTTGGTGAAGCGTGGCGGTCGAAGGTCACGTAGAACGGTGACATACACGGTGGCAGTGGTACTCCTAGCGTTGGTCACACGATTGTCAGTGGCTCGAACCGTCAACTGTTAAAATATTGTTGTTGCATTAAAACGGAATATACAGCTTATATGTAGTACAAGTGATTTTAATGCATTTTGCACATTTTTTGAGGATATGGATCAAGGCATCCTGCCATCACCTGTCTTTGTCTGGCTGCACCCATAGCTTTATATTTCAGCATGACTACCACCCATGTACACATATGGCTGCACCCGTACCACCCATGTACACATATGGCTGCACCTGTACCACCCATGTACACATATGGCTGCACCCGTACCACCCATGTACACATATGGCTGCACCCGTACCACCCATGTACACATATGGCTGCACCCCTACAACCCATGTACATATGGATGCACCCCTACAACCCATGTACACATATGAATGCACCCCTACAACCCATGTACACATATGAATGCACCCATGTACATATATGAATGCACCCCTACAACCCATGTACATATGAATGCACCCCTACCACCCATGTACACATATGAATGCACCCATGTACATATATGAATGCACCCCTACAACCCATGTACACATATGAATGCACCCATGTACATATATGAATGCACCCCTACAACCCATGTACACATATGAATGCACCCCTACCACCCATGTACACATATGAATGCACCCCTACAACCCATGTACATATGAATGCACCCCTACAACCCATGTACATATGGATGCACCCCTACAACCCATGTACATATGAATGCACCCCTACAACCCATGTACATATGAATGCACCCCTACCACCCATGTACATATGAATGCACCCCTACCACCCATGTACATATGAATGCACCCATGTACATATGAATGCACCCCTACAACCCATGTACATATGAATGCACCCCTACCACCCATGTACATATGAATGCACCCCTACAACCCATGTACATATGAATGCACCCCTACAACCCATGTACATATGAATGCACCCCTACAACCCATGTACATATGAATGCACCCCTACCACCCATGTACATATGAATGCACCCCTACCACCCATGTACACATATGAATGCACCCCTACAACCCATGTACACATATGAATGCACCCCTACCACCCATGTACATATGAATGCACCCCTACAACCCATGTACATATGAATGCACCCCTACAACCCATGTACACATATGAATGCACCCCTACCACCCATGTACATATGAATGCACCCATACCACCCATGTACATATGAATGCACCCATGTACATATGAATGCACCCCTACAACCCATGTACATATGAATGCACCCCTACAACCCATGTACACATATGAATGCACCCATACCACCCATGTACATATGAATGCACCCCTACCACCCATGTACATATATGAATGCACCCCTACAACCCATGTACATATGAATGCACCCCTACCACCCATGTACATATATGAATGCACCCATACCACCCATGTACATATGAATGCACCCCTACCACCCATGTACATATATGAATGCACCCCCACCACCCATGTACAGATGAATGCACCCCTACCACCCATGTACATATGAATGCACCCATGTACATATGAATGCACCCCTACCACCCATGTACATATATGAATGCACCCCTACCACCCATGTACATATATGAATGCACCCTACCACCCATGTACATATATGAATGCACCCCTACCACCCATGTACATATGAATGCACCCCTACCACCCATGTACATATGAATGCACCCCTACCACCCATGTACATATATGAATGCACCCCTACCACCCATGTACATATGAATGCACCCCTACCACCCATGTACATATGAATGCACCCATACCACCCATGTACAGATGAATGCACCCCTACCACCCATGTACACATATAAATGCACCCCTACCACCCATGTACATATGGCTGCACCCCTACCACCCATGTCCATATGGCTGCACCCCTATCACCCATGTACACATGAATGCACCCCTACCACCCATATACACATGGCTGCACCCCTACCACCCATGTACACATGGCTGCACCCCTACCACCCATATACATATGGCTGCACCCCTACCACCCATGTACATATGGCTGCACCCCTACCACCCATGTACATATGGCTGCACCCCTATCACTCATGTACATATGGCTGCACCCCTATCAGTCATGTACATATGGCTGCACCCCTACCACCCATGTACATATGGCTGCACCCCTACCACCCATGTACATATGGCTGCACCCCTATCACTCATGTACTCATGTACTCATATGGCACCACTCTAGGATTTATATGTCTGCACCCTTACCACCCATGTACTTGTATGGATGCACCCCCAACGATTCCTGGATTTACATGGATGCACCTCAACCTCGCAGATTTTATATGGATGCACCCCACCACTATCATTGTGTTGACAATATTGTGCAAATACGAGCCGAATCCGTTACCAGACAGTTATGTACATCATTAAAGTGAGCATACGGCAGAAGGAAGAATGGAGAGACACAATATGAAGACAATCATTGCCATATATACCTGGTACCAATATCTAGTATGCAGTGGAAAGAATTACCTTAACCCATTCAACACCAAGTAACTCACATGGACTGGTCCATGATATTCATAAACCAATAAATGAATCAGAAAATCACATTTGGACAAGTTCATTTATCAAAATGGGTAATTATGTCTAAAAATAGTCATATCACTGGCAAAAAGTGCAGATCCTGATGAGATGGCTCGTCATGAGCCGGCTCATCTGGATCTACACCTTTTGTAAGCCTATTTAGAGGTCTGTGGTGTTGAAAGGGTTAAGCTTTTAGCTTTCAGTTCAATCAACATATCACGATATAAATGTATGTTTCTGTATATTTCTCATGTATATTACATGTATCCTGATAAATAAAATATGTTTAAACCAAGACAATCATTTCTTGTTTTAAAAAATGCTGACTTTTGCAAATGAAAATACAAAAACGTACCTGTAATTAAACCATTCAGGTGGAAATAAGGAAAGTTTCAAAACTGCATGAAAGGATCTGTCTTACTGTATATTCTGTTCTGTCGGAGATATCGGAGGCAAGCAACGTGTTGACATAGACGAAGCATGTATCTGTATCCACTTGGAAGTATGTGTTGACATTCAAGATAGAACCAGACTCCGATTGCAATGTACACGTCACGTCGTCCTAAGAGCAGTAAAACAACACGTTCTTGTAATCAAATACACATCAAAACTACAGTATTAAGGTACACATGTCTCGCAATATACATAAATAGTTTCATAGTACAGTCAAACCTGTGTTAGTGGTCACCTGTATTAAGCAGCCACCCTGTATTAGGCAGCCAGTTTCCAGATTCCCAATATGTTGTTTTATTATATATTTGACCTCTATTAAGCAGCCACCTTTGTTAAGCAGCCACTTTATGTGATTCCCTTGACTGGCTGCTTAACACAGGTTTGACTGTATACACATTATTTTAGCTTGATTGCGAAACAAGTTCTTACAACATTAGCTTAAATGCTCTCGATACCTCATTCCGGATGGAATCCACTCCATGGTATGGTGATCGCCAGATCGGACAGGTGGGCTTTCTCCGGGTAGTCCGGTTTCCTCCAACAAGAATGACCACAAATATGCTTTCACCGACTCCAATGAGAGTGATTAATACAAGTTGCTAAAGCTTGTTTTGCAATCGTTGTTAAATAAATAAAGTTTATATTAATAGACATTGTGCATCAATTGGTTGAAAAATTGATGTGTCGCCATTTTGTATTTTATAGACGTGTAATCGGTGACCCAACTATGTTGAGGAAAAAAGAAAATTGGTTGATTTATCGTTATTGATTGTCGATCATAAGAATTAGTGATACGTTTAACACAATCTAGAATTTCTTAACGATCGTCAATTTTTATGTTATATTTAACTGTAGGCATCTTGTTTTCAAATAATATTCAAATATCGACGCATCCGCCGAATTATGCAACAGGTGTATGCCATAGCTACTGCAATAAAAGCAAACATCTTTCTAAATTATCATTTCAATAACCAACAATTTTTTCAACATAATTGAGCATTATTTTTGTACATCTTTATCAATTACAATTAATATTCGGCAATTTTGTATACCAAAGTACACATAATTCCACCAAAATCTACCCAAATTCACCTCCATATAAACGTTTATTTATTAAAACTGGGCGTTATTGATTACTAAAAATAATGTGCACATATTGGCTTAAAATAAAGCACATTTAACCCAAATGTTTTACTTACACCATCAGGATCAGAGACCGTCAGTTTCCGGATGTATTGATTAACCGATGTTTGTTCATCAATGGTAACTCTGTAGATCGCTGGTTCAAATATTGGCCCGTTTAAGTTTCTCAGTACTGTGATTCGGACTTCTGCAGTGGCAGACAGACGTGGCACTCCCGTGTCATAAGCTACAACCCTCAGCTATAAAATAATATACAAATGTTACCGTTACATCTTGATAATTATGTTATGTTATATTTCTGGTTTTATGCCTGCATCAGCATGATTTTGGGCTATATCGCCGGCGGGCAGTTTACCTAACAACACCTTGCCTGGGCATGCTCCCGTGGTTAACCAGTACTTGCGTGCACAACATCCGTAAGAAACTGCCAACTTTTTCATATAAATGAGAGACGGCCTGAGCGGGGCTCGAACCCGTGACCATCAGTGATGATAGGTTACAGTGGTATACAAGTCAGCGACCGTAACCACTCGACCATGGAGGCGGACTCGCATCTTGATAATACATACACAATAGCAATTCGCATCATCATACAAATATATATGTTATATTTCGGGTTTTACACCTGCATCAGCACCATTTTGGGCTATATCACCGGCGGGCAGTTTACCTAACACATTTCCTGGGCAGGCTCCAGCAGTTAACCAGTACTTGGCTGCACCAACCTCCGTAAGAAACTGCCAACTTTTTCATATAAATGAGACACGGTCTGAGCGGGGCTCGAACCCGTCATACAAATATAACATTACATAATATCAACATAGCGGTCATATTAATATGGTATGGCATCTATTGGGAGTAATTTATCAGTAAATTTCTCTCAATAAAAGTCTAAAATATCACCACATGCAGGGTTCATCCTAGGTCCGAATGTTTGGGAGGAGTGAGAAACTGCACAATTGCACCCTTAACCCTCATGGAAGCACCTCTCGATACCATTACCAATACGACATACATTGACAATATAGTAGCAAAACCAATGTTCATAATAAAGGCCAGAATCTCATGTAGACCCTGTAATATCTATGGAGGTGGGATAGATATTGCGACTACTTATCCACTGCATGATAGCTAAATGGCTGCCATTTGAATGGAGATATAATAGTATATTAACCTAAATCTCATGTAGTCCCAGTAATATCTATGGAGGTGTGATAGATATAGTGACTACTTATCCACTGCATGATAGCTAAATGGCTGCCATTTGAATGGAGATATAATAGTATATTAACCTAAATCTCATGTAGTCGCAGTAATATCTATGGAGGTGTGATAGATATAGTGACTACTTATCCACTGCATGATAGCTAAATGGCTGTTGTTTGTATGGAGATATAATAGTATATTAACCTAAATCTCTATGAAGGAAAGGGTTAAAATGGCATTATTTAATAAATTTCAACAAAATAGGGTTAAAATACATGACCATTAATATATTAAGAATAGAAGGAGTGCTTTACAATGGTTTGTGTACATGTATGTACCGTTAACCAATTTAAGGGCTATATCTAATGTAACTACTACGCTAGGCCAGAACAAAAACCCACGACATTGTGATCTAGCAGCCAGGACTCGAGCCCACGACATTGTGATCTAGCAGCCAGGACTCGAGCCCACGACATTGTGATCTAGCAGCCAGGACTCGAGCCCACGACATTGTGATCTAGCAGCAAGGACTCGAGCTCACGACATTGTGATCTAGCAGCCAGGACTCGAGCCAAAGACACATTGTGATCTAGCAGCCAGGACTCGAGCTCACGACATTGTGATCTAGCAGCAAGGACTCGAGCTCACGACATTGTGATCTAGCAGCCAGGACTCGAGCTCACGACATTGTGATCTAGCAGTCAGGACTCGAGCTCACGACATTGTGATCTAGCAGTCAGGACTCGAGCTCACGACATTGTGATCTAGCAGTCAGGACTCGAGCTCACGACATTGTGATCTTGCAGCAAGGACTCGAGCTCACAACATTGTGATCTTGCAGCAAGGACTCGAGCTCACGACATTGTGATCTAGCAGCAAGGACTCGAGCTCACGACATTGTGATCTAGCAGCCAGGACTCGAGCTCACGACACATTGTGATCTAGCAGCCAGGACTCGAGCTCACGACACATTGTGATCTAGCAGCCAGGACTCGAGCTCACGACACATTGCGATCTAGCAGCCAGGACTCGAGCTCACGACATTGTGATCTAGCAGCAAGGACTCGAGCTCACGACATTGTGATCTAGCAGCCAGGACTCGAGCTCACGACACATTGTGATCTAGCAGCCAGGACTCGAGCTCACGACACATTGTGATCTAGCAGCCAGGACTCGAGCTCACGACATTGTGATCTTGCAGCAAGGACTCGAGCTCATGACATTGTGATCTAGCAGCCAGGACTCGAGCTCACGACATTGTGATCTAGCAGCCAGGACTCGAGCTCACGACACATTGTGATCTTGCAGCAAGGACTCGAGCTCACGACATTGTGATCTTGCAGCAAGGACTTGAGCTCACGACATTGTGATTGTGCAGCAAGGAATCATTCCCATGACATATCAGCCAGCACTAATACTCATTCAGTGCCTGAAGCATTGGACCAGGATTCCATTACTCAACACGAACTACAACAGTGTCATGTGACACAAACTACAACAGTGTCATGTGACACGAACTACAACAGTGTCATGTGATGTAGATTCCGACACTTACAGTGTAGGAACCGAGACGGGTGCCATCGTTCTGGAGATTCTGCTCTACACGGACAGTACCACCAATGCGATCAATGCTGAAGAAAGTTCGAGCAGGATAATCGCCTATCGCCTCGTATGCAACACTATTCTGTAATAGAACATGATATGTTAACCCATTTCATTCTGGATACCGTTCAAACAGTATTTGCAAAGAACATAGAGCCAGATCAACCGCCACGGAATGTTCCGCCTGATCAGGCTCTATGCTGATTGCTATTCAAATGATCTTGCTAAGACACTTGGCTATGTAGCAAACAACATAGATCCTCATCAGCACGCAGCATTACGCTGCGGCTGATGAGGATCTATGTTGTTTGCAAAAGCCTTTAAATGTATCCAGAATGAAATGGGTTAAATAGTGCCAAATCCATGCTTTAACCCTTTCAACCACACAGGCCTCTAAATAGGCTTATGAAAAAGTGTAGATCCAGATGAGCCGGCTCGTGACGAGCCGTCTCATCAGGATCTGCACTTTTTTGCCAGTAATAATTATTAATTTTAGACAAAATTACCCATCTTGATAAATGAACTGGTCCGAATGTAATTTTCTTATTCATTTATTGGTCTAAGAATATCATGGACCAGTCCATGTCAGTTACTTGGGGTTGAATGGGTTAAAGGACAATAACATAACGTTTATAGTCCCAGTTAGCACTATGAATATAAAACAAGTTTATCAAATCAAAGGTATTTTGGCAAGAAATTCAATGACATTAAAAAGTGTAACTATCGTACAACAAAGTTCATAGGGCGGGTAGCTAGCGTACAACATAGTTCATAGGGTGGGTAGCTAGCGTACAACATAGTTCATAGGGTGGGTAGCTAGCGCACAACATAGTTCATAGGGCGGGTAGCTAGCGCACAACATAGTTCATAGGGCGGGTAGCTAGCATACAACACAAGTTCATTGGGTGGGTAGCTGTCATACGACAAGAGTTCATAGGGTGGGTAGCTAGCGTACAACATAGTTCATAGGGCAGGTAGCCAGTGTACAACATAGTTCATAGGGCAGGTAGCTAGCACACAACATAGTTCATAGGGCAGGTAGCTAGCGTACAACATAGTTCATAGGGTGGGTAGCTAGCATACAACACAAGTTTATTGGGTGGGTAGCTAGCGCACAACATAGTTCATAGGGTGGGTAGCTAGCGTACGACACAAGTTTATTGGGTGGGTAGCTATCGTATGACAGACTTAACAGGGCGGGTAGCTAACGTACAACATAGTTCATAGGGCGTAAGCTATCAGACGACAGTTCATAGGGCGGGTAGCTAGCGCACGACAGTTCATAGGGTGGGTAGCTGTCATACAACAGAGTTCATAGGGTGGGTAGCTGTCATACAACAGAGTTCATAGGGTGGGTAGCTGTCGTACAACATAGTTCATAGGGTGGGTAGCTAGCGCACCACAGTTCATAAGGTGGGTAGCTAGTGCACGACAGTTCATAGGGTGGGTAGCTATCGCACAACAAGAGTTTGTAGGATGGATAGCTATCATAGGACATAGTTCATAATGTGGAAAGCTAACATACTGCATTGTTCATAGAATTGTTCAAGGAATGGTATATCGAGGTTATAGAATTGTTCAAGGAATGGTATATTGAGGTTATAGAATTGTTCAAGGAATGGTATATTGAGGTTATAGAATTGTTCAAGGAATGGTATATCGAGGTTATAGAATTGTTCAAGGAATGGTATATTGAGGTTATAGAATTGTTCAAGGAATGGTATATTGAGGTCATAGAATTGTTCAAGGAATGGTATATTGAGGTTAACAGTGTGTAGGCGAGGCTACACTACACCTACCAGTAGACCCTGTCTGGTGGCTGTCACTTTGATGATACTGTTGTCCACAGGCTCATCCTCATTTATCGTTACCAGGTAAACTGCATTCTGGGTAAAGATTGGTAGTGCCATATCACGTTGAATGATTATCACAACGGTTGCTGTGGCAATGTTGTTGCTGGGGTAACCATTATCGGCAACAGTCACACGACACTAGAAAACGAGAAAATGCAAAATATACTTTACACATGACCTGAAATAAAACTGACAAATTCTTATCGATCAATAATACACCAAGCTAGACAGGGGGTCTATGTTATCAGTTCTACTATAACAATCAATAATACACCAAGCTAGACAGGGGGCCTAGGTTATCAGTTCTACAACAACAATCAATAATACACCATGCTAGACAGGGGGCCTAGGTTATCAGTTCTACAACAACAATCAATAATACACCATGCTAGACAGGGGGCCTAGGTTATCAGTTCTACTATAATAATCAATAATACACCAAGCTAGACAGGGGGCCTAGGTTATCAGTTCTACAACAACAATCAATAATACACCACGCTAGACAGGGGGCCTAGGTTATCAGTTCTACTATAACAATCATTAATACACCACGCTAGACAGGGGGCCTAGGTTATCAGTTCTACAACAACAATCAATAATACACCACGCTAGACAGGGGGCCTAGGTTATCAGTTCTACTATAACAATCATTAATACACCACGCTAGACAGGGGGCCTAGGTTATCAGTTCTACTATAACAATCATTAATACACCACGCTAGACAGGGGGCCTAGGTTATCAGTTCTACAACAACAATCAATAATACACCACGCTAGACAGGGGGCCTAGGTTATCAGTTCTACAACAACAATCAATAATACACCACGCTAGACAGGGGGCCTAGGTTATCAGTTCTACAACAACAATCAATAATACACCAAGCTAGACAGGGGGCCTAGGTTATCAGTTCTACTATAACAATCAATAATACACCACGCTAGACAGGGGGCCTAGGTTATCAGTTCTACAACAACAATCAATAATACACCACGCTAGACAGGGGGCCTAGGTTATCAGTTTTACTATAACAATCAATAATACACCAAGCTAGACAGGGGGCCTAGGTTATCAGTTCTACAACAACAATCAATAATACACCACGCTAGACAGGGGGCCTAGGTTATCAGTTCTACTATAACAATCAATAATACACCAAGCTAGACAGGGGGCCTAGGTTATCAGTTCTACAACAACAATCAATAAAATACCAAGCTAGACAGGGGGTCTAGGTTATCAGTTCTACTATAACAATCAATAATACACCAAGCTAGACAGGGGGCCTAGGTTATCAGTTCTACAACAACAATCAATAATACACCACGCTAGACAGGGGGCCTAGGTTATCAGTTCTACTATAACAATCAATAATACACCAAGCTAGACAGGGGGCCTAGGTTATCAGTTCTACAACAACAATCAATAAAATACCAAGCTAGACAGGGGGTCTAGGTTATCAGTTCTACTATAACAATCAATAATACACCAAGCTAGACAGGGGGCCTAGGTTATCAGTTCTACAACAACACTCAATATTACACCATGCTAGACAGGGGGCCTAGGTTATCAGTTCTACTATAACAATCATTAATACACCAAGCTAGACAGGGGGCCTAGGTTATCAGTTCTACTATAACAATCAATAATACACCAAGCTAGACAGGGGGCCTAGGTTATCAGTTCTACTATAACAATCAATAATACACCAAGCTAGACAGGGGGTCTAGGTTATCAGTTCTACTATAACAATCAATAATACACCAAGCTCGACAGGGGGCCTAGGTTATCAGTTCTACTATAACAATCAATAATACACCATGCTAGACAGGGGGCCTAGGTTATCAGTTCTACAACAACAATCAATAATACACCATGCTAGAGAGGGGGCCTAGGTTATCAGTTCTACAACAACAATCAATAATACACCATGCTAGACAGGGGGCCTAGGTTATCAGTTCTACAACAACAATCAATAATACACCACACTAGACAGGCGGCCTAGGTTATCAGTTCTACAACAACAATCAATAATACACCATGCTAGACAGGGGGCCTAGGTTATCAGTTCTACAACAACAATCAATAATACACCATGCTAGACAGGGGGCCTAGGTTATCAGTTCTACAACAACAATCAATAATACACCATGCTAGACAGGGGGCCTAGGTTATCAGTTCTACAACAACAATCAATAATACACCATGCTAGACAGGGGGCCTAGGTTATCAGTTCTACAACAACAATCAATAATACACCACACTAGACAGGGGGCATAGGTTATCAGTTCTACTATAACAATCAATAATACACCACGCTAGACAGGGGGCCTAGGTTATCAGTTCTACAACAACAATCAATAATACACCAAGCTAGACAGGGGGCCTAGGTTATCAGTTCTACAACAATCAATAATACACCAAGCTAGACAGGGGGCCTAGGTTATCAGTTCTACAACAACAATCAATAATACACCAAGCTAGACAGGGGGCCTAGGTTATTAGTTCTACAACAACAATCAATAATACACCAAGCTAGACAGGGGGCCTAGGTTATCAGTTCTAGTATAACAATCAATAATACACCAAGCTAGACAGGGGGCCTAGGTTATCAGTTCTACAACAACACTCAATAATACACCACGCTAGACAGGGGGCCTAGGTTATCAGTTCTACTATAACAATCAATAATACACCAAGCTAGACAGGGGGCCTAGGTTATCAGTTCTTATATAACGATCAATAATACACCAAGCTAGACAGGGGGCCTAGGTTATCAGTTCTACTATAACACTCAATAATACACCAAGCTAGACAGGGGGCCTAGGTTATCAGTTCTACTATAACAATCAATAATACACCACGCTAGACAGGGGGCCTAGGTTATCAGTTCTACAACAACAATCAATAATACACCAAGCTAGACAGGGGGCCTAGGTTATCAGTTCTACAACAATCAATAATACACCAAGCTAGACAGGGGGCCTAGGTTATCAGTTCTACAACAACAATCAATAATAAACCAAGCTAGACAGGGGGCCTAGGTTATTAGTTCTACAACAACAATCAATAATACACCAAGCTAGACAGGGGCCTAGGTTATCAGTTCTAGTATAACAATCAATAATACACCAAGCTAGACAGGGGGCCTAGGTTATCAGTTCTACAACAACACTCAATAATACACCACGCTAGACAGGGGGCCTAGGTTATCAGTTCTACTATAACAATCAATAATACACCAAGCTAGACAGGGGCCTAGGTTATCAGTTCTAGTATAACAATCAATAATACACCAAGCTAGACAGGGGGCCTAGGTTATCAGTTCTACAACAACACTCAATAATACACCACGCTAGACAGGGGGCCTAGGTTATCAGTTCTACTATAACAATCAATAATACACCAAGCTAGACAGGGGGCCTAGGTTATCAGTTCTTATATAACGATCAATAATACACCAAGCTAGACAGGGGGCCTAGGTTATCAGTTCTACTATAACAATCAATAATACACCACGCTAGACAGGGGGCCTAGGTTATCAGTTCTACAACACAATCAATAATACACCAAGCTAGACAGGGGTCTAGGTTATCAGTTCTACAACAACAATCAATAATACACCAAGCTAGACAGGGGGCCTAGGTTATCAGTTCTACAACAACAATCAATAATACACCATGCTAGACAGGGGGCCTAGGTTATCAGTTCTACAACAACAATCAATAATACACCAAGTTAGACAGGGGGCCTGGGTTATCAGTTCTACTATAACAATCAGTAATACACCAAGCTAGACAGGGGGCCTAGGTTATCAGTTCTACTATAACAATCAATAATACACCAAGCTAGACAGGGGGCCTAGGTTATCAGTTCTACTATAACAATCATTAATACACCACGCTAGACAGGGGGCCTAGGTTATCAGTTCTACAACAACAATCAATAATACACCAAGCTAGACAGGGGGCCTAGGTTATCAGTTCTACAACAATCAATAATACACCAAGCTAGACAGGGGGCCTAGGTTATCAGTTCTACAACAACAATCAATAATACACCAAGCTAGACAGGGGGCCTAGGTTATTAGTTCTACAACAACAATCAATAATACACCAAGCTAGACAGGGGGCCTAGGTTATCAGTTCTAGTATAACAATCAATAATACACCAAGCTAGACAGGGGGCCTAGGTTATCAGTTCTACAACAACACTCAATAATACACCACGCTAGACAGGGGGCCTAGGTTATCAGTTCTACTATAACAATCAATAATACACCAAGCTAGACAGGGGGCCTAGGTTATCAGTTCTTATATAACGATCAATAATACACCAAGCTAGACAGGGGGCCTAGGTTATCAGTTCTACTATAACAATCAATAATACACCAAGCTAGACAGGGGGCCTAGGTTATCAGTTCTACTATAACAATCAATAATACACCACGCTAGACAGGGGGCCTAGGTTATCAGTTCTACAACAACAATCAATAATACACCAAGCTAGACAGGGGTCTAGGTTATCAGTTCTACAACAACAATCAATAATACACCAAGCTAGACAGGGGGCCTAGGTTATCAGTTCTACAACAACAATCAATAATACACCATGCTAGACAGGGGGCCTAGGTTATCAGTTCTACAACAACAATCAATAATACACCAAGCTAGACAGGGGGCCTGGGTTATCAGTTCTACTATAACAATCAGTAATACACCACGCTAGACAGGCGGCCTAGGTTATCAGTTCTACAACAACAATCAATAATACACCATGCTAGACAGGGGGCCTAGGTTATCAGTTCTACAACAACAATCAATAATACACCAAGCTAGACAGGGGGCCTAGGTTATCAGTTCTACAACAACAATCAATAATACACCACGCTAGACAGGGGGCCTAGGTTATCAGTTCTACAACAACAATCAATAATACACCAAGCTAGACAGGGGGCCTAGGTTATCAGTTCTACAACAACAATCAATAATACACCAAGCTAGACAGGGGGCCTAGGTTATCAGTTCTACAACAACAATCAATAATACACCATGCTAGACAGGGGGCCTAGGTTATCAGTTCTACAACTACAATCAATAATACACCAAGCTAGACAGGGGGCCTGGGTTATCAGTTCTACTATAACAATCAGTAATACACCACGCTAGACAGGGGGCCTAGGTTATCAGTTCTACAACAACAATCAATAATACACCATGCTAGACAGGGGGCCTAGGTTATCAGTTCTACAACAACAATCAATAATACACCAAGCTAGACAGGGGGCCTAGGTTATCAGTTCTACAACAACAATCAATAATACACCATGCTAGACAGGGGGCCTAGGTTATCAGTTCTACAACAATAATCACTAATACACCATGCTAGACAGGGGGCCTAGGTTATCAGTTCTACAACAACAATCAATAATACACCATGCTAGACAGGGGGTCTAGGTTATCAGTTCTACTATAACAATCAATAATACACCAAGCTAGACAGGGGGCCTAGGTTATCAGTTCTACAACAACAATCAATAATACACCAAGCTCGACAGGAGGCCTAGGTTATCAGTTCTACTATAACAATCATTAATACACCAAGCTAGACAGGGGGCCTAGGTTATCAGTTCTACAACAACAATCAATAATACACCAAGCTAGACAGGGGGCCTAGGTTATCAGTTCTACAACAACAATCACTAATACACCATGCTAGACAGGGGGCCTAGGTTATCAGTTCTACAACAACAATCACTAATACACCAAGCTAGACAGGGGGCATAGGTTATCAGTTCTACAACAACAATCAATAATACACCACGCTAGACAGGGGGCCTAGGTTATCAGTTCTACTATAACAATCAATAATACACCACGCTAGACAGGGGGCCTAGGTTATCAGTTCTACTATAACAATCAATAATACACCATGCTAGACAGGAGGCATAGGTTATCAGTTCTACTATAACAATCAATAATACACCACGCTAGACAGGGGGCCTAGGTTATCAGTTCTACAACAATCAATAATACACCACGCTAGACAGGGGGCCTAGGTTATTAGTTCTACTATAACAATCAATAATACACCATGCTAGACAGGGGGCCTAGGTTATTAGTTCTACTATAACAATCAGTAATACACCACGCTAGACAGGGGGCCTAGGTTATTAGTTCTACTATAACAATCAATAATACACCATGCTAGACAGGGGGCCTAGGTTATTAGTTCTACAACAACAATCAATAATACACCATGCTAGACAGGTGGCCTAGGTTATCAGTTCTACTATAACAATCAATAATACACCACGCTAGACAGGAGGCATAGGTTATCAGTTCTACTATAACAATCAATAATACACCACGCTAGACAGGAGGCATAGGTTATCAGTTCTACAACAACAATCAATAATACACCAAGCTAGACAGGGGGCCTAGGTTATCAGTTCTACTATAACAATCAATAATACACCAAGCTAGACAGGGGGCCTAGGTTATCAGTTCTACTATAACAATCAATAATACACCACGCTAGACAGGAGGCATAGGTTATCAGTTCTACAACAACAATCAATAATACACCACGCTAGACAGGGGGCCTAGGTTATCAGTTCTACTATAACAATCAATAATACACCACGCTAGACAGGGGGCCTAGGTTATCAGTTCTACTATAACAATCAATAATACACCAAGCTCGACAGGGGGCCTAGGTTATCAGTTCTACTATAACAATCAATAATACACCACGCTAGACAGGGGGCCTAGGTTATCAGTTCTACAACAACAATCAATAATACACCAAGCTAGACAGGGGGCCTAGGTTATCAGTTCTACAACAACAATCAATAATACACCAAGCTAGACAGGGGGCCTAGGTTATCAGTTCTACAACAACAATCAATAATACACCAAGCTAGACAGGGGGCCTAGGTTATCAGTTCTACTATAACAATCAATAATACACCACGCTAGACAGGGGGCCTAGGTTATCAGTTCTACAACAACAATCAATAATACACCATGCTAGACAGGGGGCCTAGGTTATCAGTTCTACAACAACAATCAATAATACACCATGCTAGACAGGGGGCCTAGGTTATCAGTTCTATTATAACAATCAATAATACACCATGCTAGACAGGGGGCCTAGGTTATCAGTTCTACTATAACAATCAATAATACACCATGCTAGACAGGGGGCCTAGGTTATCAGTTCTACTATAACAATCAATAATACACCATGCTAGACAGGGGGCCTAGGTTATCAGTTCTACTATAACAATCAATAATACACCATGCTAGACAGGGGGCCTAGGTTATCAGTTCTACTATAACAATCAATAATACACCATGCTAGACAGGGGGCCTAGGTTATCAGTTCTACTATAACAATCAATAATACACCATGCTAGACAGGGGGCCTAGGTTATCAGTTCTACTATAACAATCAATAATACACCATGCTAGACAGGGGGCCTAGGTTATCAGTTCTACTATAACAATCAATAATACACCATGCTAGACAGGGGGCCTAGGTTATCAGTTCTACTATAACAATCAATAATACACCATGCTAGACAGGGGGCCTAGGTTATCAGTTCTACTATAACAATCAATAATACACCATGCTAGACAGGGGGCCTAGGTTATCAGTTCTACTATAACAATCAATAATACACCATGCTAGACATGGGGCCTAGGTTATCAGTTCTACAACAACAATCAATAATACACCATGCTAGACAGGGGGCCTAGGTTATCAGTTCTACAACAACAATCAATAATACACCACGCTAGACAGGGGGCCTAGGTTATCAGTTCTACTATAACAATCAATAATACACCACGCTAGACAGGGGGCCTAGGTTATCAGTTCTACAACAACAATCAATAATACACCATGCTAGACAGGGGGCCTAGGTTATCAGTTCTACAACAACAATCAATAATACACCATGCTAGACAGGGGGCCTAGGTTATCAGTTCTATTATAACAATCAATAATACACCATGCTAGACAGGGGGCCTAGGTTATCAGTTCTACTATAACAATCAATAATACACCACGCTAGACAGGGGGCCTAGGTTATCAGTTCTACAACAACAATCAATAATACACCATGCTAGACAGGGGGCCTAGGTTATCAGTTCTACAACAACAATCAATAATACACCATGCTAGACAGGGGGCCTAGGTTATCAGTTCTACTATAACAATCAATAATACACCATGCTAGACAGGGGGCCTAGGTTATCAGTTCTACTATAACAATCAATAATACACCATGCTAGACAGGGGGCCTAGGTTATCAGTTCTACTATAACAATCAATAATACACCATGCTAGACAGGGGGCCTAGGTTATCAGTTCTACTATAACAATCAATAATACACCATGCTAGACAGGGGGCCTAGGTTATCAGTTCTACTATAACAATCAATAATACACCATGCTAGACAGGGGGCCTAGGTTATCAGTTCTACTATAACAATCAATAATACACCATGCTAGACAGGGGGCCTAGGTTATCAGTTCTACTATAACAATCAATAATACACCATGCTAGACATGGGGCCTAGGTTATCAGTTCTACAACAACAATCAATAATACACCATGCTAGACAGGGGGCCTAGGTTATCAGTTCTACAACAACAATCAATAATACACCATGCTAGACAGGGGGCCTAGGCTATCAGTTCTACTATACACCAACCTGAGAGAATATGCAGCACAATGCTCCTCAGTAGAGAGTAAGGTGTCGAGTGCAACCTGCATCACAGGTGTATCTATGCTACATGTACTTTGCAAGAAGTAACTACAAATACAGGGTGTAACCTAGGGACTTACAGAGAACGTGACATCACAGGTGTATCTATGCTACATGTACTTTGCAAGAAGTAACTACAAATACAGGGTGTAACCTAGGGACTTACAGAGAACGTGACATCACAGGTGTATCTATGCTACATGTACTTTGCAAGAAGTAACTACAAATACAGGGTGTAACCTAGGGACTTACAGAGAACGTGACATCACAGGTGTATCTATGCTACATGTACTTTGCAAGAAGTAACTACAAATACAGGGTGTAACCTAGGGACTTACAGAGAACGTGACATCACAGGTGTATCTATGCTACATGTACTTTGCAAGAAGTAACTCCATAATACAAGTTGTAACCTAGGGACTTACAGAGAACGAGACATCTCCTGTATTGAGTAGATTCTTGCTAAGATGTATATCGCCGCTGTCTGTACGTATATAGAAAGTCTCTATACATTTGCTGTTTATATCTCCAGTAAAGGTAAACGTCAGACGATCCTGAAAGAGAAACTAGTACCTGTAGTTACAACAATGTAATATACTAAACTGGCTGTTATGTTATGTTATATTTCGGGTTTTACGCCTGCATCAGCACCATTTCGGGATATATCGCCGGCGTGCAGTTTACCTAACAATACCTTTCCTGGGCAGGCTCCAACGGTTAACCAGTACTTGGGTGCACCAACCTCCGTAAGAAACTGCCAACTTTTTCATATAAATGAGACACAGTCTGAGCGGGGCTCGAACCAGTGACCATCAGTGATGATAGGTTACAGTGGTATACAAGTCAGTGACCTTAACCACTCGACCACGGTATATTTTATATTTTATAGCCAAATTATGCTAAACATGTGACTAGTAACCAATGGTGTTAAACCATGACAATTATATCCAAAGTTGTTAAACCATGGTGGAAATATAGCCTGAGTATGTTAAACCATGATAATTATTCATTGTTCACCCAATTCATGGTACACCTAATTCACGGTTCACCCAATTCATGGTACACCTAATTCACGGTTCACCCAATTCATGGTACACCTAATTCATGGTTCACCCAATTCATGGTACACCTAATTCATTGTTCACCCAATTCATGGTACACCTAATTCACGGTTCACCCAATTCATGGTACACCTAATTCACGGTTCACCCAATTCATGGTACACCTAATTCACGGTTCACCCAATTCATGGTACACCTAATTCACGGTTAACCCAATTCATGGTACACCTAATTCACGGTTCACCCAATTCATGGTACACCTAATTCATGGTTCACCCAATTCATGATTCACCTAATTCACGGTTCACCCAATTCATGATTCACCTAATTCACTTTTACCCAGTTCACGGTCTAATTCATAGTACACCTAATACGCAGTAGACATATTGTACACTAAATGGCAGTCTAACATTTCGATGAAGTGTGAGACTGTTATCAGCAGCTATAATATTGTTCAATTAATCTGTATCCCGCCAATCAACCTAAAGTCGCTTTTGCAAACAACATAGAACCAGATCAGACAGTCGGATCAGGCTCCATGTTGTTTGCTATTCGGATAGTGGGCCTAAAACACTTGTCTGAATAGCAAACAACATAGATCCTGATCAGACATGGCATTACACCATGGCTGATCTGGATCTATGTTGTTTGCACATTCTGTCCGATTTATTAGGCAGGTTAACCAATTTCATTCTGGATATACTTAATGGCTTTTGCAAACAAAATAGATCCAGATCAGCTGCAGCGTGATGATCAGGATCAATGTTGTTTGCTACATAGCCAAGTGTCTTAGCAAGATCATCTGAATATCAAACAGCATAGAGCTTGATCAAACCGGACGTTCCATGGCGGCTGATCTGGCTCTATGTTCTTTGCAAATACTGTTTGAACGGTATCCAGAATGAAATGGGTTAAGTTGCATCAGGTGATAAATGATAAACTGTCTATACACATACATTATCACTATCTATGGCAGTCACTTTCATGATGGAAGCTCCGATTGCCGTATCTTCTGGTATAGTTTGTGTGTACGAGTCGTCTGGTAAGAAGTGGGGCGTGTTCACATTTCGTAGAACACTGATCGATACATCAGCTGTCGCTCGCTGGTATGGTGTTAAACTGTCGTATGCTATAATTCTCAACTGAAAAAAACATTATTTAATGTAATTTAGAACAATGCAAACATAGTGTACATCATCTGCCATTAATTGAACCCTTTCAACACTACAGACCTCTAAATAGGCTAACAAAAAGTGTAGATCCAGATGAGTCGGCTCGTGCATCAGGATCTGCACATTTTGCCAGTAATATTGCTATTTTTAGACAAAATTACCAATTTTGATAAATGAACTGGTCCAAATGCAATCTTCTTAATAATTTATTAGTCTAAAAATATCATGGACCAGTCCATGTCAGTTACTTGGTGTTGAATGGATTAAAGGTAACGAGAGCAAGAGATGCAGTTTAAGCAGTGGTTCAAATTCCCAATATTTGATACTAACGATTTGTCAGTTGCAAGCAGTCCAACTGACAGTGTTGGAGAAGAACATAAATACTATAAGGATCACATAAAACCAAAGGATGCCAACATAGACGGATCAGTAGTTCTAGTGGTTAACACGCTGGACTGGTAATCTAGGGATCGCAGGTTCGATCACCCCACCGTCTGACCCTAATAAAATTAACAGTCTTTCATGTGGGACTTTAAACCGAGGTCTCATGTTGGTGCACGTAAAAGACCCAGAGGAGACTCTGGAATGGTACTCTATCTGTATCATTGCACTATCCTACAAAAATCTAAAATGACTATTCTGTTCAGGATAGGTCGCTCATATGTGCAACCGGTAGCACCTATAAATAAACGTAAAACACACAAAGGGATGACAACATGACTAGAGGTGTGCCGATTCCCAAATCCAATGAAACCGTGATCGCAGATATCCACAACAATGAAACCGTGATCGCAGATATCCACAACAATGAAACCATGATCGCAGATATCCACAACAATGAAACCGTGATCGCAGATATCCACAACAATGAAACCATGATCGCAGATATCCACAACAATGAAACCGTGATCGCAGATATCCACAACAATGAAACCGTGATCGCAAATATCCACAACAATGAAACCGTGATCGCAGATATCCACAACAATGAAACCGTGATCGCAGATATCCACAACAATGAAACCGTGATCGCAGATATCCACAACAATGAAACCGTGATCGCAGATATCCACAACAATGAAACTGATCGCAGATATCCACAACAATGAAACCGTGATCGCAGATATCCACAACAATGAAACTGTGATCGCAGATATCCACAACAATGAATAAATGATCGTAGATTGCTTAGATTTGAGGAACATGTGGACATCCCTAAAAGGGGAAATGACTTTCTGACAATTAACAAGTCTCTTGTATCAGTAACGATTAAAACCAGTTTACGATATCTCCAAGACCCGAGAGTCTAGTCACACCTAGTCTAGTCACACCTAGTTTATCACACATTGAATTGGTACCTTGTACAACTTGTTTGTTTATATACACACATTGAATTGGTACCTGGTACAGCTTGTTTGTTTATATACACACATTGAATTGGTACCTTGCACAGCTTGTTTGTTTATATACACACATTGAATTGGTACCTGGTACAGCTTGTTTGTTTATATACACACATTGAATTGGTACCTTGCACAGCTTGTTTGTTTATATACACACATTGCATTGGTACCTGGTACAGCTTGTTTGTTTATATACACACATTGCATTGGTACCTGGTACAGCTTGTTTGTTTATATACACACATTGAATTGGTACCTGGTACAGCTTGTTTGTTTATATACACACATTGAATTGGTACCTTGCACAGCTTGTTTGTTTATATACACACATTGAATTGGTACCTTGCACAGCTTGTTTGTTTATATACACACATTGCATTGGTACCTGGTACAGCTTGTTTGTTTATATACACACATTGAATTGGTACCTGGTACAGCTAGTTTGTTTATATACAGACATTGAATTGGTACCTTGCACAGCTTGTTTGTTTATATACACACATTACATTGGTACCTTGCACAGCTTGTTTGTTTATATACACACATTGAAGATGCTTGTAATAAGAATAACTTGTGACCATGTATAATGACTGATGACCAAATTAGCAAAATTCGTAACTATAGATTTTAATGTTTTCTAAATGTGTACAACCTCCACATTACATTTCAAGTATATATTTTCCAAATAGATTTCACGCTACAAAAGTGGGAATACTGACACGTGTTGCGATTCAATCGGCGACATTACCAGTGATCCAATGTCCATCTTCTCGAAGGAACCTCGCTACAAAATTCGCCACTCTTTGGCCCATGATTATTTTTTCTATACTATACCAAGATAACTTGCAATTTATAACTTATAATTTTTTTAAAGCTACATGTATTTGTTAACAAAACCAGTGTAGTGTCTATACCACAGTTTGTCCCATTTCATCTGACACAGTCATATCTATATGTTATATTTCGGGTTTTACGCCTGCATCAGCACCATTTTGGGCTATATCACCAGCGGGCAGTTTACCTAACAACACCTTTCCTGGGCAGGCTCCAGCGGTTAACCAGTACTTGGGTGCACATATAAATGAGACACGGTCTGAGCAGGGCTCGAACCCGTGACCATCAGTGATGATAGGTTTACGATGGTATACAAGTCAGCTACCGTAACCACTCGACCACGGAGGCGGACTCACAGTCCTATCAGTAGTGTGCTTCGGTGGTACACCATCTTTGCACATAGAATATGGTATCTTTAATGTCGAACCACTCGCATGGATGTAGACATGTTAGGTTAGGAATGCAAGAAGAAATGCATACTAAAAGAAAATACAGCATTTCACTTACAGTGTATTCTAAGCTTTTGTCAGCTCTTAGAGTTCCTCGAGTGTAGATTTGTCCATTAGATCCAATCGAGAAGAAACTGGGTGCAACTCCCAAACCGATCACTTCGTACATCATGACACCCTGTTACATAATCAACACAAACAGATTACATTACTTACAATACACGTACATGTAATTAGCTTTCAGGCGAAACTTTAAAAAAAAAAAAAAAAAAAAAAAAAAATTCCACATTTAACATAGATTACAATGATTTCTTAACACATTAACAATAATAATACTGCTCATAGTGAATGTGCATCATTAGTACATTCATGATTCGATTGTATTCGATTTTAATAATACACATGTAGACAATAGAGCTCTATTCCATCAAACTATGAATATTTCGGAACAAGAATGTGTGTAATTTTTGGTGGATATCTTTCTGAAAAAAAAAGGTATGTCCATTGACAAAAATAGATCAATGTACGTACAAACATTTTATTATGATGATAATTACATGTTATTACGGTGATAGTATCAATACTATATTCACTTGTTCACTTGATACAGAAAATGAATGCATGGTCACCATCGATTGCATTAAAACTGTAGGAGTACAAGATGGGTGACTTGAGAAATATTTAGCGGACATGAAAGTCCAGGCAATATGTGGTTATCCACTAGATTTTGCAAGATGTAAATATATATGTCTCAAGTCATCATTGGATAAAATCTCTATTAGGGGTCGACACAAAATCTCTATTAGGGGTCGACACAAAATCTCTTTATTAGGGGGTCGACACAAAATCTCTTTATTAGGGGGTCGACACAAAATCTCTTTTTTAGGGGTCGACACAAAATCTCTTTTTTAGGGGTCGACACAAAATCTTTTTAGGGGTCGACACAAATCTCCTTTTTAGGGGTCGACACAAAATCTCTTTATTAGAGGTCGACACAAAATCTCTATTAGGGGTAGACACAAAATCTCTATTGGTGGTCGACACAAAATCTCTATTGGGGGTCGACACAAACTTCAGATGTGCTATTCTGCAATATGTTTCAAGCATGAAAGGTGGCATAACTCGATGAAACGTGATCTCTCCTTAAATTCCATACAAAATGCTATTTGTCACTTGATATTACTCGATGCATACCATGTATCCCACGTTACATGCTCGATCCCTGCTCGATCCCTGCTCGATCCCTGCTTGCTTGATCCCTGCTTGATCCCTGCTCGATCCCTGCTTGATCCCGGTATAAAACTGTATACAAATCTTATTAACTTACCTGTCCATCAGCATCAGGATCCCTGCTTGCTTGATCCCTGCTTGATCCCGGTATAAAACTGTATACAAATCTTATTAACTTACCTGTCCATCAGCATCAGTAGCTGTGACACGGTAGATCTGTGTACTGTTGTCGCGATTCTCCTGGACCTGGATGTTGTACGGTGCGTTACGGAATATTGGTAGCTGTGCACGACGTATGAAGATGGACACTGTTATAATACTACTCCTTGTAGGGTTGCCATTATCGGTTGCTCGCATGGTGAACTAGAAATAACACAACTTCTCATAAAGTATACATATAATGAAACCAGCATCAACATACGGGCATAACCATAACATAGTGGTCACCTGTATTAAGCAGCCAACCTGTATTAAGCAGCAAGTAAACAGATTCCCAATATATTGATTTATTATACATTTGCCCTCTTATTAAACAGCCACCTGTGCTAAGCAGCCACTTTCTGTGATTCCCTTGGCTGGCTGCTTAAGACAGGTTTGACTGTACTTCTATATACGAGCATGCAGTATGCATACTATTTTGTTCCAACATAGACTTCTGTGACGGACAATACTTACAGAATACTGGTCGACGGACAATACTTACTGAATACTGGTCGACGGACAATACTTACAGAATACTGGTCGACGGACAATACTTACTGAATACTGGTCGACGGACAATACTTACAGAATACTGGTCGACGGACAATACTTACAGAATACTGGTCGACGGACAATACTTACTGAATACTGGTCGACGGACAATACTTACAGAATACTGGTCGACGGACAATACTTACAGAATACTGGTCGATGGACAATACTTACAGAATACTGGTCGACGGACAATACTTACAGAATACTGGTCGACGGACAATACTTACTGAATACTGGTCGACGGACAATACTTACTGAATACTGGTAGACGGACAATACTTACAGAATACTGGTCGACGGACAATACTTACACAATACTGGTTCATGGACAATACTTACAGAATACTGGTCGATGGACAATACTTACAGAATACTGGTCGATGGACAATACTTACAGAATACTGGTCGATGGACAATACTTACAGAATACTGGTCGATGGACAATACTTACACAATACTGGTCGACGGACAATACTTACACAATACTGGTTCATGGACAATACTTACAGAATACTGGTCGACGGACAATACTTACAGAATACTGGTCGACGGACAATACTTACACAATACTGGTTCATGGACAATACTTACAGAATACTGGTCGACGGACAATACTTACAGAATACTGGTCGACGGACAATACTTACAGAATACTGGTCGACGGACAATACTTACAGAATACTGGTCGACGGACAATACTTACAGAATACTGGTTCATGGACAATACTTACAGAATACTGGTTGACGGACAATACTTACAGAATACTGGTCGACGGACAATACTTACACAATACTGGTCGACGGACAATACTTACAGAATACTGGTCGACGGACAATACTTACAGAATACTGGTCGATGGACAATACTTACACAATACTGGTTCATGGACAATACTTACAGAATACTGGTCGACGGACAATACTTACAGAATACTGGTCGACGGACAATACTTACAGAATACTGGTCGACAGACAATACTTACAGAATACTGGTCGACGGACAATACTTACTGAATACTGGTTCATGGACAATACTTACAGAATACTGGTTGACGGACAATACTTACAGAATACTGGTCGACGGACAATACTTACAGAATACTGGTCGACGGACAATACTTACAGAATACTGGTCGACGGACAATACTTACAGAATACTGGTCGACGGACAATACTTACAGAATACTGGTTGACGGACAATACTTACAGAATACTGGTTGACGGACAATACTTACACAATACTGGTCGACGGACAATACTTACAGAATACTGGTTCATGTACAATACTTGCTGAATACTGGTTGACGGACAATACTTACACAATACTGGTCGACGGACAATACTTACAGAATACTGGTTCATGGACAATACTTGCTGAATACTGGTTGACGGACAATACTTACACAATACTGGTCGACGGACAATACTTACAGAATACTGGTCGACGGACAATACTTACACAATACTGGTCGACGGACAATACTTACAGAATACTGGTCGACGGACAATACTTACACAATACTGGTAGACGGACAATACTTACACAATACTGGTCGACGGACAATACTTACAGAATACTGGTCGACGGACAATACTTACAGAATACTGGTCGACGGACAATACTTACAGAATACTGGTCGACGGACAATACTTACAGAATACTGGTCGACGGACAATACTTACAGAATACTGGTTCATGGACAATACTTACAGAATACTGGTCGACGGACAATACTTACCGAATACTGGTCGACGGACATACTTACAGAACTGGTCGACGGACAATACTTACAGAATACTGGTTCATGGACAATACTTACAGAATACTGGTCGACGGACAATACTTGCACAATACTGGTCGACGGACAATACTTACAGAATACTGGTCGACGGACAATACTTGCAGAATACTGGTCGACGGACAATACTTACAGAATACTGGTTCATGGACAATACTTACAGAATACTGGTCGACGGACAATACTTACACAATACTGGTCGACGGACAATATTTACAGAATACTGGTCGACGGACAATACTTACAGAATACTGGTTCATGGACAATACTTACAGAATACTGGTCGATGGACAATACTTACAGAATACTGATCGACGGACAATTCTTACAGAATACTGGTCGACAGACAATACTTACAGAATACTGGTCGACGGACAATACTTACAGAATACTGGTCGACGGACAATACTTACACAATACTGGTCGACGGACAATACTTACACAATACTGGTCGATGGACAATACTTACACAATACTGGTCGATGGACAATACTTACAGAATACTGGTCGACGGACAATACTTACAGAATACTGGTCGATGGACAATACTTACAGAATACTGGTCAACGGACAATACTTACACAATACTGGTCGACGGACAATACTTACACAATACTGGTTGACGGACAATACTTACACAATACTGGTCGACGGACAATACTTACTGAATACTGGTCGACGTACAATACTTACTGAATACTGGTCGACGGACAATACCTACAGAATACTGGTTGACGGACAATACCTACAGAATACTGGTCGATGGACAATACCTACAGAATACTGGTCGACGGACAATACTTACACAATACTGGTTCATGGACAATACTTACAGAATACTGGTCGACGGGACAATACTTACAGAATACTGGTCGACGGACAATACCTACAGAATACTGGTCGACGGACAATACTTACAGAATACTGGTCGACGGACAATACTTACAGAATACTGGTCGACGGACAATACCTACAGAATACTGGTTGACGGACAATACCTACAGAATACTGGTCGATGGACAATACTTACAGAATACTGGTCAACGGACAATACTTACACAATACTGGTCGACGGACAATACTTACACAATACTGGTTGACGGACAATACTTACAGAATACTGGTCGACGGGACAATACTTACAGAATACTGGTCGACGGACAATACCTACAGAATACTGGTTGACGGACAATACTTACAGAATACTGGTCGACGGACAATACTTACAGAATACTGGTCGACGGACAATACCTACAGAATACTGGTTGACGGACAATACCTACAGAATACTGGTCGACAGACAATACTCACAGAATACTGGTCGACGGACAATACCTACAGAATACTGGTTGATGGACAATACCTACAGAATACTGGTCGACGGACAATACTTACACAATACTGGTCGACGGACAATACTTACAGAATACTGGTCGACGGACAATACTTACTGAATACTGGTCGACGGACAATACTTACACAATACTGGTCGACGGACAATACTTACAGAATACTGGTCGACGGACAATACTTACTGAATACTGGTCGACGGACAATACTTACACAATACTGGTCGACGGACAATACTTACAGAATACTGGTCGACGGACAATACTTACTGAATACTGGTCGACGGACAATACTTACACAATACTGGTCGACGGACAATACTTACAGAATACTGGTCGACGGACAATACTTACTGAATACTGGTCGACGGACAATACTTACACAATACTGGTCGACGGACAATACTTACAGAATACTGGTTGACGGACAATACTTACAGAATACTGGTCGACGGACAATACTTACAGAATACTGGTCGACGGACAATACTTACAGAATACTGGTCGACGGACAATACTTACAGAATACTGGTCGACGGACAATACTTACAGAATACTGGTCGACGGACAATACTTACAGAATACTGGTCGACGGACAATACTTACAGAATACTGGTCGACGGACAATACTTACAGAATACTGGTTCATGGACAATACTTACAGAATACTGGTCGACGGACAATACTTACAGAATACTGGTTACGGACAATACTTACAGAATACTGGTCGACGGACAATACTTACAGAATACTGGTCGACGGACAATACTTACAGAATACTGGTCGACGGACAATACTTACAGAATACTGGTCGACGGACAATACCTACAGAATACTGGTTGACGGACAATACTTACACAATACTGGTTGACGGACAATACTTACACAATACTGGTCGACGGACAATACTTACAGAATACTGGTTCATGGACAATACTTGCTGAATACTGGTTGACGGACAATACTTACACAATACTGGTCGACGGACAATACTTACAGAATACTGGTTCATGGACAATACTTGCTGAATACTGGTTGACGGACAATACTTACACAATACTGGTCGACGGACAATACTTACAGAATACTGGTCGACGGACAATACTTACACAATACTGGTCGACGGACAATACTTACAGAATACTGGTCGACGGACAATACTTACACAATACTGGTAGACGGACAATACTTACACAATACTGGTCGACAGACAATACTTACAGAATACTGGTCGACGGACAATACTTACAGAATACTGGTCGATGGACAATACTTACAGAATACTGGTCGATGGACAATACTTACAGAATACTGGTCGACGGACAATACTTACAGAATACTGGTTCATGGACAATACTTACAGAATACTGGTCGACGGACAATACTTACCGAATACTGGTCGACGGACAATACTTACAGAATACTGGTTCATGGACAATACTTACAGAATACTGGTCGACGGACAATACTTGCACAATACTGGTCGACGGACAATACTTACAGAATACTGGTCGACGGACAATACTTGCAGAATACTGGTCGACGGACAATACTTACAGAATACTGGTTCATGGACAATACTTACAGAATACTGGTCGACGGACAATACTTACACAATACTGGTCGACGGACAATATTTACAGAATACTGGTCGACGGACAATACTTACAGAATACTGGTTCATGGACAATACTTACAGAATACTGGTCGATGGACAATACTTACAGAATACTGATCGACGGACAATTCTTACAGAATACTGGTTGACAGACAATACTTACAGAATACTGGTCGACGGACAATACTTACAGAATACTGGTCGACGGACAATACTTACACAATACTGGTCGACGGACAATACTTACACAATACTGGTCGATGGACAATACTTACACAATACTGGTCGATGGACAATACTTACAGAATACTGGTCGACGGACAATACTTACAGAATACTGGTCGATGGACAATACTTACAGAATACTGGTCAACGGACAATACTTACACAATACTGGTCGACGGACAATACTTACACAATACTGGTTGACGGACAATACTTACACAATACTGGTCGACGGACAATACTTACTGAATACTGGTCGACGTACAATACTTACTGAATACTGGTCGACGGACAATACCTACAGAATACTGGTTGACGGACAATACCTAGAGAATACTGGTCGATGGACAATACCTACAGAATACTGGTCGACGGATAATACTTACAGAATACTGGTCGACGGGACAATACTTACAGAATACTGGTCGACGGACAATACCTACAGAATACTGGTCGACGGACAATACTTACAGAATACTGGTCGACGGACAATACTTACAGAATACTGGTCGACGGACAATACCTACAGAATACTGGTTGACTGACAATACCTACAGAATACTGGTCGATGGACAATACTTACAGAATACTGGTCAACGGACAATACTTACACAATACTGGTCGACGGACAATACTTACACAATACTGGTTGACGGACAATACTTACAGAATACTGGTCGACGGGACAATACTTACACAATACTGGTCGACGGACAATACCTACAGAATACTGGTTGACGGACAATACTTACAGAATACTGGTCGACGGACAATACTTACAGAATACTGGTCGACGGACAATACCTACAGAATACTGGTTGACGGACAATACCTACAGAATACTGGTCGACAGACAATACTCACAGAATACTGGTCGACGGACAATACCTACAGAATACTGGTTGATGGACAATACCTACAGAATACTGGTCGACGGACAATACTTACACAATACTGGTCGACGGACAATACTTACAGAATACTGGTCGACGGACAATACTTACTGAATACTGGTCGACGGACAATACTTACACAATACTGGTCGACGGACAATACTTACAGAATACTGGTCGACGGACAATACTTACTGAATACTGGTCGACGGACAATACTTACACAATACTGGTCGACGGACAATACTTACAGAATACTGGTCGACGGACAATACTTACTGAATACTGGTCGACGGACAATACTTACACAATACTGGTCGACGGACAATACTTACAGAATACTGGTCGACGGACAATACTTACTGAATACTGGTCGACGGACAATACTTACACAATACTGGTCGACGGACAATACTTACAGAATACTGGTCGACGGACAATACTTACTGAATACTGGTCGACGGACAATACTTACACAATACTGGTCGACGGACAATACTTACAGAATACTGGTTGACGGACAATACTACAGAATACTGGTCGACGGACAATACTTACAGAATACTGGTCGACGGACAATACTTACAGAATACTGGTCGACGGACAATACTTACAGAATACTGGTTCATGGACAATACTTACAGAATACTGGTCGACGGACAATACTTACAGAATACTGGTCGACGGACAATACTTACAGAATACTGGTCGATGGACAATACTTACAGAATACTGGTTCATGGACAATACTTACAGAATACTGGTCGACGGACAATACTTACACAATACTGGTCGACGGACAATACTTACAGAATACTGGTCGACGGACAATACTTACACAATACTGGTCGACGGACAATACTTACAGAATACTGGTTCATGGACAATACTTACAGAATACTGGTCGACGGACAATACTTACAGAATACTGGTCGACGGACAATACTTACAGAATACTGGTCGATGGACAATACTTACAGAATACTGGTTCATGGACAATACTTACAGAATACTGGTCGACGGACAATACTTACACAATACTGGTCGACGGACAATACTTACAGAATACTGGTCGACGGACAATACTTACACAATACTGGTCGACGGACAATACTTACAGAATACTGGTTCATGGACAATACTTACAGAATACTGGTCGACGGACAATACTTACACAATACTGGTCGACGGACAATACTTACACAATACTGGTAGACGGACAATACTTACACAATACTGGTCGACGGACAATACTTACACAATACTGGTCGACGGACAATACTTACAGAATACTGGTTCATGGACAATACTTACACAATACTGGTCGACGGACAATACTTACACAATACTGGTCGACGGACAATACTTACAGAATACTGGTCGACGGACAATACTTACACAATACTGGTAGACGGACAATACTTACACAATACTGGTCGACGGACAATACTTACACAATACTGGTCGACGGACAATACTTACACAATACTGGTCGACGGACAATACTTACACAATACTGGTAGACGGACAATACTTACACAATACTGGTCGACGGACAATACTTACACAATACTGGTCGACGGACAATACTTACAGAATACTGGTTCATGGACAATACTTACACAATACTGGTCGACGGACAATACTTACACAATACTGGTCGACGGACAATACTTACAGAATACTGGTCGACGGACAATACTTACACAATACTGGTAGACGGACAATACTTACACAATACTGGTCGACGGACAATACTTACACAATACTGGTCGACGGACAATACTTACAGAATACTGGTTCATGGACAATACTTACAGAATACTGGTCGACGGACAATACTTACAGAATACTGGTCGACGGACAATACTTACACAATACTACTTACAGAATACTGGTCGACGGACAATACTTACAGAATACTGGTCGACGGACAATACTTACAGAATACTGGTCACGGACAATACTTACACAATACTGGTCGACGGACAATACTTACAGAATACTGGTCGACGGACAATACTTACAGAATACTGGTCGATGGACAATACTTACAGAATACTGGTCGACGGACAATACTTACACAATACTGGTCGATGGACAATACTTACACAATACTGGTCGACGGACAACACTTACACAATACTGGTCGACGGACAATACTTACCGAATACTGGTCGACGGACAATACTTACAGAATACTGGTTCATGGACAATACTTACAGAATACTGGTCGACGGACAATACTTACAGAATACTGGTCGACGGACAATACTTACACAATACTGGTCGACGGACAATACTTACAGAATACTGGTCGACGGACAATACTTACAGAATACTGGTTCACGGACAATACTTACAGAATACTGGTCGACGGACAATACTTACACAATACTGGTCGACGGACAATACTTACACAATACTGGTCGACGGACAATACTTACAGAATACTGGTTCATGGACAATACTTACAGAATACTGGTCGACGGACAATACTTACAGAATACTGGTCGACGGACAATTCTTACAGAATACTGGTCGACAGACAATACTTACAGAATACTGGTCGACGGACAATACTTACACAATACTGGTCGACGGACAATACTTACAGAATACTGGTCGACGGACAATACTTACAGAATACTGGTCGATGGACAATACTTACAGAATACTGGTCAACGGACAATACTTACAGAATACTGGTCGACGGACAATACTTACAGAATACTGGTCGATGGACAATACTTACAGAATACTGGTCAACGGACAATACTTACACAATACTGGTTGACGGACAATACTTACACAATACTGGTCGACGGACAATACTTACTGAATACTGGTCGACGGACAATACTTACTGAATACTGGTTGACGGACAATACCTACAGAATACTGGTCGACGGACAATACTTACACAATACTGGTTCATGGACAATACTTACAGAATACTGGTCGACGGGACAATACTTACAGAATACTGGTCGACGGACAATACCTACAGAATACTGGTTGACGGACAATACTTACAGAATACTGGTCGATGGACAATACTTACAGAATACTGGTCGACGGACAATACCTACAGAATACTGGTTGACGGACAATACCTACAGAATACTGGTCGACGGACAATACTTACAGAATACTGGTCGATGGACAATACTTACAGAATACTGGTCAACGGACAATACTTACAGAATACTGGTCGACGGACAATACTTACACAATACTGGTTGACGGACAATACTTACACAATACTGGTCGACGGACAATACTTACTGAATACTGGTCGACGGACAATACTTACAGAATACTGGTCGACGGACAATACCTACAGAATACTGGTTGACGGACAATACCTACAGAATACTGGTCGACGGACAATACTTACAGAATACTGGTCGATGGACAATACTTACAGAATACTGGTCAACGGACAATACTTACAGAATACTGGTCGACGGACAATACTTACACAATACTGGTTGACGGACAATACTTACACAATACTGGTCGACGGACAATACTTACTGAATACTGGTCGACGGACAATACTTACTGAATACTGGTCGACGGACAATACCTACAGAATACTGGTTGACGGACAATACCTACAGAATACTGGTCGACGGACAATACTTACACAATACTGGTTCATGGACAATACTTACAGAATACTGGTCGACGGGACAATACTTACAGAATACTGGTCGACGGACAATACCTACAGAATACTGGTTGACGGACAATACTTACAGAATACTGGTCGACGGACAATACTTACAGAATACTGGTCGACGGACAATACCTACAGAATACTGGTTGACGGACAATACCTACAGAATACTGGTCGACAGACAATACTTACAGAATACTGGTCGACGGACAATACCTACAGAATACTGGTTGATGGACAATACCTACAGAATACTGGTCGACGGACAATACTTACAGAATACTGGTCGACGGACAATACTTACAGAATACTGGTCGACGGACAATACTTACACAATACTGGTCGACGGACAATACTTACAGAATACTGGTCGACGGACAATACTTACTGAATACTGGTCGACGGACAATACTTACACAATACTGGTCGACGGACAATACTTACACAATACTGGTTGACGGACAATACCTACAGAATACTGGTTGACTGACAATACTTACAGAATACTGGTTGACGGACAATATTTACAGAATACTGGTTGACGGACAATACCTACACAATACTGGTCGACGGGACAATACTTACAGAATACTGGTCGACGGACAATACTTACAGAATACTGGTTGATGGACAATACTTACACAATACTAGTCGACGGACAATACTTACAGAATACTGGTCGACGGACAATACTTACAGAATACTGGTCGACGGACAATACTTACACAATACTGGTCGACGGACAATACTTACACAATACTGGTCGACGGACAATACTTACAGAATACTGGTTGACGGACAATACTTACAGAATACTGGTCGACGGACAATACTTACTGAATACTGGTCGACGGACAATACTTACACAATACTGGTCGACGGACAATACTTACAGAATACTGGTCGACGGACAATACTTACAGAATACTGGTCGACGGACAATACTTACAGAATACTGGTTGACGGACAATACCTACAGAATACTGGTCGACGGACAATACTTACAGAATACTGGTCGACGGACAATACTTACAGAATACTGGTCGATGGACAATACTTACAGAATACTGGGCGACGGACAATACTTGCACAATACTGGTCGACGGACAATACTTACTGAATACTGGTTGACGGACAATATTTACAGAATACTGGTTAATACTTACAGAATACTGGTTGATACTTACAGAATACTGGTTAAGTGGGGCTTCTGTAAGGGAGCGCTTCAGTAAAATATTGCCACTGTAAGCTTCGGCATAGAAGAAGTCCATTGAGTCTCCACCATTAATGTTTGAACCCGTTGTATCCTCAACCATGGAGTATGTGATGGAATCCTGAAAGGAAATGCTATATTTTCAGGAATGGATAATGTATTTTAATTTCTTTAAAATATTCAACAACATTTCATATACATGTGTATTTTTAAAGCAACTTAACTATTTCATATGGCTACCCCATTCTTCAAATGTGTTTATATGAACACAATCAAACAATGGACAGGGTGAAGCAATATCAGCAGGCATAATTATAGTGCGTCTCTACATAGTGCTACGGTATATGCTTGTTACTATTTGTAGTAGTCAGTGACATGGAATCATAAAAACCATGCTTCAGTGATATGAAATCATAAAAACCATGCTTCAGTGATATGAAATCATAAAAACCATGCTCCAGTGACATTAAATAAAAAACCACACTTTAGTGACATGGAGTCAGAAAAACCATGCTCCAGTGACATTAAATAAAAAACCACACTTTAGTGACATGGAGTCGGAAAAACCACGCTCCAGTGACATTAAATAAAAAACCACACTTAAGTGACATGGAGTCGGAAAAACCATGCTCTAGTGACAATAAATCAGAAAACCACAC
>CM026390.1:74238119-74281192 GCA_014843695.1 Archivesica marissinica | reverse complement strand
GTGGTGTGTGTGTGTGTGTGTTGTGTGTGGTGTGTGGTGTGTGGTGTGTGTGGTGTGTGTGTGTGTGTGTGTGTGTGTGTGTGTGGTGTGGTGTGTGGTGTGTGGTGTGTGGTGTGTGTGTGTGTGTGTGTGTGTGTGTGTGTGTGTGTGTGTGTGTGGGTGTGTGTGTGTGTGTGTGTGTGTGTGTGTGTGTGTGTGTGTGTGTGTGTGTGTGTGTGTGTTGTGTGTGTGTGTGGTGGTGTGTGTGTGTTGTGTGGTGTGGGTGGGTTGGTGTGTGTGTGTTGTGTGTGTGTGTGTGTGTGGTGTGTGTGTGTGGTGTGTGTGTGTGTCGTGTGTGTGTGTGGTGTGTGTGTGTGTGTGTGTGTGTGTGTGTGTGTGTGGTGTGTGTGTGTGTGTGTGTGTGTGTGTGTGTGTGTGTGTGTGTGTGTGTGTGTGTGTGTGTGTGTGTGTGTGTGTGTGTGTGTGTGTGTGTGTGTGTGTGTGTGTGTGTGTGTGTGTGTGTGTGTGTGTGTGTGTGTGTGTGTGTGTGTGTGTGTGTGTGTGTGTGTGTGTGTGTGTGTGTGTGTGTGTGTGTGTGTGTGTGTGTGTGTGTGTGTGTGTGTGTGTGTGTGTGTGTGTGTGTGTGTGTGTGTGTGTGTGTGTGTGTGTGTGTGTGTGTGTGTGTGTGTGTGTGTGTGTGTGTGTGTGTGTGTGTGTGTGTGTGTGTGTGTGTGTGTGTGTGTGTGTGTGTGTGTGTGTGTGTGTGGTGTGTGTGTGTGGTGTGTGTGGTGTGGTGTGTGTGGTGTGGTGTGTGTGGTGTGGTGTGGTGTGGTGTGTGTGTGTGTGTGTGTGTGTGGTGTGTTTGTGTGTGTGTGTGTGGTGTGTGTGTGTGTGTGTGTGGTGTTAATCTGTATATACTCAACAAAATTCGTAATCGGTCACATGGTGTTTTATAATAATACGAGCCACCTAATAATTATACAATATAAATAGTATAATATTGCCATTTAATGCATTTTACTCCAGATGAATATACAGCAATTCATGGCATAAAGATTTGTAATAAAATATTATTGTATTAAATAAGGCGATATGAATATTTATATTATATGGTTATTAGTTTGCCCCCAAATATGGAAAAACGCCAGGTGACCAATTAGGAATTTTGTTGAGTGTACTTACCCCATCTCCGTCTGTGGCTTGAACAGTCAGCACTGCTAGTCCATAAGCATAGTCTTCATTAACTGTCCTTGTGTATTGAACAGCTTCCGACCACTGCGGCTTGTTAGGGTTTCTGGTGACGTGGATCGTCACATCGGTAGTGTCCTGTAATTGCCGGTCTGCCGAGTCGTACGTGATTACACGCAGTGTGTAGGTCTCGCGTCCAATACTATCTTCCTTCAGAGAGCGAATCACATAAATGTTGCCAGAGGTATGGTGAACATCAAAGAACGTTTGTGCCGGATACAGCCCGATAACCTCAAATTGTAATGTACCCTGAAAATGTTATATATTTATTATGTTATATTTATGTTATATTTCGGGTTTTACGCCTGCATCAGCACCATTTTGGGCTATATCGCCGGCGGGCAGTTTACCTAACAACACCTTTCCTGGGCAGGCTCCAGCGGTTAACCAGTACTTGGGTGCACCAACCTCCGTAAGAAACTGCCAACTTTTTCATATAAATGAGACACGGCCTGAGCGGGGCTCGAACCCGACACGTGTCCATCAGTTATGATAGGTTACAGTGGTATATAAATCAGCGACCTTAACCACTCGACCATGGAGGCGGACTACCCTGAAAATGTTAGAAATACATGCATAACAAACATTATGTACAAACCTTCTCTGCATACAAAGTGAAACAATTCCTATTCCAAGGTGGGTTGATGGATTGAGGTGGGGTAGTGGTTATGTGGGTTGTAGGACAAACCTGCCATTAGGAGACACGTTTATACAATTCATCTACTAGTCACATTGATGGATTGGAAGGGGGGGTAGTGGTTATGTGGGTTGTAGGACAAACCTGCCAGATGTATTGAGTACACAGCTTACCTGTAAGTCGCTATCATAGGCCCGTACAGTGTAGATGGATGTGTTGAGAGCCTGATTGTCGACGATTTGTACTTGGTATGGCTCATTGGTGAAAACGGGTGGGTTCTGGTCACGCACGATGTTTACAACAACGACAGAGTCATCTATGCCTTCAGGATACCTCTGGTCAGAGGCTCGAACAGAGATCTATTGAAGAATGAACACCAAACAATTAGAAGACATTATCATGTGTATTAGTTAGGGAAACGCACCAGTTTGCAACTAGAGCTATCAAATACAGGCTAGGTGATTCATTAAAATGGGCGAAGACTGAAGCTAGAGGTGTACGGGGCAAAGTTTGGTGACTAGGTAAAGTGTTTTCGAAAAATATTTTATTAAACAGTCCACATGAATGACCACATTTACGCTTTCATCCGCGCCAAGGAGAGTGATTAATATAAGTTGTTAAATCTAGCTTCGCAATTGTTGTAAAATAAATAAAGTAAAATAAATAAAGTTTAAACTTTAAAGTCTTATTAGAATCTAAGAAATGATTAAAGTCACTATTTAAACACAAATGTTTGTAGGTACTCTTGATGCATGTATATATGTATATATAGGTATAGAGAAGAAAATATTAGGTTACTGTCTTATAAAGTATTTATTAGGCGAGTTGGAGAAAATATACAAAGTGAGGCTCTGCCAAGCCTTGTATATTTTTGGAGAATTTAAAAGACAGTAACCTAACCCGGTCTTCTGATAAAAAAGGCGTCTTGGAGAGGAATGATCTGTGAACATATGACATCCTACACGCAGCATTATGAAGTCACGAAAGGTTTATTAGGCACTGACTAATAAGCAAAGTTTATTACACAGGCCGTTTTGGAAAGTTATTGCGCATGAATGTAAGATTAACAGGCATATGGAAAAGTCGTTTATTAAAAAAAGCATGTGCAATATCTCATAAAGCACATTTACTTCATGTTCATGCAGGGCCACAAATGCAGTGTACCGTCTCCGTAGCCTAGTGGTTAAGGCATCCGCCTATGGAGCGGGAGATCGAAGGTTCGAATCTCGTCAGGGGTTCGTTCTGATATGGCCGGTTGGTGAGCCGCCAGCTAGTTAAATAATGGTTACCGATTGCCTACCAGCCCGATGCCTGGCATACAAGCATAGGATTAGGGAAGTACGGATGTTCATAAAAAAGAGGTGTCTGATAAGTCAGAAATGGCTGGCCCTTTAAATAGGGGTGACACTATAATAAACAAACACTTTTTTACTTTACTTTGCAGTGTTAATGCAAGAAAAAATGCATATTTTATGTCGTTTGTTGATTGTGGATTTAATGACACAGCGACAGATTTGGTCATATGGCGACTTCAGCTAGGAAAACCCTGGGTGCCGCACCGAGCAGTATTTCAGTCAGGTACATGGGTAGAACCACCGAACAACAGCAAGTCAGCTGGATAACTAACTTTATAACATGAAAGAATCTCGCACCCCAGGCGGGATTCGAACATACAATCTCGCACCCCAGGCGGGATTCGAACATACAATCTCGCACCCCAGGCGGGATTCGAACCTACAACAGTAAGAGCAAGTGATTTGAAGTCAATGACATTAACCACATGGCCAAGTAGCGCCCCCCCCATTCATGAAAGTATAAATGTGTGTAGATGTTACCAAACATACTTGAAATGTCAGACACAATTACAGTTGACCATTACACAAAACAATTCTTCAGTACATGTACAAGTCGTTCTTTTTAGATTATTAAGAAAACTCGGAAAAAGTATTAAATTCCAACATTAGAGATTCAAATCTCAACATCCATCACCAAATGATAAGTCCTTATGTTGGCATGGTTACACATACAATTGTTTGAACTAACAAACAAGTTATATAACACATTGTTATGTTATGTTATATTTCAAGTTTTACGCCTGCATCAGCACCATTTTGGGCTATATCGCCGGTGGGCAGTTTACCTAACAACACATTTCCTGGGCAGGCTCCAGCGGTTAACCAGTACTTGGGTGCACCAACCTCCGTAAGAAACTGCCAACTTTTTCATATAAATGAGACACGGCCTGAGCGGGGCTCGAACCCGTGACCATCAGTGATGATAGTTTACAATGGTATACAAGTCAGCGACCGTAACCACGGCGGCGGATAACTCGTAAGCATACAGTAGAATTGCCATAATTGGGTAATACTAAGATGTGCAACTTACACCAATCTGTGTCTGTTGGAAGTCTGTGAGAGATTTGACCAGCCAAATGTCTCCATTGTCTGGGTGCAGGTAGAAGTGTTCTTTCGCTATGTCATTGGTGATTACATCCAGCATACTATAGCGGATAACATCCTGTAGATAGTCAAATGATTCATATAGCATACTATAGCAGATAACCAAATGATTCATATAGCATACTATAGCAGATAACATCCTGTAGATAGTCAAATGATTCATATAGCATACTATAGCAGATAACCAAATGATTCATATAGCATACTATAGCAGATAACATCCTGTAGATAGTCAAATGATTCATATAGCATACTATAGCAGATAACATCCTGTAGATAGTCAAATGATTCATATAGCATACTATAGCAGATAGCATACTATAGCAGATAGTCAAATGATTCATATAGCATACTATAGCGGATAGTCAAATGATTCATATAGCATACTATAGCGGATAGTCAAATGATTCATATAGCATACTATAGCAGATAGTCAAATGATTCATATAGCATACTATAATAGATAGTCAAATGATTCATATAGCATACTATAGCGGATAACATCCTGTAGATAGTCAAATGATTTATATAGCATACTATAGCGGATAGTCAAATGATTCATATAGCATACCATAGCAGATAGCATACTGTAGATAGTCAAATGATTCATATAGCATACCATAGCAGATAGCATACTGTAGATAGTCAAATGATTCATATAGCATACTATAGCAGATAGCATACTATAGCGGATAGTCAAATGATTCATATAGCATACTATAGCAGATAGCATACTGTAGATAGTCAAATGATTCATATAGCATACTATAGCAGATAGCATACTGTAGATAGTCAAATGATTCATATAGCATACTATAGCAGATAGCATACTGTAGATAGTCAAATGATTCATATAGCATACCATAGCAGATAGCATACTGTAGATAGTCAAATGATTCATATAGCATACCATAGCAGATAGCATACTGTAGATAGTCAAATGATTCATATAGCATACTATAGCAGATAGCATACTATAGCGGATAGTCAAATGATTCATATAGCATACTATAGCAGATAGCATACTATAGCGGATAGTCAAATGATTCATATAGCATACTATAGCAGATAGCATACTGTAGATAGTCAAATGATTCATATAGCATACTATAGCAGATAGCATACTGTAGATAGTCAAATGATTCATATAGCATACTATAGCAGATAGCATACTGTAGATAGTCAAATGATTCATATAGCATACCATAGCAGATAGCATACTGTAGATAGTCAAATGATTCATATAGCATACTATAGCAGATAGCATACTATAGCGGATAGTCAAATGATTCATATAGCATACTATAGCAGATAGCATACTGTAGATAGTCAAATGATTCATATAGCATACTATAGCGGATAGTCAAATGATTCATATAGCATACTATAGCAGATAGCATACTGTAGATAGTCAAATGATTCATATAGCATACTATAGCAGATAGCATACTGTAGATAGTCAAATGATTCATATAGCATACTATAGCAGATAGCATACTATAGCGGATAGTCAAATGATTCATATAGCATACTATAGCAGATAGCATACTGTAGATAGTCAAATGATTCATATAGCATACTATAGCAGATAGCATACTGTAGATAGTCAAATGATTCATATAGCATACTATAGCAGATAGCATACTGTAGATAGTCAAATGATTCATATAGCATACCATAGCAGATAGCATACTGTAGATAGTCAAATGATTCATATAGCATACTATAGCAGATAGCATACTATAGCGGATAGTCAAATGATTCATATAGCATACTATAGCAGATAGCATACTGTAGATAGTCAAATGATTCATATAGCATACTATAGCGGATAGTCAAATGATTCATATAGCATACTATAGCAGATAGCATACTGTAGATAGTCAAATGATTCATATAGCATACTATAGCAGATAGCATACTGTAGATAGTCAAATGATTCATATAGCATACTATAGCAGATAGCATATTATAGCAGATAGCATACTGTAGATAGTCAAATGATTCATATAGCATACTATAGCAGATAGCATACTATAGCAGATAGCATACTGTAGATAGTCAAATGATTCATATAGCATACTATAGCAGATAATATCCTGTAGATAGTCAAATGATTCATATAGCATACTATAGCAGATAACCAAATGATTCATAAAGAATTATCAATATATCTCATATTTGAAGTTAATCATTTGGCAATTCTCCAAATTTATCAATTACCAAGTCAAGATCAGTAGCAGTGACATGGTAGACCAATGTCCCGACTGGTGTGCTCTCGGGTAGTCCAAGTATGTATGGTTCATCCAAAAAGAATGGCTCATTGTCGTTCCTGGTCACAGTGATTAGGACTGTGGCAGTTGATACAGCGTATGGTACCATGGAATCGAATGCTCCAACACGTAACTGCAAATATCATAAATATCTCTCATCAATTTCATACAATACCAGTCTAACATTGCAAGTTTCAAAAATAATATGTTATATGTTCGGGTTTTACGCCTGCATCAGCACCATTTCGGGCTATATCGCTGGCAGGCAGTTTACTTAACACCTTTCCTGGGCAGGCTCCAGCGGTTAACCAGTACTTGGGTGCACCAACCTCTGTAAGAAACTGCCAACTTTTCATATAAATGAGACACGACCTGAGCGGGGCTCGAACCCGTGACCATCAGTGATGATAGGTTACAGTGGTATACAAGTCAGCGACCTTAACCACTCGACCACGGAGGCGGACTCAAAAGATATGAAAATTCACAATAATGGTTAGCAGTATCTTTCACACTTGACATACAAAATTGAAATATTTATTTATTGAAAGCAAGCAATTGACTGCATCCAACTTTCATCCTCGCTACCATCCTCGGTCTCCAGCCCTACGCTATACACTGTCCGAGCCTCAGCATCCACGCATTTTGCCTCGTTGCCTCACCTCCAGCCCTACCCTATACATTGTCCAACCCTCGGCCTCCACGCATCTCACCTCTATGCCTCACCTCCAGCTCTACCCTATACATTGTCCGACCATTAGCATCCACGCATCTCGCCTCTACACGTCGCCTCCAGCTCTACCCTATACATTGTCCGACCCTTAGCATCCATGCATCTCGCCTCCATGCCTCACCTCCAGCTCTACCCTATACATTGTCCGACCCTTAGCATCCACGCATCTCGCCTCTACACGTCGCCTCCAGCTCTACCCTATACATTGTCCGACCCTTAGCATCCATGCATCTCGCCTCTATGCCTCACCTCCAGCTCTACCCTATACATTGTCCGACCATTAGCATCCACGCATCTCGCCTCTACACGTCGCCTCCAGCTCTACCCTATACATTGTCCGACCCTTAGCATCCATGCATCTCGCCTCCATGCCTCACCTCCAGCTCTACCCTATACATTGTCCGACCCTTAGCATCCATGCATCTCGCCTCCATGCCTCACCTCCAGCTCTACCCTATACATTGTCCGACCCTTAGTATCCATGCATCTCGCCTCTATGCCTCACCTCCAGCCCTACCCTATACATTGTCCGACCTTTAGCATCCATGCCTCGCCTCACCTCCAGCCCTACCCTATACATTGTCCGACCTTTAGCATCCATGCCTCACCTCCAGCCCTACCCTATACATTGTCCGACCTTTAGCATCCATGCATCTTGCCTCCATGCCTCACCTCCAGCTCTACCCTATACATTGTCCGACCCTTAGTATCCACGCATCTCGCCTCTATGCCTCACCTCCAGCCCTACCCTATACATTGTCCGCCCTTTAGCATCCATGCCTCACCTCCAGCCCTACCCTATACATTGTCCGACCTTTAGCATCCATGCATCTCGCCTCTACATGTCACCTCCAGCCCTACCCTATACATTGTCCGACCTTTAGCATCCATGCCTCACTTCCAGCCCTACCATATACATTGTCCGACCTTTAGCATCCATGCCTCACCTCCAGCCCTACCCTATACATTGTCCGACCTTTAGCATCCATGCCTCACTTCCAGCCCTACCCTATACATTGTCCGACCTTTAGCATCCATGCCTCACCTCCAGCCCTACCCTATACATTGTCCGGCCTTTAGCATCTATGCCTCACCTCCAGCCCTACCCTATACATTGTCCGACCTTGAGCATCTATGCCTCACCTCCAGCCCTACCCTATACATTGTCCGACCGTTATCATCTATGCCTCACCTCCAGCCCTACCCTATACATTGTCCGACCTTTAACATCCACACATCTCGCCTCTACACGTCGCCTCCAGCTCTACCCTATACATTGTCCGACCCTTAGTATCCATGCATCTCGCCTCTATGCCTCACCTCCAGCCCTACCCTATACATTGTCCGACCTTTAGCATCCACGCATCTCGCCTCTACGCGTCACCTCCAGCCCTACCCTATACATTGTCCGACCCTTAGCATCCACGCATCTCACCTTGACGGCTCATCTCCAGCCCTACCCTATACATTGTCCGACCTTTAGCATCCATGCCTCACCTCCAGCCCTACCCTATACATTGTCCGACCTTTAGCATCCATGCATCTCGCCTCTACATGTCACCTCCAGCTCTACCCTATACATTGTCCGACCATTAGCATCCATGCATCTCGCCTCTACATGTCACCTCCAGCCCTACCCTATACATTGTCCGACTTTTAGCATCCACGCATCTCGCCTCTACGCGTCATCTCCAGACCTACCCTATACATTGTCCGACCTTTAGCATCCATGCCTCACCTCCAGCCCTACCCTATACATTGTCCGACCTTTAGCATCCATGCCTCACCTCCAGCTCTACCCTATACATTGTCCGACCTTTAGCATCCACACATCTCGCTTCTACGTGTCACCTCCAGCCCTACCCTATACATTGTCCGACCCTTAGCATCCACGCATCTCACCTTGACGGCTCATCTCCAGCCCTACCCTATACATTGTCCGACCATTAGCATCCACGCATCTCACCTTTACGGCTCACCTCCAGCTCTACCCTAATCATTGTCCGACCTTTAGCATCCATGCCTCACTTCCAGCCCTACCCTATACATTGTCCGACCTTTAGCATCCATGCCTCACCTCCAGCCCTACCCTATACATTGTCCAACCGTTAGCATCCATGCCTCACTTCCAGCCCTACCCTATACATTGTCCGACCTTTAGCATCCATGCCTCACCTCCAGCCCTACCCTATACATTGTCCGACCTTTAGCATCCATGCCTCACCTCCAGCTCTACCCTATACATTGTCCGACCTTTAGCATCCACGCATCTCGCCTCTACGCGTCACCTCCAGCCCTACCCTATACATTGTCCGACCCTTAGCATCCACGCATCTCACCTTGACGGCTCATCTCCAGCCCTACCCTATACATTGTCCGACCATTAGCATCCACGCATCTCACCTTAACGGCTCACCTCCAGCTCTACCCTATACATTGTCCGACCATTAGCATCCACGCATCTCGCCTCTACGCCTCACTTCCAGCCCTACCCTATACATTGTCCGATCATTAGCATCCACGCATCTCGCCTCTACGCCTCACTTCCAGCCCTACCCTATACATTGTCCGACCATTAGCATCCACGCATCTCACCTCTATGCATCACCTCCAGCCCTACCCTATACATTGTCCGACCATTAGCATCCACGCATCTCACCTTGATGGCTCATCTCCAGCCCTACCCTCTAGATTGCTCTACTCCTTTCACCTGCACGCATCTTGCACCCACCCTCGACACATATTGCCCACACAATCAATGCATTTTGCCCCCACCCTCCACACATCTAGTCCCCACCCTCCACACATCTAGTCCCCACCCTCCACATAACTCTCACATCATACCTAACCTCACCCTCAATGCACTTGTGCCTTTCAACCTTACTTCACAACAATTCATTAGCTTGCCCCAACTTCACCCCATCTATTATTCCTTCACTCACATAACACTAGCCCATCTTGACCAACCCTTACACATATATAGTAGCAAACAATTCAACATACCGTGTATTGGAGATTTCTGTCCAAAGAAAGATCAGAAATGGCTGTGACAACGCCCGTATTGGAGTCAACTGTAAAGTAGCCAGGTGTGTACGAGTCACCAACAACTGTGTATACAATATCTCCGATCAGATCCCCATCGGTAGCAGTAACTTGGTACAACTGAACATTCAGACTCTGTTTTTCAGATATTGAAAAGCCGTATGGAGTGTTGAGGAAGAAGGGTGGTTGGTTTCTCTGAACATTGACAGTAACAGATACGTTGGTGTATTTAGTGTTAATTCCACGGTTATCACTAGCTTGAACTATCATCTGAAAAACAAATTCTCAAACTAAATGCTTAGTATTGTGTGTAAAAAATGGCTGTAGTTTTCTTGCACTGATCTTTCTCCGAAATGCAAATAGCCAATCATCGATAAAAAATTTAACTTTCATTTGGATATATTTTGCGACTGCGGCTACAATTTATTAGGTCCAAAATAGGTTTTACAAGTTTAGTTTTCATTTGACCTGTGGTAGTCACAAAAAAATAAAACAAATATTTATAGAAAATTAAAATTTGTTTGAAACTATTTTTTCAGCATCCATTAAACTATCAAAGCACTGTTGCATCTGCCTGTGATTTTGCATGCTGCCCCTTCATTCGGACCAACATTTAGTTTATGGGCTAAAATATTCATCCAGAATGGGTTTATGGTATAATAATGGATTAGGCCCCAACAGTGTTCAACTGCAAAGTTAGCAGAAGTTAGACACTAAAACCCCAAGTCTTTGCCCAGACACAGACAGATTAACATGAAAAATAATGGAAGAAAAAACCCCATTAAAAACCCAACATTTTAGAATTTTATTTTCTATTTAGGATGGCATTATGGGTATATCGCGGTACTAGCTATTAAAAACGAAACTACATATATACTATTATGTACCTGAATTTAAAACTGATTTTGCTTCATTCTATGACTTCTCCACTTCAACATTACAAATACACAAAGAAGAAATACTATTGGGAATCACTGTGTTTATCATGTTTTTGGCACCATTGTGTAGCAGTTACGTAGTCACTAGTTCCGAGTATACTGCGGCAAATGGCCGAGGCCCTGATTTTGGGTGTTTACACAAAGGTAGTCATAATAAAAGTATGCGAGTATTTGATATAGACATTAATATGTATTATATGTAAGTCTAGCAGTAAATTTATCATTTTATTTATTTATTTTATTTATTTATTTATTTAATGGATATCTTGACGATATCTTATTTACCGACGCCTCAACCTAATAAGGTCATGTGGCGTCGAAAACATTTGTAAAAATAAAAATTGTTTAAAAAACGTGATCTATGTTAAAAGGTTACATTTTAAATATATATACTTGATAATCACAATAAGTTGCATTATAATCTATTTATAAGGTGAGTTTCTTTTAAAAAACCTAATATTGTACTTGGCAGTACTGAATCGAATAATTCTTGTATACTATTTGTATTAAAGTATGCATTCCTTGTAAAGATGAGGTCGGCACAGTGGAGCAAAAAGTGCTTCACTGTGAATATCTCATCACAAGGACTACATATGGGTTGTTCTTCTGCATTTAAAATATAAGAATGTGTAATCCAAGTGTGTCCAATACGACACCGAGTCAAACGAACTTGTTCTTTTCGGTTTAGTTTTGTACGATATGTACTTGAAAAAATGGGTTTAATTTCATGTAATTTATTTCCAACTTGTTTGTCCCAATTTATTTGACATTTACTATCGACATATTTCCTAATATTGGATTTTAAATCCTTATGCGGTATTTTAGAGTTTGTTATTGGCAAGTCTAAAGCAGACTTTGCTAGAAAATCAGCTTCATCATTTCCTCGTATGTTTATATGACTGGGAATCCAACAAAAAACAACAGTTTTTGAGGAGCTAATAGATACGTATCTTCTAAAAATTTGTTGAATTAGGGGGTTGGAATGGTTTGGTTGTTTGAGAGATGTTAAAACCGACAAAGAGTCGGAAAATATAATAAATTTGTCGTTTTCGTTATCAGTTATAAGGGAAAGAGCTAGGTCGATAGCTTGTGTTTCTGCAGAGAAAATTGAACTGTCATCAGGTAATCTTACAGTACTTGATTTAGTATGGGTAACTGCTGCACATGCAACCTTTTCAAGTCTTTTTGAGCCATCTGTGTAGATGGATATATAATCTTTATATTTAGATTTTATTTCTAAAAATTTTGTTTTAAAAATATCTGGACTATTTTCACTTTTCTTATTCTCATACAAATGAAGATCTAAAATAATGTTTGGGGTAGTCAAAGTCCACGGTTCTTTATTTAACAACTTGTTTTCTTGTATAAATGTTGTATCTATTTTTGCTTCTACTAATAATGGTTTAATACGGAGACCTAGTGGTTTTATGGCGGATGGAGAGTTTCCGTAAACTATTTTGTTTTTAGGCTCGAAAACGCAATTGAATGCAGGATTTTTGGGATTTGCAGCTAGTTTGGTTGTATATTGTAACGAGAGTGTCTCTCTCCGTATGTATAAAGAGGGTTCATTTGTTTCAGCATATAAGCTTTCTACGGGAGATGTGCGAAAAGCTCCTAGAGCCAGTCGTAGACCTTGATGATGTATTGTATCTAACTTTGTCAAGTAGGATTTTCTCGCCGATCCATACACAATGGATCCGTAATCCAGTTTGGAACGGATAAGTGATCTGTATAGATTTATAAGAACTGGACAATCGCTTCCCCAATTTGTATTGGAGAGCACCTTCAAATATTTAGAGCTTTTAGACATTTCGTCCGTAGATAATTTATATGAGGTATGAATGTTAATTTTTTGTCAAATATAAGTCCTAGGAATTTTACTTCTTCTACTACAGGAATTTGTGAACCGTAAATTTTTAAATTTGGATCTGTATGTAATCCTCTCAATTGACAGAAATGTACGCATTGAGTTTTAATTTTAGAGAATTTGAAACCATTTTTGTTTGCCCAATCTTCAAGGTTATTTAGACATTGTTGGAGTTTTTGTTCAATGGTTTCCATATTTTTAGATTTGTAGAACATTACAAAATCATCTACATATAAGGATCAATCTGTTTCGTTTAAACATTTCACAATGCTATTTATTTTAATATTAAAAAGTGTTGGGGATAAAATACTACCTTGAGGCACCCCTTGCTCTTGTTTGTATGTATCGGAGAGAGTTGAGCCAATTCTTACTTTAAAATTTCTATTTGATAAAAAATTGGCAATAAAATTTGGCAAGTGGCCTTTCAGACCAAAATCGTGTAAATCTTTGAGAATTCCATGTGGTATCATATGCCTTTTCTAAATCGAAAAAAACTGCTACCAAATGTTCTTTTTTGATGAAGGCATTACGAATATAAGTTTCTAGTCTTACTAGATGATCAGTTGTACATTTATTTTTCCGAACACCCGTTTGGTAACTCGTAATCAAACTGTTTGATTCCAAGAACCAAACAAGTCTATCGTTAATCATTCTCTCCATGGTTTTACATAGACAACTAGTTAGTGCGATGGGACGATAATTTGTGTGATTTGTATGATCTTTTCCTGGTTTGGGAATAGGAATGATTATGGCTTCACTCCATTCTTTGGGAAAGTTCTCACTTTCCCACGTCATATTAAAAATATCTAAAAGTTATCATTGCATTATTTGGTAAATGTTTTATAATTTGATAATGGATTTGATCTGGACCTGTGGCCGTTTCTTTTGTTCTTTGTAGAGCAGTTTCGAGTTCTGACATATTGAATGGTATATTATATTTTTCTTCATTTCTAGAATGAAAATCAATTTTTTCTTTCTCTTTCTCAGTTTTAAATTTCTGAAACTTCTCATTATAGTTTGATGTTGAAAAGTTGTTTTGAAAGTTTTCACCTAAAACATTGGATATGTCTTTTTTTGTTAAATGGTTTCTATTATTAGATGTATTTAGATGAACAATTTTTGAGCTTTTCCTCTTGCCATTTATTTTTGCTACCATATTCCAAACCCTTTTCATTGATGTATTAGAGTTTATAGTAGATACATATTTTTGCCATGAAGTGCGTTGTGCATTTTTTATAGTTCTTCGAGCTTTTGCTCGTGTAATTTGTGTGTTTAAGAGATTTGCTTTTGTGGGAGTTTTATTAAATTTACGCAATGCATTCTTTCGTTTATTTATAACATTTTTACAATCGTCATTAAACCATGTTCTAATTCTTTTAGAAGATGTAGAGGATTTCGGAATGCATTCCGTTGAAATTTTTAAAAGTGAATTCGAAAACGAGGTGATTTGATCCTCGTTCCCAATCTTTTCCAATATCAAAGGTTCTCTGCATAAAATTTGGAATTTTTCCCAATTAGCTTTTTGTAGATTCCATTGTGGGTAAAATTCATCTTTTGATTTGTTTATTTCTGTGATTACGATTGGGAAGTGGTCACTTCCGTGTAGGTCATCATGTACGGACCATTCAAAATCTAAGAAAATGTTTGGATGACATATACATAAATCTAAAGCAGAAAAATGTCCTGTGGCAGGATGAAGGTATGTCGATTTGTTATCATTTAATAGACAAAGATCATTTTCAGTTATAAAGTCTTCTATTATTTTTCCTTTATTATTGATATTTGTACATCCCATAGTTTACTATGTCCATTGAAATCTCCAACTAACATAAAAGGGTGAGGTAATTGTTCAACAAGATTCTCTAAATCATTTTGTTTTAATGGCGAGTTTGGAGGTATATAAATGGAACAAATTGTAAATGTTTTTGAAAGTGTAACCTTGGCAGCAATGGCCTGTAAATTTGTAGTCAAGTCTATTTTACTATGTGGAACAGTCTTGTTTATGAGAATGGATGATCCACCAGATGCCTTTTGACAATCATTATTTATAAAATTAAACATGATAAAATCCTTAAAATATATATTGTCAGTCGGTTTTAGGAAAGTTTCTTGCAAACAAAGGATATTTGGTGAAAGCAGAGATATAAGTATTAAAATCTCATTATAGTTTGCTTTTAGTCCCCGACAGTTCCATTGTATTATTGTATTATTCTTATCCATTATTTACGGAGAGAAGATTAAAAAATGGTACATAAAAAGATTACATTTTAGTGTTTGGAGGTGGATCTGGTACCAGCTCCATGTCTTCATGTTCTAATGAAGAGAATTTATTCGATTGTTTTATGGGATCCACTGCTCCCTTCGGTGGTCTATCTGAGTTTTGTTTCAGGTTGCTAGGTCCATTTGGTTTATTTGGTTTTTTTTGTTGGTTCGTTTTACTCTGTGATGAGTTTGATTTAATAACAGATGTTGATCGGGATTTACGAGATGTTGATTGGGATGAGGATTGAGAAGATAAGTGAGTTTTTGTTTTGTCATTTGAACTGTTTTTGGCTTCGGATTTTTCGGTAATAATTTCAGTAATAATTTCAGTTTGAGTGTATGCATTTTTCATTATTGGCTTATTTATTGCTGATTGAACTATTTTAGAGTATGATATATCTGGTTTATTTTCCTGAATTTTTCTTGCTTCGAAGTAAGAGATATTTTGTGAGCACTTTATTTTCATGATTTCTTTTTCTTTTATCCAAGTTTCGCATTTGTTTGATTTTGAGATGTGATCTTTTTTACAGTTTACGCATTTTGATTGATTGGGGCAATTTGCGGTAAGGTGATCGTTTTCACCCATACCACAATTTTCACAAATGGAGTATTTTGTAATTTTACAGTTGTCTTCATGGTGGCCAAATTTTTGGCAGTTGAAACATCGAAGTGGATTTGGTATATATAATTCGACATTTATAATTCTATAAAAGATTTTCAGATTTGGTGGAATAACTGTGTTGTTGAAGGTTAATAAAATTGTATTAGTTTCAAAAAATTGGCCGTCTTTTTTGTACATGAATCTTTTAGCTTGAGTGACGCCTTGTGGAGTTAAATTTTTAACAATATCTTCGTTCGAGACTCCTTTTAAATTGTGATCTTTGATTATACCTTTGGAACTGTTGAGAGATCTGTGTTCCGTTATAGTAACATCAATGTCGTATATTTGTTTTATTTTTAAAATATTTTCAGTTTGTGATCTGGATTTAGTTTCAACAAGTAACGTTTGGTTTCTTAGTTTTTTTACAGATTTTGGTGATCCAATTAAACTTTCCAATGATTTTTCGATAACAAATGGAGATAGTGAGCCAATTTTTTTTCATGCATTTCTGATTCAATAATGAAGAATTTTGGATACGCTTTAAGTGGTATTTCTGAATCGTCTGATGGTCGTGGTCGTTTTAGGGAATTTTGGGAAGCCATGGTTATTGTTTTGATGTTCAACAGAAGAGGGCACCACCCGCCTCGGAGTCCTACCAGGGAACGCAGTTTAGAGGTGGTATTCCGACCTCTAGCGTTAATGCTACTCTTCTGTCATACTCTACTGATAGTAGAGGAAACTGTGATCCTGCCAGTAACTGGACAGTCACACATATCCCCTATTTATCCATCGATTAACCCGTTAAGCCGCCGCTCATAAGAATCTACTTTAAGAAAGGAAAAAAGGTAGTCAACACACGGTTTGTATCTGACGATACCTATATAGTAAGAAAGATAGGCAGATAAGTTTTTCGATTCCAGAGCAAGGCACGACTAGCCGATTGTCTAGGCCCGGGCCCAACCCAGACGCCACGTCTATCCGAAGCCAGGGTCGAAGTAGTGTGTTAGGAGCTGGAGATCCCTGAGCCCCCTCAACTACCAGAATCCCTATTTCCGGTTTACGGGTCGCCACCTACGGCAAACTGGTGGCGTCTGTTTTATCAGGGGATTTCACCCCAACCATCACAGACGTAAACTGATCTATATATTGTATCCCTACAGACAAGGGGTTAATCGATTTGTTTCAAAATGTTTCGTAAGCTAGGTGAAGGCCTAAACATACTACTAGTTAGATGATACATTGGAGTACGGTTAGATGATACATTGGAGTACTGAACTATTTGGAAGATGTTACGTGGATATTCCGTGTGAAAAATATTTCAAATAATCAAACAGTGGGATAAAATGTGTTCCCAATTTTGTATAAATTGTGCATAGTGATACGAGAATAGAAAATGTGAAACGTACACAACACAAATGGTATTAAATACAGATGAATGTTACAATCTTCGTCCCGTGCGCTACCCACAGGCACAAATGGTAAACAAATGAGCATTGTTAATATATGATATAGCAAGGATAGAGAGAAAAGACATACATGCAGGGTTTGGGAAGGGAAAAATATTTACCTAAAGAGATTTAATTTATTTAAAATCATTTATTTATATTTTTGTTAAACCTAGTTTGTTTTGTTCGTTTGTTTTGTTCATTTGTTTTTGTTTAATTTTATTGTTCGTGTGTTTGAAATCCTAACAGTATAGTATTACGATATTTTAAACATAAGTTTAATAACTTAGAAAGTTTTTTTTTTGTATTTAATTTCTCAGTTTTAATGGTTATATTTTTATATTTTCTAACGCGTTTTACATTTCAGTTCTGTGGTATATTTATTTTTCAAGACTTTATTTAGTTTTAGGATATGTATTTGAATTTAAATTTTAGAATATGTTTTTGGTGGAACGCGGTCGGCTGGTTTCGTGGGAGTTTTACCCAACCTGCACACCAGCCAGGCAGCAGTGAATTTCTTTTGCCCCCAGCCGCTGGGGCGGAAATTTATCATTTTAACATAAAACAGGAATATCTTTAATCTCCCACCAGAAAACAACAAATAGCTTTAGGCCCACGATGGGCCTACTTTTTATCAGGGTTGTCAGGTTTCTTCCCTATAGGGAAAAAACCGTGGTTTTTTCCCGGTTTTTTCCGATACGGAAGAAATACGTTTCTTCCCAACTACTGGGAAGAAATGGAAGAAATGGAAGAAACCTCCTTTTTGTCAATTTGTTTAGTAATATATGCGCAAAATATAGATAAAATGTATATATTATGATTAATATTGCTTCAACAATAACATCTGTTGATCAAGTCCAATTGACAGGTGTCAATTAGATTGTATAGTGAAGTCCCATAAGCTGGGTCACACCAACCAACCTGTTATAATTACTAGCTCTTGTTATATGTTTCAATTGACAGGTTATTGACTTCTAAAAGTGGCAAACATGTGATATGGCTTCATTTTTGTTCAGGGGTTTCCTATTAAAATACAATACACGACAATGGCATGCCCCTTATTAAACAACTTTTACCATGGCTTCATTTTATTCAAAGGCATCCCATTGATTACATTTTCACTATATAACCAAGCGAGAGAAGTAATTTAAATTCAGAAACTGACAGTGCCTTTGCGTTAAACTGGGAACCATTATCACCAAGTTGACATTTATTTTTCTCATCAGTTCTATTTAAATCATAATGTATAGGGGTGGCAGACCTCGTGACACTATTTGGGAACACTTTGTTTCTGTGACAGTGGCTGGAAAAGAGTATGCTAGGTGCAAACTTTGTGAGAACCAGCAGCTTCCTAAAGCTTGCCGTCTAAAACTCCATTATGCGAAATGCAGTGCAGCATACCACTTACCAGCAGAAAAAGAGATCCCTGAGCAGCCTATGTCAGTAAAAAGACGGAGATCTCCTCCACCAACCAAACGACAAGCTATCTCAATCCAACCAGACATGGATAGTTGTGTTGTGAAGACATCTCTAAACCAGAAAAATGCCATTGACTTGGAGATTGCCAAATTCTTCTACGCATGCAATATACCATTCAATGCCGCTGACCATCCACAGTACAAAAAGATGATGAGTACACTACGAGCAGGATATCAGCCACCTAACAGGAAGCAGATAGCCGGAAAACTCCTAGACACTGTGTATGATCAACTCCAGGATATGAAGCATGTCATTGGCGGAAAAACTGCAACTCTTGTACAAGACGGCTGGAGTAATTGCCACAACGAACCTATAATTGCAAGTTGCCTCCAGGTTGAGAACAAATCCTATCTTTTAGATAGCCACCATACTGGATCTATGTCAAAAACAGGGGACAATTGCAAGATGTTGTGTCAGGAGTCCATCAAAAAGGCAAGGGAAAACTACAACTGCACTGTATCTGGAGTATGTACTGACAATGCTAATAACATGGAAAAAATGCGTGCTGCCTTACAAGAAGATGACCCAGACCTCACTGTGTATGGCTGCTCTGCCCACTGGCTCAACTTACTTGGGCTGGATCTAACTTCACAGTCAGTGATGAAGCATGTTGTGGAAGTACAGAAGTATTTTCGCAACCACCATAAGCCATGTGCTTGGCTGTCTGAGTGTGCCGAAAGTAAGAAACCACAGCTCCCTGGAGAAACACGATGGAAGTCTCAACTCACCTGTTTGGACAGCTATATTGCCAACAGAACCAGCTACATGAAGATTGTTCAGGACCATGAGGATGAGATTGACCAAACCATTGCCAAAAAGATACAGGATATCAATATCTATAGGAATTCCAAGGACATGGCAGAGCTGCTTCGCCCTGTAGCAACTGCTATTGATGCTTGCCAGGCAGACTACTCCTCTCTGGCATCAGCGTGCCATACATGGCTGTCTCTTCTGGATAATCCCAATCTTCAGCCAGCAGTATCTTCATATTATTTAACTGGGGAGAGAAGCTGTAATATTATCAAACTCGTATTAGAAACCGATGCAGCAATTTGAACAATGACCTCTTCTTCAACCATTGGCGTGGTTCTCCTGCGTGCTCTTGTGCTCATGGCTTTGAAGATGCGGATCATATCTTCTTTAGATGTATCCTTAATAGGAACGAACGACATTCTCTATTTACTAATACTCGTATATTCCATCCACTTACTTTACATAAATAACTTCATGGCATTGAGGCATTATCTGACGAGGAGCACGCCGTTTTATTTTTACAAGTAGAAACATACGTAGGATGCATTATGGGTATATCGCGGTATTAGCTATTAAAAACCAAACTACAGATATACTATTATGTACCTGAATTTATAACTCATTTTGCTTCATTCTATGACTTCTCCACTTCAACATTACAAATACACAAAGAAGAAATACTATTGGGAATCACTTGTGTTTATCATGTTTTTCGCGCCATCGTGTCAGCAGTTACGTAGTCACTAGTTCCGAGTATACCGCGGCAAATGGCCGAGGCCCTAATTTGGGTGTTTACACAAAGGTAGTCATAATAAAAGTATGTGAGTATTTGATATAGACCTTAATCTGTATAATATGTAAGTCTAGCAGTAAATTTATCATTTTAACATAAAACATGAATATCTTTTTAATCTCCCACCAGAAAACAACAAATAGCTTTAGGCCCACGATGGGCCTACATTTTATGAATAATAAAATGCGGGAATCTGGCTATATCACCATATATGTCAATAGATGTACATCACGGGAGAAAGTTCCATAGATATGAACATCAACTTGTTTTTAAAAAAAAATACTAAATTTGGTGGGAAAACTGTTTTGAAAAATAATCATTCAGTAGAAAAAGCGCATCTCGGACCTTAAAATTATGCCCATATTTGGTAATACGGGAATTACGTAGTAACCTAAACACGTGATCAAAACAGCTTCATTCATAAATACCAGATAGCAGACCGCCATTTTACAAAGTTGGAATGAACATAAATATATATATTATGGACATTTGGAGCATTTTATCAGATAAAGGGGTGGGGTAATTTTGCATAGATCTTGATATTCACTAAGCATCTTGCATCAGTAATTTACTCACCACTTACGTTGACAGTTTATGATTTCTTATTTATCAACACATGTTTACCTTTCTGGGTCAACACTGATCCAATGGAAAGAATGATAGGTGGCGTTATTTTACCTCGTTCTGAAAAATTGTGGATGCCTCGGTATGTCAAGACCAGCGGTATGTTAAGAAACGACTATACAGTGTGGCGTCCGTGGTCAAGTGGTAGAGCGTCGGATTTGGAATCGAACGGTCCCGGGTTCGATACTCGGTCAGGCCACCTATGTAGTGCCATTGAGCAAGGCACCTCGCACACATTGCTTAGTACTGGTTAATCGCTTAGGTTGGCTAAGCCTGCCCAGGAAAACATGTCTAAATCCCCGCGAGGGGTTTGACATTAAAGGAACATACATACATATAATCATAAAGAGTACTGGTCGGTTTTTGTAGCATATGTTAATAGTGCATCACTTTGTTGGTGATATCTGGGTCTTGGGTTTTGGTCATGGCGTGGTGGGATGGAACAGCGGGTGGAAAGGTGGGCTGCATTGCTATTTAGTGCTTTCGTTTAAAATGTATGCCTTTTTTGAGTGTTTTCATTTATTCTTGCCAACATCAGCCATTTTGTTTAATTATGCATACATGTGATTTTCTGGTGCGGGCCATTTTCTAATGTTGTTAAAACGTATGGCCCAAACCATTCCCAATCATTGATATACCAAATTGAGTGTCCAGCGAAGAGCAGCATGTTGGATAAAGGCTGGATTGTATCGTACCTCTTGTGTTACATACATGTTCCATTCCCTAAATCTACGCATACTAGATCAACGGCGTATTGACAGTAGGTTATCCCTTATGCATAAACTTCATAATGATATGGTTGCCATCCCATTGAAAACTACCTAGTTATGGTATCCCGTCCCGCATGCCATTGCCATTCCTATATTATGTTAATTACAGCAACTACATACTGCTACAAGTTTTCATTTCTTCCAAGAACAATCTATCATTGGAACCATCTCCCCCGGACACTGCCCAGCTCCCTACCATAGAGCAATTCAATACGACAGTTTGCTGTATTGATCATGCCAGTCCCTAGTTGTTCTGCCCAGCTACTTTTTAACTCTTAACCCAACTTATTTTTCATTAGACGCGCAACCCGCGAGGGGTTTGTTTGACATTAGAGGAAGATAGATAACGTCTGTCACAAGGGATTTAACTCCGGATGTCTCTTGGAGACAACACATAATACATCTGGATTACACTCCTTTGAACATTATTCATTAATAGGTTAACATATGTTTGATACAGGTTGCCATATCTCCTGCGTTTGTCTTGAATGATAAGTGCCCAATTGGGCGTCGCTTTCCATGTAAAGTTGGTAGGAAATGTTCAATATTGTCGTCTAAGCGGGGCACCAGCTCTTATTTCTGGAATAACCTGTATGCATCTGGGATAAATCCAAAGGTTTGCACATTATAGTTCATGAATCTAATGAGTCTATGATTAAACACACTTATAGCAATATATTCATTTGATAGTCGACACAGTTGTCCAAAGAGCTGCAACTTCTTGAAGTCAATACGAGTTTCAATGTGTGCAATATCGACACGCACGCACCCATCCACCCACCCAAAACCCACAAACGACGTCGGCTCAAATGGTATTAGTATCTCCATTGTTTTGAATAGGAATTACACATTTCTAACATTGCATTCAGACAACATTTGAATATCAAACATATATATACATTCCCATACCACTATCTTCTAGTTGTCTGATAAGTTCGTTGATATCGAGGAGATAGATACCTCATCGGACTGGATTGTCCACATTGGCGAGTACCATGGGAGGCATTGAATAATTCTGAGTGAATTCCTTAATAGTCATATTTTTGTAAATCGCCAGAAAAGCTAGTACATACGTAGGATCAGTTCATTCACAGTTAATAGAAGAGTCCATTATGTCCCACGGTATCAAACGTGTTGCGGCCGCCCGTATATCAATGGTATACCCTGAGATCGTGCATACAACAAGCTCTCACATAAAATGAATGACGTCTTCATACACTCTATGCCCTCTTGAAATCCACCCTGTAGTTTACTGATACTGGACAAAATAGAGTATTTACATATCTGTAAGATAATTAGTTCATACAGTTTTAGTATCACTGTTATTAACGTGATAGCACGATAATAAGGATCAGGATTGTCCTTACGTTTAGTACCACCTATATGCAATGTTATTATTACCCCGCGATCTAAAACATGAGCTACATGCATTGAATTCAACAACATTCCTTTTTACTCGGTCCAGTGGTAGAGCGTCGTAATTGGAATCGAACGGTCCCAGGTTCGATACTCGGTCAGGCCACGTATGTAGTGTCATTGAGTAAGGCACCTCACACACATTGCTTAGTACTGGTTAACCACTTAGGTCGGCTAAGCCTGCCCAGGAAAACATGTCTAGGTCTCCACAAGGGGTGGTTTGACATTAATGGAACATAGTTACATACATACTCGTCATGGCAATATTATCGAAGGAAGCAGTAGATTCTGAAGAAGTTGTAGGGGCACATGAACTTTCCAATACCAATATAACATTTCTCCAGCCAAATGGAATGGTGTACGCCACCACTGACAAGAGCAAGATCATATCATTCCTGGAAAGTCTTGTGAAACACAGTGCTGACTACAACTCAAGTGACCATGCTGAGGAACAAGCAGAACAAACAGAGACTGTGTAGGAACATGCGAGGATATGCTTAATTGTTGATGGAATGGCGCCACTGTACGAATTATTGAACATCAAGAACATGTATACACCATTGGCCCACACTCCGTCATCATAATACTTATCAAACAAACTGTTCGTATTCATGTTAACATACTAGTCTTTAGGTGGTGAAACAGGTGTTGGTTTAAGCAGTATGCATTCCAATACATTTACATGGTATTGCACAGATAGTTTGCAGTAGTTAATTAATGCATATACAATCTGTTATAATACACGTATCTATACGTACAAGATGTACAAGGATGTGACATATTGATATAAATAACACACATGTTGCCGTGGGTACTGTATCTGTATCTGTATTCTACTGTAAATAAGTATTATGATGCATATATTTCCCCGGATATACCCGACCAGGCTCATGTTTAGCCCGTGTATTTGGGCTGTTGAAAATTGACTTACACGCTCCTATGTTAGCTAACAGATTGTCACGTACACGCAAGCTCTATGTACAATGTCTATGCTCAAAAGAAAGTCCCCACCTGAGAAATACACCATGAACATTTTCTGAGGGGATGAATTTATTCATTCTTATTATTTATTATCTTCCATATCTCATCCACAAGATGTGCAAAAATGAAAAACACCTATTAATATAATAAAAAATACATATTTAAGTTTTAAGGTGGTACCCCTCAATTCCAAAATTCACAAAATAGAATTTTTAGATTTCATATTACTTATTTTACGCATAAAATCCCCCCAACATCAATTTTAGTGATAACAGATATTTTTTTCCAATACACTACTCACTTAAAAACCACTGATCCGTGACGTATTCTGCACAGGTTTTGCACGTGCACTGTACGGGTGAGCTGCCAAACAATATAAATTTAATAAATTCGTGACTTCTTACGGAAATGTAACTAAGAGATCAACAATTGTTTCATTTTGTATAAATAACGGCAACACAATATGCCTCTACTTCTGGATAATATTCGGGCCAACGCTATCGCCCTATCTTGCACCAATAGAACATGTATTATGGGCAGATCTTAAGGATATGGTGTACAAGCGGGTACCACCACCAGCAAACGTCCATGACCTGCGTGTTGCATTAAATCAAGAGTGGAGGAACATTCCACAGGCTAGGATTAGCAACATAGTTACCTCTATGTTGCGTGTGTGGCAGCTCTCGGCGGACATACCAAATACTGACCTACTGACTTTTTGTGAATTTTGATTTGGAGGGTGGCGTTTTTAATGGGACGAAATGAACAGTTTTTGTTAACCGATTTTTGTTAAATTTGACATGTTTATGTACCAGATAATGAATTTAAGTAATCACATAAAAATAATGGAATTGTTATGTAGAAAAAAATTGTATGACCTATTTGGGGACTTTCTTTTGAGCATCGGTGTAGTATAAGTAGATTGGAGTATTGGAGAAGAGAGCAACTTGGAACACTAGCAAATGGCTTAAGCATGATATCCTCTGACAAGAACATACTAAAACGAATAGATTCTCTCAAAAGTCAGATCCACCACTTGTACGAAACAGTTGTTTAACCGGTTGGTTACAGCTGCGTTTATGATTGAGAATACAGACATGTACATTTTAACACGCCGTGATAGGTGTCATTGCCTACGTTGTATGTTCAGAGTGTCGACGTGTATGCAATAATGTGCGCATTTGTCCGTTTAATGTAACAGGATACCGGCTCTAAAACATCTAAATCTTTCATAATGCAACACAACTACCCGGCGCTTGGTGCAACATTATATGTGGTCTAACTCTTGAATAATGCAACACAACTACCCGGCGCTTGGTGTACCATTATATGTGGTCTAACTCTTGAATAATGCAACACAACTACCCGGCGCCTGGTGTACCATTATATGTGGTCTAACTCTTGAATAATGCAACACAACTACCCGGCGCTTGTGTACCATTATATGTGGTCTAATCTTGAATAATGTAACACAACTACCCGCGCCTGGTGTACCATTATATGTGGTCTAACTCTTGAATAATGCAACACAACTACCCGGCGCTTGGTGCAACATTATATGTGGTCTAACTCTTGAATAATGCAACACAACTACCCGGTGCTTGGTGCAACATTATATGTGGTCTAACTCTTGAATGATGCAACATAACTACCCGGCGCTTGGTGCAACATTATATGTGGTCTAACTCTTGAACAATGTAACACAACTACCCGGCGCTTGGTGTACCATTATATGTGGTCTAACTCTTGAATGATGCAACACAACTACCCGGCGCTTGGTGCAACATTAAATGTGATCTAAACTTACTATTTATTCATTATGAGTGATTCCATAGTGGTTGTATGAATTGTTGTGTGTGTTTTACGTTTATTTATCGTCGCTACCGGTTGCCCATATGAGCGACACCTCCTGAAGAGATTAGTCATTTTAGATTGTTGGAGGATAGTGCAATGATACAGACAGAGACCCACTCCAGAATCCCCTCTGGGTCTTATACGTACACGGTGCATAGCACCGATACGAGACCTCGGTTTAATGTCCCATCTGAAAGACTGTTGATTTTATTAGGGTAAGACGGGGGATCGAACCTGTGATCCCTGGATTACCAGTCCAGCATGTTACCACTGGACAACATATCTGTCTGGTGCACAATTGTTATCATTATGTATCATTATTATCAATATACTCTATGTTATATAGTCGGTTCAGACGCTCATCCAGAGCTTGTGTTGTACTGTTGCTATCTTGCCGGTTCAAAATAAAAGTTATCTTATCTTAATGTTCATTAAATTATACTACATACGATACATTTATTTTTTATTGATCTCTCTCCTCTCTCTTATCCATCCATCCATACCTCCATCCACCCATCCATACCTCTCCTCTCACCCTCTCTCTCTCTGTCTCTCTCATGCTTTAGAAGTGTTCGCTTGAAAGTATCTTTCTACCTTAAATGAGTGTGCATGCCTACATTGTATTGCACATGTTGCGTTAGTCACACCATCGTACAAAGCGCGATCAATTTAGCTGTATAAATATGGACAGTGCTGCGCAAACAATTCATCTTACACCTGGAAAGGAAACAGCAAAGGTAAGTCATAAGACTTATACATTAGGAATGTCCGCCTAACATATTTAACTGTCTTTTCCAGAACAGCTTCTGTTCTTCGCGAATTTCGATGATACATAATTGACAATACTTTCATATTAGTGTTTTGTCTTTATTTGTATATAAGTATATCTTTGTCTGGATAAGCTGCGTTAGAAAGCGATACTGAAAACGTCTTAATGTAGTATCGATAGTGGCTTCCAATGCTTCCAAACCAGGATGTGATTCTGATGTATTAGATTCTTCTCTATCGTCGCTACCGGTTGCCCATACGAGCGACGCCTCCTGAAGAGATTAGTCATTTTAGAATGTTTGGAGGATAGTGCATTGATACAGATAGAGATCCATTCCAGAGTCTCCTCTGGGTGTACAGCACCAACACGATACGTCGGTTTAATGTTCCATCTGAAAGACTGTTAATTTTATTAGGGTCAGACGGGGAATCGAACCTGTGATCCCTGGATTACCAGTCCAGCGAGTTACCACTGGACTGCAGATCCGTCTGCCGGGTTCTGCCGGACTATCACCAGTATTTATATATGTGGTGCAAATATATTTATATCTGCAAAAATGCGCTTGCTTTACATCTCTATTGTTTATGATAATGCCTTTAATATCTTTATCGTTTGCAATTACGTTGGAGAGTACTTCCATACATATAATAAAAAGTGCAGATGATAGTGAACAACCTTGTCTTATGTGTACATTTACATCCCGGGACCACAGCAATGTGAATATATGGCGACAAAATTATTCCAAATGCTGGGGTAATATCAGTCATAGGGAAAACACATTCGGAGGGGTATTCGGCCAGCTTAAAAATCACACCACTTTCGTATACGGAAAACAAACGGAAGCTCATTCGTCCAGAGCCCCATTAGATGTACATTTCCTCTTCTCTCTGCTCGATGGCGATGGATTAAGTGAGGAATGAGGTAATAAGAGCCACATGGAAACAATATAAATACTCGGGATAGGCGTTATATTTGGACAGATTTGTACAAAATTGTTTCAGATAGGTCCATTTTACTGATCGATGCGAAATCTGACATCCCACAGAGAAGAATCCCTGTACTTAAATATATATACTAGTACCCCAAAACGTGCCGAATCCCTGTGGTGAGAGCGATTCATTTAAAGTTGAAATAATTTTCTTCGCAGTCGAACTAATAGAAATATTTGCATCTAAATTTGCTTTATTTCAGATGCATCTTAAATTAATCCTGTTCGTCGTATTTGTCGCCGTTTGTCTTAGTATGATGGTGTCAGCTTTTGACAATGTTAGCTTGGTAAGTGAGTTTATACCGATTTTTTGTCTCACTATGGTAGTGACAGGTGAATTCAATAATGATGATGTAAGTACTTTTCATACGAATAACAATTCTGTATAACTATTCAATAAGTATAATTGGTATTGGGTAACAATGGATTTACCCAGCAATTAGGGATGTAATAAAGTATAACAATGTTGTATATATGTCCAACATGTTCTATTTATGCCATTTCTTGTCATATTATTAACTTAGTAAGTCGTTCCTCTAATATTAATATGTTATTAAAATGATATCACTTTATTTATGTATAATATCAGTGTCTGTAAATGCAGATAAAAACCCATCTCCCCCATGATGTAATAGAATCGACCGACCTCACATACGAAATCAATAAAATCAAAATAGTTCCATATACTTTTCTTATATTTGTTTATTTATAATAGTCCGTTAAGTTTAGGAACATCAATCCATGAGGTGAAATGTTAGTTAGTTGTTATTGGGAAAATATGTTTGGTGTTGGTCGTTGTTGGCAAAAAAATCACTACACAGTAATTGCATACATGTACAATTAAAAAAAATAGCACCATTTTACGGCGAACAGAGTAGATCTGGCCTGGACGTGGTGTTTTGCAGCCTGTGATATAATGTTACCAACGTTATATGTCTAATAATAATAACAAGTAAGTAATATCGTTTTGATTTAGGAAATATTTCTTTATATGGTAGATGTAGTCTATTTGGCGTAATTATTATTAGAACTGTATTTTAGTGTTGACCTACTTTCCAAAAATCATTGCATTCAGTTACATTGAACTGTTCTTCTTTGTTTAAGCAGCACTCCTTCACTTATGTTTTGTACGTAAAATCGTTTTCTCGACCAGTCATTCAGATCCCGATATATATTTGTCATTTATCAGAGATAAACCCATTTATCTTGAAGGTCGCAACATATAAATATTGCAACAAGTGCGACTATATTAGTTTCCACCAGGTACGAAATATTGTCCCGTTACATAACGGCATTCGTATTATTTATCAAAGACTTGTAAGTCTGTTAAAGCCTGTGGTGGGTGGGGTATTTGAAAAAATGGGAGAATCTCACAGGTCGACTTCAAACAGCTAAATGATATGCACAACAGTTAGACAATATAATTTAACGTTCTTAATATCTATGTTTAGGATTATTCTTAACACCAATGCACACATTTATAACCATTCATGTCCGAAAAGCTTCAACATATTGGTCAGAAATCCCGCCATCGGATCAGGGCGGAAAGTGCTATGCGAAAATGAGCTTTATCGATAAGACCTCGAACTAACTTATATATATATTGTATAATTATATATCAGTTACATATATAGGACTAGCGTCCTTGGTCCATTGGTTCAGCATCGGATTTGGTATGGAACTGTCCCGGGTTGTATGATCGGTCAGGTCACATATGTAGTGTCATTGTTGCAAGGCACCGAACACACATTGCTTAGTATTGGTCGGCTAACCCTGCACATGAAAACATGGCTAGGTCCGTGCAAGGGGTTTGATATTAATGGAACATACATACATACATACAAAAAAGTAAAATGGTGCAGGGATTGAACCCACGACCATCCGCTTGCAAGTTGGCTCTCCTAAGTGGGCATGTGTAGTCTGATGTATAGACTGTGCCGAATCGCTACACTTCTCCCTCCTGTTCTTTGTAAATGTACTGACAAGTATGAGGTGCTGAGAATTACTCGCAAAATAAAGCTACTCATTGTCCGTTACACCATCCACAACACGTAAAGATAACCGATGCCGCTACATTGTAAATACCCCTGGCAAGGCAAAAGTTTCGTTCCTATGGTTTTAAACAGAAAATGTCAGTCACACGCTATATCTGCAATGACTTCTAATTATACAACAATAACACCAATGTTTATTTAGCAAATCCACATAGTATATGCATTTGCGTTCACGGGTATATCGACAATGGAGAGAACGGTTCAACGACAACTGCGTCATTGAACGAGATAGGTACGGTGGTGGGTCAGTAATGGTATGGGCTGGTGTTTCCTTACATCACAATGCTAACAACGTGTTCATTAACGGTAATCTAAACGCCGCCCGGTACCAACATGACGTGCTTCAAACTGAGGTAGTATCCATGTTTAGGAACAATAGAGGATTGTGGTTGCTGCAGGGTGGCACACCAGCCCACACGGCTAGTAGCGACACGATTCTTTCTGAATGTAACCACATCAATGTGATGGACATACCACCGAAGTCTCCCGACTTAAACATTATAGAAAATCTATGGGAGTAGGGATAAATGGAGTGCCCCCCCCCTGGCTTTTTTGCTCCAACCTGGCTTTTTTGCTCCAACCTGGTATTTTTGCTCCGACCAGATACGTTTGCTACGGTATATTTAGCTCGATTCAAAACTTATAAAAACTTGTATCAAACGTCTAGAAGAGTTATTCTATATTAAATACATCGTGCTCCGGAATATGGGTTTGCTGATGTCTGAAAGTATGTGAGTGTTCCGCAAAGGGTATCTTATTGATTGATGATATGACTTGGTGGGATTAAAAAAAGAGGGGTGTAGTTAATAATTTAAATCGGTGTATTATCTGAGGTAAATGTTGCATTGTGTACAGATTGGGCAAGAGTGGGCAAATCTACCCCAGAACTATGTACGACGTTATGTCCCGTCCATGCGACGACGTTGCCAAGCTGTGATCAGCAGTCAGGGTGGGCATACGCGATATTAGAATAATTAATTCTCATCGGCGTGAGTTTTATCATTGACATTATTATTTTGCAAGTCCGCCTCTGTGGTCGAGTGGTTAAGGTCGCTGACTTGTATACCACTGTAACATATCATCATTGATGGTCAAAGGTTCGAGCCCCGCTCAGGCCGTGTCTCATTTATATGAAAAAGTTGGCAGTTTCTTACGGAGGTTGGTGCACCCAAGTACTGGTTAACCACTGGAGCCTGCCCAGGAAAGGTGTTGTTAGGTAAACTGCCCGCCGGCGATATAGCCCAAAATGGTGCTGATGCAGGCGTAAAACCCGAAATATAACATAATATTATTTTTCAACATAGACTTTTTACGCACCATCACATTAATTAGTCATGTGTGTTAAATTTGTGTTTGTTATGAAATAATGGAATATCATGAAATATATCTCAACTGTATTTGCTGAAAAGTTCATTATTATCGGGCCAATATTGACGGAGATGTGAGACCATTTATACATGCACACTTATAAGAGTTGTTAAGTGTATAGAGCATCTGTCTACTTTAAGAATCTTGTAAATACCCAGTCATGCTCATGCATGTTCGTGCATGTGTTGTTCCCTGCTATGGTTTGTCTATGTAGCATACTACTTATATGTACAATCGAGGTCATGTTATATTGTATATACATGTACTATTAGTATCATAAACAAACACATTTTTTCATGTTGATAACTTATATGTTAATATATTTGATCATGTATTAGTAGAACGCGATAACTGTGGCCTTTATTTACAAATACTGGATTAACCCATAGCAATGAAATAGGGAATTGGAATGGACATGGTATACGATTTATATCTAATATCGCATATATAGTAGCTACGTGGTCTAGTGGATAAAACATGTGCTTTGTAATATTGCTGTCCTGGATCGAATCCTGAACGTTGTGTTATTTTTTATTTTTGACAACCAGATTTCTTTACCTGGAGAAGGAATACACAAGTAAATATATTTGTAACAGGATTTTCTCGTGCATTAATACCGAGTATATTTGAAATTGGTGTCATATTAGATTACATATATCCCGGCGTGACGAGTTTTCGCCCAGAACTGATTGTCGCCTAACTGTGGGAATAGCAAGACGCGAGAGATCACGCAATATTTCACGCTCCAGTTACCGGAATTATAAACAAACATACCTTGTGCACTTCCAATCTATTTCTAACTGATCATAATATTTCAGACAAGGTAAATTAGCGGTGAAAACTTAAAACCTACCCCAGTTTTCACTAATTTCACTATATCCGTTTTATGTCACCATATAAATATCATTTTTTAAAGAAATTGGCAATGTTTTCTCCAAAATGACATATGCATCGTCTGCCACGCCAATATATTTACGAATAAAAATGTCATTATAGTCTCACTGCTGCGTGTTTACGAGTTCTGTCCGTTATTACACACAAGGGGTCCTTATGCATACTATCGATTTGCACCGTTTTTCGCCTTCAGGTTCATGTGTTTTCACAGAGGTTCTCCAACTGATATACATGGTTGTGTAAACCTAGTTATTCTCTGTTAGGGACCGTGTGATGTGTTCGGTGGATGGGTCCAGTTACGGTTCTGCACCCAGTCAGAGTAATTAGGAGGGGCGACGACTTCTTATGCCCCGTGTGTTTGTCTAAGTTAAACTAAATTAGTGTTTTAGATACAGTATATAGACAAAATGCTCTCCAACAAATGAATTTTGAGTGAACATGATAAATTAAGCCCATTATTAAAGTAAGTGTTCCTTATTTATATTGGTTTGCTAAAAAAAACTGTTGCTTACATAATAATGCTCGCGCTGTAGGCAATTTCCACAGTTAGGCGAAAACATGTGACGTCATTCCGGATTACTGAGAATGAGGTACCGCTATTTTGTCAACTTTTCTCAATAAGTAAACAATCTGTTTTCTTCGATATTTTGGGGAATGAAAGGTAAAATATTGTTTATTTGGTGACATAAAAGTGTTTGCAGTGTATGACAATTCTAAACCTATAGGAGTCCGTTATGTACTACGTCGTCGAAAACCAGTAACACCGGGATAGAATCTAGTAGCATCGTAAACATTAACATGAATAAAGACGCGTCTTGCAATGAGAATGAAACGAAAAGAGAGACAGAGGAGCGATTTCTGAAGACCGATATTGCAGTGGAACAAGCTTGTGGGCGGTTCATTATTGAGGTCAGTGATGAGGAGGGAACAGACACCGCAAGTGAGCAGGATGACTACTCAGACACTGACAGAGCATTTTGATGAACATTTGTATAATTATATGTCATGACATAAAGAAAACAAAGAGAAATATATCTAAATAAATATAAAAAAAAACAACAAAACGTTATTGGAAAAGTGGTTCGAACCTACACCATACAAAGACAATAATATTGCAAGCCGGATAAACTATCCACTAGACCACGAATGGGTTACAAAATAAATCAACGCATTTAAATTTAAGAATACGAAAATATACAAATTAACGCCAATTATCGGATAATATTCCTGATTTACCTGCATTTGAATTACACCAGGTGCCGCAAAAATAAAATTATCCCGATCCATTAATAACTAGAAACAGTGTATGATCACGTTACTTAATTAAACAAACTTAAATCTTGAAATCTTAAGCTGTTAGTTTATACAAATGTAGTTTAGCTCGATTGCGACGCAAGTTCTTACAACTTATATTAATCACTCACGAGACCTCATTCGTGATGGAATCCATCGCCACGAGGGAGAGAAAAGAGATAACGTGTAAACTAAATGCCTTGCCTAAGGGCACACTCGTAAAGGCTCCAGCGGGGCTCGAACTCTGGACACATCGCACCTCGAGCGAACTCGCATCCACGGCGCTATCACGACTTCGATAAAGCTGTTGGTGCGGCGTTAAAGCCCACATATAACAAACAGTGATACACAGTAAGGAGATACAATGTATTGTGATGTGCTATGATAACGCTATATGTAGGTAATACACTCCAGTCTATGCCCCGAGGAGCTCTATTATAATACTATGCCTGTAACTTCAGAATGTATCTAGCATGCAAACACGAACACATGAGCATAGTAAGGCTGTTTTATATGCGTGTATGTCTTTTTTCAGACTACAACTAGCACACAAGGACCCCCAGTAACGCCTAATGTAACTAGCACACAAGGATACCTAGTAATGCCTAATGTAACTAGCACACCAGTAACGCCTACCGATGGTCAGTGTGAGGAACGAAAACATGACATAGTGTTGCTTGGTAGGGCACTTTGCAGATTCTGCAAATGTCTTGCCAGGAATGCTATAAAAGACCTAGACACGCCGATTGAAGAGTTCTTTAATACTCTGTGCGAAATGCTTAAACACAAGTGTGTTGGTGTAAGTATTATTTATAATTTATAATACTATGAATATGGTTACGAAGGGTTTACTGATCGGCCATGTTATACAACTTTGCAATATTTACACAAGTGTGGGCACAATTACATGTGTTTGATATTAATATGTTACAACCTCCATTTTGTATGTTTGGTTTTGTGTTTTGTTGCGTCTTTTGACCTTCTCCGTGTTAGAAATAAAGAACTGTTTTGCTTTAATTAAAATACACATATCAGATAAATATTACATGTATTTACACATAGATATAAATATACATGGCTATGATTATGGGAGCTCACATTGACTTGTATATAATGTATGCATTATGTTTGCACTGTTCGCTAACTGTATATAGTATGTATGTATGTCTTCATGTGGTTGAAAGCCTAACTGGAATTTAATAAACTATATCTATTAGCCCCCCTATGTGGCTCTAGTTACCTCCCCTGACTGTCGTCCACATAGCTGAACATTATATTAGGAATGTTAATGAAGTGATAATAACGTTCACGTGTGGGACTACCAACCAATATACCATTGTATTCAGCAAGAATTTAAGATTACAGACGGATCTATAGTACAGTGGTAACACGCTGGACTGGTAATCCAGGGATCACAGGTTCGATTCCCCGTCTGACCCTACTAAAATTAACAGTCTTTCAGATGGGACGTTAAAACGAGGTCTCTTGTCGGCACCTGTTTATATGGGGAACTGAAGACTTCAGGTCACCTATGCACGGCATACTTGTTATTTTTTTATTTATCCACCATAATTTGTTGAATGTCTTATTTTGATATAGTACATCATTGAATAAAAACACTTATTGGTCTATTTCAGAAATGGTATAGAAACTATATTTCGGGTTAGGTGTAGATTTTTTAAATTCGGATAGTTACCTGAATTGCTCATACACCGTATCAGTTTCGGTGGAAATATTCTCCCAATGATTTATTTGTTTATATTCGTCTGCTGGACAAGTCACGTGAGAGTTGCATCAGCCTACCGATACACTCAACGGAATGCTATTGAACCATGCTTCAGCTCTGTCGGCGAAATTAGCCTAGAACTAAATACATATTTTAAATACGGATGGAAATAGAAAATACGCCGAGCATAGGAATACGCTGAGCATAGGTTCCACCACTCTATATACTCGGTATATATATATATATATATATATATAAATATATGAATAACGATAACTAATCTGAATTCAATTCGATTTTAACATTTAAATCAATATGGAAACCCGTTCATAGATCTCATTACCGAAGCAATTCGAATTTGAATAGCGAAATTGCTTGCGAAACGATCTAAGCCTAGCATAGAACTGACGATCAATCGAACCATATCACATGACCAAGCACGCACTCTAACTAACTAACTAACTAACTAACTAACTAACTAACTAACTAACTAACTAACTAACTAACTAACTAACTAACAAGTTTATTTAAAGTCGCCACCGTATAAATGCATTTGGGCGACTGAGTTTTCTAAGAAAGTTAAAATACCCATCATCTACAAGTGATGGTTTTGCCTATCGCAATCAGTATTATAACTACATGTAGATGTTTAGGGGGCTATGAGGGCTGCTGTAATCTCAGTGTGTTCGGTTTTCGGAATTTATGCCAGCGACAGTTGGGGGTATACCGGGTGAATACAATACCTGTGCACGTATACTTAGTTTAAACATATTTATTTTCTGTCAATTCATGATTATTTACAACAACTGATATAAGGAATAGGACAGAAAACGTATACTTATACATATATATAAAATATGTTTACCATTTCTAATACAGTTATGTGACGAGAATACCTTCTTGTTACATGTGCAATGTCGCGTTATACTATAATACTGTAATCGACATATCATTCATTAAAATTACAGAGTTATATACTAAAATACTTTTAGTTAAGACTACGAAGTTTAAAATATGTGTACTAAGAAGATTAAGAGCAAGCGGACTGTCTTAATATGTATCTGTACCATGATAGTCATCACTGGTCCGAGTACATATAATTATAACCAGTCATACAGATATATAGCCGGTAATAACAGATCTCCCATATACATGGGAAATTATAATTGTGTTTATAAACAAGCACGCACTCACAGTCATGTGATCATCTTTATTTGCACCAATAATTCGCACACACAATTTTGTGCCAAGTATTGTTAAGGTAACGTTACGCACATAACTTGAAAATACCAAACGCGGTAAAACAGAATCGATGACAATCCATGAAAACAGTGACCGAAAAAATATATCGAAAGTTGAAAGTCTAAAACGCACATTAAAATGCGCAAGTATACACCATATGCGTTCTAGGATCAAAAAACAAAAAAGAATGCTGGGCCCCAAACCCCTCCATCTTCACCTTCCCTTCCGTGCTAAGTTTATTATTCGTGCCTACAAATTTAAAAAGGCTAGCTTCGCCCCTGAATTATTTCACCTTGAAATGTGTGCTCCCTCAATTAACCATGTCCACCCCCTGAAAATTACACCCTAGCTACTCTACTATGTATAGGATTTAACACGAAGTATTTACAAACAATTCATCTTAATACGATCATTTCAATTAGCGACTTTGTTCAGCTTTATCTCACACATGTAGTTATCACATGTGTATACTATAGTAGTGCAATATGTTATAGAAACTCTGAATTGAGTGGCAGTGTACTTTTTAATATGGTGTGCGTGCGTGCGTTTATCGTCGCTACCGGTTGCCCATATGATCGACGCCTCCTGGAGAGATTAGTCATTTTAGATATTTGGAGGATAGTGCAATGATAGAGACAGAGATGATGACAGTGACCCATTCCAGAGTCTCCTCAGTTCTTTTACGTGCACGGTGTAAAGCACCGACACGAGACCTCGGTTTAACGTCCAATCTGAAAGACTGTTAATTTTATTAGGGTCAGAAGGGGGATCGAGCCTGGAATATGGAAACTATAGTTTGTGTTTGTTATATGCTGTACATTGATGAGACTGAAATAAAGAATAAAATAAATATAACATAATCTCAATAAACTATGGACTTTCGATTTAACCCATTTTCGTTTTGTATATAATATATATATATAATTGTACATTATGAACGAATAAATATGTTTTAGACCAAACAAGCTTAGTAGATGGAATAAAGAAAATGCTCACATGTATGCAAACAATGATAGCAGAAATACAATTAACAAGATTAGACTTATGACGAATATTGCCTTCTATAGTATTAGTGTTACGTATTGCATGTGGAAGTCGTGATAGCGCAGTGGATGCGCGTTCGCTTCAAATGCGAAAGGTCCGGAGTTCGAGCCTCACTGGAGCAGTTACGATTGTGCCCTTAGGCAAGGCATTCAAATTCCACATGCCTATTCTCTGTCCATCGTGGCGATGGATACTTTTAAAATGAAAGATACTACCCAAAGATATGAGTATTTTTACTAATAAAAAACTATACATGCATGGTGTAAATATACGTATTCTTTCAATTTCCTATTTAAATCATTTACATCTACTATAATTCACGTGCATGTTGCTGTCTGAAAGACAAACCTGATCTGTATTTTCTGGCAAACTTATATGCGATTTATCTCCCTTTATTAATGTTTTTTTTTATTATTCCTGATAGGCTTTCAAAAATGCCAACTTGCTTCAGTGTTCTGTAAGCTTGATTATTTGGACAGTAAATCGAGAAGCTCTTGTGAGCTATGTTTCTGAATATATTTTGTTTCATTTTAGACCCCATCTAATAAAACCAACGGATTGGACTGTTCCATGTATACTGTATCAGTAACATACATATGCATCATGTACGAACATACAACGGTATATTCTGTGTGTGTAAGTAGCCGTATGCAGTTTTATATGAACATTGTTGGCAGTTTCTTACGGAAGTTGGTGTAACAAGTACTGGTTAACCGCTGGAGCCTGCCCAGGAAAGATGTTGTTAAGTAAACTGCCCGTAGCTCATATGGGCAACCGGTAGCGACGTCTGACCGTGTATAAGTAGATATACGGTATATCAATGATGTCTGACCGTGTATAAGTAGATATACGATATATCAATGATGTCTGACCGTGTATAAGTAGATATATACGGTATATCAATGATGTCTGACCGTGCATAAATAGATATACGATATATCAATGATGTCTGACCGTGTATAAGTAGATATACGATATATCAATGATGTCTGACCGTGTATAAGTAGATATACGATATATCAATGATGTCTGACCGTGCATAAATAGATATACGATATATCAATGATGTCTGACCGTGCATAAGTATATATACGATATATCAATGATGTCTGACCGTGTATAAGTAGATATATACGGTATATCAATGATGTCTGACCGTGTATAAGTAGATATACGATATAGCAATGATGTCTGACCGTGTATAAGTAGATATACGATATAGCAATGATGTCTGACCGTGTATAAGTAGATATACGATATAGCAATGATGTCTGACCGTGTATAAGTAGATATACGATATAGCAATGATGTCTGACCGTGTATAAGTAGATATACGATATAGCAATGATGTCTGACCGTGTATAAGTAGATATACGATATAGCAATGATGTCTGACCGTGTATAAGTAGATATACGATATAGCAATGATGTCTGACCGTGTATAAGTAGATATACGATATAGCAATGATGTCTGACCGTGTATAAGTAGATATACGATATAGCAATGATGTCTGACCGTGTATAAGTAGATATACGATATAGCAATGATGTCTGACCGTGTATAAGTAGATATACGATATAGCAATGATGTCTGACCGTGCATAAGTAGATATACGGTATATCAATGATGTCTGACCGTGCATAAGTAGATATACGATATATCAATGATGTCTGACCGTGCATAAGTAGATATACGGTATATCAATAATGTATGACCGTGTATAGATATACTCTATATCAAGGACATATGTCAATGTGTCGCTACATTAAATTTTTACATCACCGCCATGCCGTAAATCCGAAGGCTTAGTTACAGCAACTATTTGCATAGTCCGATTAGTGCAGTCGTTAGCACGCTCGCTTCTCACCAATGCAACCCAGGTTCGATCCTCGGACCGGGGAAGTATGTGAGATGGTAAGGTGGTCGTTCGATGGAACAGGTGATTTCCCCTCAGGTACTCAGGTTTCCTCCCACACGAATGACCACATATACGCTTTCATCCGCGCCAACCATTAATATATGTTAATATATAATATATATCGCCATTACTATTCCCCTATTAATTGGTACCCTTGTAAACGTACTCCAACGTGGAAAAGGATTCACATGTATACCCTTTAAGCCTGTATTATAGATGCCACTAATATGTTCTTCCATAACAAATGGTGCCGACTCTCGCAAACGGCGTCATGGATAACTTCACACGTACCCTTGCGGTGGGGACCATTAACAAAACAAAGGTTTTAACTGATGCAGTATTTTGACCAAACTAAAATGAGAAATGTTGTTATTCACCAGATTGTCTGATTTCAGGGTACAGTTGGGACACAGATGGAGTGGTACCAGAATATCACACTAATAATTACGATAATTTGTACCGCGACATAGGACATGTTGAAATGAATATGTATGCATTGTTGTGGAAATAAATGTGTGTGCATACAAATATTATTGTTGTGGAAATAAATGTGTGTGCATACAAATATTATTGTTGTGGAAATAAATGTGTGTGCATACAAATATTACTGTTGTGGAAATAAATGTGTGTGCATACAAATATTATTGTTGTGGAAATAAATGTGTGTGCATACAAATATTATTGTTGTGGAAATAAATGTGTGTGCATACAAATATTATTGTTGTTTATGTAGATACAAAATGTATGTTTCTACACTGATTAAGATCCAAAAGTATCGTTGTTGGCGGCATGGGGTTGCGCATTTGGATCGGATAAATGGGCAAAACACATGTGTGTGGGGGTGAGTGTGTGTGGGGGTGAGTGTGTGTCCGCGCCGTATGTGCGTTCGTGCACGAGCGCGATACTCAGGGACATGCCTTGTATTTCGACAGTCAGTATTGTTCTTATCTTGCTGCGGAAAACAAGTCTGCCACATAATGACCATCATGGTTAAATATGGATAAGGATTACTTAAGTAAAAATGACCCATGAGGTACAACAATTTACAAACACGACCATAACAAATAATTGTGGCAAATTGTGCGGATAAGGCAGAGTATGCATTATAATTTTAAAATTAATCACGCGAATATACTAGCGTACCAATGTTCATAATTTATATATCAAACATGCATTTACTTCCATTAAGAATATCACAGAGTACAACAGGTCGATTGGGCTTATCCCTACCCCAACTACACCTATGACATTCTTCCTTGAGTAAACACTGTTTGGCATATAATATATACCTGCAAGCACAAAATGAATACAGATTGAACACTTATATATGCGATATCACATAAAATCGCATTAACCACCCATATGTATATATAGTAATATGTGGGATGGTACGGTTGTCGCAAGATCGGACAGGTGGGTTTTCTACGGGTACTCCGGTTTCCTCCCACACGAATGACAACATATACGCTTTCATCCGCGCCAACGAGAGTGAATAATATAAGTTGTTAGAACTTGCTTCGCAATCGTTGTAAAATAAATAAATGTTTAAACTGATATAGTAACATATCGAGGATTGAACGCAAGACTGTCGTAATCACGTTTTGGAAAACTTTCAGGAGACACAAAAAACTGTCTGGTTATTTTAAAATTTATTTTTTTACCAAAATCCAAAGATTTTAAGTTTAAAATATGGTGTTACAGAACATAGAAAATAAGAGTATGATGACACATTATTTGTGAAAGAGATATTAAAGAGATATTGACTTACTACTGTATTTCGCGCTATTCCTATTATTTGTGGATACATTTTGGCCACAAGACAGTAGTAACTTGACATACGACTGTTTTGCAGTCAACTATTATGGCAAAGCAAACATAAAATGCGTGCAATATAGTAGTAAGTCTTGTACAATTAGTGGTCGAGTTCTTATTATTTTTCAATAACTGTCAAGAAATTAACTCAACCATTATAAACTAGCAACGTGTATCATGTTTGTTTTTAAGAATTTGAGTCCCAAAATGAGAAAAGTGGTCTTACAGCATGTGCGAAATGTACATACATAGAATAGTCAGTCAGTGCATACTCACAGTCTGATCAGAGTGGCAAAGGCTTTGGATCTTGAGGAATATATAGAGCGAGTGATGCAGATCTTATTGCATAGATACTGCTTAACCAAACTCAAATACATTAATATTGGATGCACATTGTGTCTTATTCCCGATACAAACAGAAGACTCAGATCAGCATGTACAACAATGCAGTGTGATCTGGGCATTCACTGTTGATATAAACCATCTATTGATCTTTTAGAAGAAGCTTTAGAGTGAACTGCGATGACCCTGATCAGTCCTGCACAGATATGTAGGTTGATCTAGCCCCGCAATTCAAACACACATATTCCAAATGCCTTTTAACCCTAACCCAGCCTATCCTTACCCACTCCATGTGAAATACACCCATTTCCATCAATTCATCTCATTTTAGCAATAGTTCTCTCCAAACCATTTACATTGCTTACCCTCTCTTACCATACCTATTCTAGGAGTCATAACATAGGTATTCTGCAGAATTAAAGAACTTTATTTAGTTACAACAATTATTGCGATGTTAATCACTCTTGGTGTTTAATATGTGTACATATATAAAACTTAACACACACTGAATGACATCTACATTTATTAGCACCAAACAGTAAATCTAAGTGCTACATATTTATTGCTACTATTTTAATGTAAAAGTAATACCTCTACTTGTTTGGATCATTGTTACCACCTTTCTTGTGCACTGGTATGACATATCCCTCTGACCAACTATCGGCGAAGTATCCGGTGTCAAATTGTCTGGCCCGCTACTTCACCCATACTGTATGTATGTATGTATGTATGTATGTATGTATGTATGTATGTATGTATGTATGTATGTATGTATGTATGTATGTATGTATGTATGTATGTATGTATGTATGTATGTATGTATGTATGTATGTATGTATGGATGTATGGTATGTATGTATGTTATGATGTATGTATGTATGATGTATGTATGTATGGATTATGGATGTATGGATGTGGATGTATGTATGTATGGATTATGGATGTATGGATGTATGGATGTATGGATTGATGTATGTATGTATGTATGGATGTATGAGATGTATGTATGTATGGATGTATGTATGTATGTTGTATGTATGTATGTATGTATGTATGTATGTATGTATGTATGTATGTATGTAGGTATGTATGTATGTATGTAGGTATGTATGTATGTATGTAGGTATGTATGTAGGTAGGTATGTATGTATGTAGGTATGTAGTATGTAGGTATGTATGTAGGTAGGTATGTATGTAGGTAGGTAGGTATGTATGTAGGTAGGTATGTATGTAGGTAGGTATGTATGTATGTATGTAGGTATGTATGTATGTATGTATGTAGGTATGTATGTATGTATGTATGTATGTATGTATGTATGTAGGTATGTATGTATGTATGTATGTATGTATGTATGTATGTAGGTATGTATGTATGTATGTAGGTATGTATGTATGTATGTAGGTATGTATGTATGTATGTAGGTATGTATGTATGTATGTATGTATGTATGTATGTATGTATGTAGGTATG
>CM026390.1:74172289-74237119 GCA_014843695.1 Archivesica marissinica | reverse complement strand
TCAGGGTTGGCAGGTTTCTTCCCTATAGGGAAAAAACCGTGGTTTTTTCCGATACGGAAGAAATACGTTTCTTCCCTACTACTGGGAAGAAATGGAAGAAACCTCCTTGTTGTCAATTTGTTTAGTAATATATGCGCAAAATATAGATAAAATGTATATATTATGATTAATATTGCTTCAACAATAACATCTGTTGATCAAGTCCAATTGACAGGTGTCAATTAGATTGTATAGTGAAGTCCCATAAGCTGGGTCACACCAACCAACCTGTTATAATTACTAGCTATTGTTATATGTTTCAAGGCATCCCATTGATTACATTTTCACTATATAACCAAGCGAGAGAAGTCATTTAAATTCAGAAACTGAGAACCATTATCACAAAGTTGACATTTATTTTTCTCATCAGTTCTATTTAAATCATAATGTATAGCAGACCTCGTGATACTATTTGGGAACACTTTGTTTCTGTGACAGTGGCTGGAAAAGAGTATGCTAGGTGCAAACTTTGTGAGAACCAGCAGCTTCCTAAAGCTTGCCGTCTAAAACTCCATTATGCGAAATGCAGTGCAGCATACCACTTACCAGCAGAAAAAGAGATCCCTGAGCAGCCTATGTTAGTAAAAAGACGGAGATCTCCATCTCCTCCACCAACCAAACGACAAGCTATCTCAATCCAACCAGACATGGATAGTTGTGTTGTGAAGACATCTCTAAACCAGAAAAATGCCATTGACTTGGAGATTGCCAAATTCTTCTACGCATGCAATATACCATTCAATGCCGCTGACCATCCACAGTACAAAAAGATGATGAGTACACTACGAGCAGGATATCAGCCACCTAACAGGAAGCAGATAGCCGGAAAACTCCTAGACACTGTGTATGATCAACTCCAGGAGGATATGAAGCATGTCATTGGCGGAAAAACTGCAATTATTGTACAAGACGGCTGGAGTAATTGCCACAACGAACCTATAATTGCAAGTTGCCTACTGGATATATGTCATAAACAGGGGACAATTGCAAGATGTTGTGTCAGGAGTCCATCAAAAAGGCAAGGGAAAACTACAACTGCACTGTATCTGGAGTATGTACTGACAATGCTAAGAACATGGAAAAAATGCGTGCTGCCTTACAAGAAGATGACCCAGACCTCACTGTGTATGGCTGCTCTGCCCACTGGCTCAACTTACTTGGGCTGGATCTAACTTCACAGTCAGTGATGAAGCATGTTGTGGAAGTACAGAAGTATTTTCGCAACCACCATAAGCATGTGCTTGGCTGTCTGAGTGTGCCGAAAGTAAGAAACCACAGCTCCCTGGAGAAACACGCTGGAAGTCTCAACTCACCTGTTTTGACAGCTATATTGCCAACAGAACCAGCTACATGAAGATTGTTCAGGACCATGAGGATGAGATTGACCAAACCATTGCCAAAAAGATACAGGATATCAATATCTATAGGAATTCCAAGGATATGGCAGAGCTGCTTCGCCCTGTAGCAACTGCTATTGATGCTTGCCAGGCAGACTACTCCTCTGGCATCAGCGTGCCATACATGGCTGTCTCTTCTGGATAATCCCAATCTTCAGTCACCAGCGCACAAGACCCTTGTCACAAAGCGGTTTAAGCAAGCAATCATACCAGAACACTTTACAGCTTACAAACTACATCCAGCATATCAGGGTGTTAAACTATCTGCTTGACAATTGGAGATTGTTAATGACTTTATTATGTCCAAGAGTCCTGCCTTCATCACTGAGCTGATTGCCTTTCAAGCCAAATCCACACCATACCCTGCTGCATTTTTCAATGAGGCAGCACTTCGGATGGATCCAGTTACCTGGTGGAAAGCAGCTAAATCCAGTGGTGTAAATTCTGACTTTGTAGACTTTGTGGTATGTCTTCTACAGGCACCAGCTTCCTCAGCGTCAGTAGAGCGTATATTTTCCAACTTTGGACAGATCCACAGTAAAATTAGGAACAGACTAGGAAATCAAACTGCAGGAAAGTTAGTGTTCTGTTTCCGGCTCCTGAGAGGTGATCTTGAGATTGATTATTAACTGCTGTTTTTTTACATGCTTATCTACCTGATGTGAAGACTGCTAATTGTGAGAACATTGTGCTAATGTATATATGTAAATATTATTCTCTTATAGTTGCTGACAGTGATGCAATAAAAATATCACACTTTATTCCCAGTTTCTTCCTAGTTTCTCCCATTTCTTCCGGGAAGAAAGGTGTTTCTTCCCTTTTTTCCCATGTTTCTTCCCACGGAAGGGAAGAAATACCTTTCTTCCCGGAAGAAAGCCAACCCTGCTTTTTATGAATAATAAAATGCGGGAACCTGGCTATATATATCACCATATGTCAATAGATGTACATCATGGGAGAAAGTTCCATAGATATGAACATCAACTTGTTTTTAATAAAAAATACTAAATTTGGTGGGAAATCTGTTTTGAAAAATAATCATTCAGTAGAAAAAGCGCGCCTCGGACCTTAAAATTATGCCCATATTTGGTAATACGTAGTAACCTAAACACGTGATCAAAACATTTTCATTCATAAATACCAGATAGCAGACCGCCATTTTACAAAGTTGGAATGAACATAAATATATATATTATGGACATTTGGAGCATTTTATCAGATAAAGGGGTGGGGTAATTTTGCATAGATCTTGATATTCACTAAGCATCTTGCATCAGTAAATTACTCGCCACTAACATTGACAGTTTATGATTTCTTGTTTATTAACACATGTTTACCTTTCTGGGTCAACACTGATACAATGGAAAGAATGATAGGTGGCGTTATTCTACCTTGTTCTGAAAAATTGTGGATGCCTCGGTATGTTACGACCAGCGGTATGTTAAGAAACGACTATACATACTCTATATTGCAAATATTTTTCGAGCGCTACACTTTAACTGCGACTTATTACATGGAACTATGAGAAATGGATTCTTTTATGTGATTGTCTAGTGCATAGACTGGCTTAATACAATGAAATTAATAATTATATGCGTTGAAACTCCTTGTCGATTATTAAATATTCTTGTGACATTCAAGTTCAATGTAGCATAGTAGTAAATTACTGATGAAATATCTCACATTGTATCGGTCTACATTTGGATTATTGAACAGCTGCCGGCTCAGAATCACATGACCCGTTTCGAAGTTCACCAGGAAGTAGTTTGCGGCATCAGAACTAGTTGCTACCATTCGAAATGTCAGATAGTCCTGCAATAAACATTCGAAATGTCAGATAGTCCTGCAATAAACATTCAAAATGTCAGATAGTCCTGCAATAAACATTCAAAATGTCGGATAGTCCTGCAATAAACATTTGGATAAAATGGGTTAATATGGTCTATTAATCGAGGCGTAAAGCATCCGACTATGCCCCTGAACAAATCATGCGAGTGCATCCCTGAACAAATCATGCGAGCGCATCCCTGAACCAATCATGCGAGCGCATCCCTGAACCAATCATGCGAGTGCACCCCTGAACCAATCATGCGAGTGCATCCCTGAACCAATCATGTGAGTGCATCCCTGAACCAATCATGCGATCACACTCCTGAACCAATCATGCAAGTGCACCCCTGAACCAATCATGCGAGTGCACCCCTGAACCAATCATACGAGCGCACCCCTGAACCAATAATGCGAGTGCACCCCTGAACCAATCATGCGATCACACCCCTGAACCAATCATGCGAGTGCACCCCTGAACAAATCATGCGAGGATGCCCCTGAACAAATCATGCGATCACACCCCTGAACCAATCATGCGAGTGCATCCCTGAACCAATCATGCGAGGATGCCCCTGAACAAATAATGCGAGGATGCCCCTGAACAAATCATGCGAGGATGCCCCTGAACAAATCATGCGAGTGCATCCCTGAACCAATCATGCGAGGATGCCCCTAAACAAATCATGTGAGTGCATCCCTGAACCAATCATGTGAGGATGCCCCTGAACAAATCATGCGAGGATGCCCATGAACAAATGCGAGGATGCCCATGAACAAATCATGCAAGGATGCCCCTGAACAAATCATGCGAGGATGCCCCTGAACAAATCATGCGAGTGCATCCCTGAACCAATCATGCGAGGATGCCCCTGAACAAATCATGCGAGTGCATCCCTGAACAAATCATGCGAGGATGCCCCTGAACAAATCATGCGAGAATGCCCCTGAACAAATCATAATGCGAGGATGCCCCTGAACAAATCATGCGAGGATGCCCCTGAACAAATCATGCGAGGATGCCCCTGAACAAATCATGTGAGGATGCCCCTGAACAAATCATGCGAGGATGCCCCTGAACAAATCATGCGAGGATGCCCCTGAACAAATCATGCGAGGATGCCCCTGAACAAATCATGCGAGGATGCCCCTGAACAAATCATGTGAGGATGCCCTTGATCAAATCATAATCCTCAGAACACAGCAGGAAGACGTTCTCCCATTACCTTTGTGGAATTCCACTGGTAACATGAATAACAAAGTGTCTCGGCCAGCAATGCAAGAGAAAGACTTTTTTTATCCCCAATCATAAATGAGGATAGAAATAATTTTGTTGAAATAATTTTGTAACAATATATTGAAATGATATTTAAACAAATAAGTCACTGAAAACTAGTAGTTGAACCACAGGCAATTGAAGTCTAGATCGATAAATTATTGTTTTTACCTTGGGCGACCCACTGACCTACCTACATGTATACAAGCTATTCAATATACAATATTCAGGTGAGAAAGGTCCGGAGTTCGAGCCCTGCTGGAGCCGTTACGATTGTGCCCTTAGCCAAGACATTTAAATTCCATGTTGCCTCCTCTCTCCCTCGTGGCGATGGATTCCATCAGGAATGAGGTCTCGAGAGTGATTAATATAAATTGAAAGAACTTGAACTATACATGTATACAGTAGAGAAGATCCATTTCGGTGTTTACTTTTAAGAAAGAACTACATTACATAAAGTACCCGGTACTGCACAGTAAATCTTTTTTTAATAAAGTAGATTTCCGTAAACTGGTGAAACTTCATATTGTACAATATAAACTTTACAACAGTCCTATGATTAAAGGTATTGTCCAATATAAACTTTACAACAGTCCTATGATTAAATGTATTGTCCAATATAAACTTTACAACAGTCCTATGATTAAAGGTATTGTCCAATATAAACTTTACAGCAGTCCTATGATTAAAGGTATTGTCCAATATAAACTTTACAGCAGTCCTATGATTAAAGGTATCGTACAATATAAACTTTACAACCGTCCTATGATTAAAGTTATTGTCCAATATAAACTTTACAGCAGTCCTATGATTAAAGGTAGTGTCCAATATAAACTTTACAACAGTCCTATGATTAAAGGTATTGTCCAATATAAACTTACCGAATCCAAATCGGATGCTTGCACATTAACGGCTACACTTCCAACTGGGAAGTTTTCATTGATCGTCTCCTGGTAGCTAAATTGACTGAATGCAGGTGCGTTGGGGTTACGGATCACATTTATGCGAACTATAGAGTAAGCGGCGTTGTATGGGTAGTACGTGTCGTGTGCTTGAAGACGCATCTAAAAAATTAAAGAGAACCGTAAAAGAACAACAATCTTATTCAGACCTAAACAATATCTTCATCATGAAGTACATCTACATACTATGCAAGTACACGTCGTGGTGCAACACATGCATCTACACACCATGCAAGTACACGTGGTGGTGCAACACATGCATCTACACACCATGCAAGTACACATGGTGCTGCAACACATGCATCTACACACCATGCAAGTACACGTGGTGGTGCAACACATGCATCTATACACCATGCAAGTACACATGGTGCTGCAACACATGCATCTATACACCATGCAAGTACACATGGTGCTGCAACACATGCATCTACACACCATGCAAGTACACGTGGTGGTGCAACACAAGCATCTACACACCATGCAAGTACACGTGGTGCTGTAACACATGGCATCTACACACCATGCAAGTACACGTGGTGCTGCAACACATGCATCTACACACCATGCAAGTACACATGGTGCTGCAACACATGCATCTACACACCATGCAAGTACACATGGTGCTGCAACACATGCATCTACACACCATGCAAGTACACGTGGTGCTGCAACACATGCATCTACACACCATGCAAGTAAACGTGGTGCTGCAACACATGCATCTACACACCATGCAAGTACATGTGGTGCTGCAACACATGCATCTACACACCATGCAAGTACACGTCGTGGTGCAACACATGCATCTACACACCATGCAAGTACACATCATGGTGCAACACATGCATCTACACACCATGCAAGTACACGTCGTGCTGCAACACAAGCATATACACACCATGCAAGTACACATCATGCAACACATGCATCTACACACCATGCAAGTACACATCATGCAACACTTGCATCTACACACCATGCAAGTACACGTGCTGCAACACATGCATCTACACACCATGCAAGTACACGTGGTGGTGCAACACATGCATCTACACACCATGCAAGTACATGTGGTGGTGCAACACAAGCATCTACACACCATGCAAGTACACGTGGTGCTGCAACACAAGCATATACACACCATGCAAGTACACATCATGCAACACATGCATCTACACAACATGTAAGTACACGTGGTGCTGCAACACATGCATCTACACACCATGCAAGTACACATCATGGTGCAACACATGCATCTACACACCATGCAAGTACACGTGGTGGTGCAACACATGCATCTACACACCATGCAAGTACACGTGGTGGTGCAACACAAGCATCTACACACCATGCAAGTACACGTGGTGCTGCAACACAAGCATAAACACACCATGCAAGTATACATCATGCAACACATGCATCTACACACCATGCAAGTACACATCATGCAACACATGCATCTACACACCATGCAAGTACACATCATGCAACACATGCATATACACACCATGCAAGTACACGTTGTGGTGCAACACATGCATCTACACACAATGCAAGTACACATGGTGATGTAACACATGCATCTACACACCATGCAAGTACAACACATCATGCAACACGTTATTGGTGGAGGAATACCCGAGATGCCCTTCGAGCAGTATTTCAGGCACGGATGGGCACCCGGGTAGAACCATTGACCTTCTGCAAGCCAGCTGAATAGCTTCATGAAATAATTCGACATCAACAGTGCGATTCGAATCTATAGAGGTGAGATTGTGAAGTGATTTGAAGTCAATGACCTAAACCAGTTGGCCACAGCAAGTGAAGACGATTTGTTGCATTTGCTTGAATAGGGTGTGAATTACATGGTATTGTATGCAAGAACACGGTGTGAAATACATGGTCCTGTATGCAAGAACAGGGTGTGAATTACATGGTATTGTATGCAAGAACAGGGTGTGGATTACATGGTCCTGTATGCAAGAACAGGGTGTGGATTACATGGTCCTGTATGCAAGAACAGGGTGTGGATTACATGGTCCTGTATGCAAGAACAGGGTGTGAATTACATGGTATTGTATGCAAGAACAGGGTGTGAAATACATGGTCCTGTATGCAAGAACAGGGTGTGAAATACATGGTATTGTATGCAAGAACAGGGTGTGGATTACATGGTCCTGTATGCAAGAACAGGTTGTGGATTACATGGTCCTGTATGCAAGAACAGGGTGTGGATTACATGGTCCTGTATGCAAGAACAAGGTGTGGATTACATGGTATTGTATGCAAGAACAGGGTGTTAATTACATGGTATTGTATGCAAGAACAGGGTGTGAATTACATGGTATTGTATGCAAGAACAGGGTGTAGATTACATGGTCCTGTATGCAAGAACAGGGTGTGAATTACATAGTATTGTATGCAAGAACAGGGTGTGGATTACATGGTATTGTATGCAAGAACAGGGTGTGGATTACATGGTCCTGTATGCAAGAAACACCATTGAAAAGAATCAAATTTGTGTCATTCCAACTTGCAATAAAAATCGGTCGGAAAAACAAAACAGTAAAATATCCCATCTTTAACTTTCGCCGTTCAGCTGCACAAACAAAATTCTATACTTATTATTTATAGGCACTCGACCAGCAACTAAAGAATCAAATGCCTTTGAAATGATTATACCATATTATAACATCAAAAATATTAAGAATTTTAACACGTTACTGTTGTTAATGAAACCATAATACACATAGACTAACAACAACTTCTGCACGTCACAACCTAAACGTGAGTTTTATGTTTTTCAATTTCAACCAAAATGTTTCCTTCCATCTATGCTTACAATGTACACATTCTGGTTTTCGGTTCGAAGGTCCTGTTGGACAAAGATCTGGCCGTTCTGATTGATTCTGAAGAATGACAGCGCTGAACCATCTCCAATAGCTTCGTAGAAAATTACTTCCTGTAAAGACACAAGGGTGTAAATTGAAATTCATGGACATTGAAAATAAGACGGTTTCACATGATTATCATAAGAATTATATGGTTTCACAAGACTATCATACGAATTATATGGTTTCACAAGACTATCATAAGAATTATATGGTTTCACAAGACTATCATACGAATTATATGGTTTCACAAGACTATCATAAGAATTATATGGTTTCACAAGACTATCATAAGAATTATATGGTTTCACAAGATTATCATAAGACACTTATGGTTTCACAAGACTATCATAAGACACTTATGGTTTCACAAGATTATCATAAGACACTTATGGTTTCACAAGATTATCATAAGACACTTATGGTTTCACAAGATTATCATAAGACACTTATGGTTTCACAAGATTATCATAAGACATTTATGGTTTCACAAGATTATCATATGACACTTATGGTTTCACAAGATTATCATAAGACACTTATGGTTTCACAAGATTATCATAAGACACTTATGGTTTCACAAGATTATCATATGACACTTATGGTTTCACAAGACACTTATGGTTTCACAAGATTATCATATGACACTTATGGTTTCACAAGATTATCATAAGACATTTATGGTTTCACAAGATTATCATATGACACTTATGGTTTCACAAGATTATCATAAGACACTTATGGTTTCACAAGATTATCATAAGACACTTATGGTTTCACAAGATTATCATATGACACTTATGGTTTCACAAGACACTTATGGTTTCACAAGATTATCATATGACACTTATGGTTTCACAAGATTATCATAAGACATTTATGGTTTCACAAGATTATCATATGACACTTATGGTTTCACAAGATTATCATAAGACACTTATGGTTTCACAAGATTATCATAAGACACTTATGGTTTCACAAGATTATCATAAGACACTTATGGTTTCACAAGATTATCATATGACACTTATGGTTTCACAAGATTATCATAAGACACTTATGGTTTCACAAGATTATCATATGACACTTATGGTTTCACAAGATTATCATATGACACTTATGGTTTCACAAGATTATCATAAGACACTTATGGTTCCACAAGATTATCATAAGACACTTATGGTTTCACAAGATTATCATAAGACACTTATGGTTTCACAAGATTATCATAAGACACTTATGGTTTCACAAGACTATCATAAGACACTTATGGTTTCACAAGACTATCATAAGACACTTATGGTTTCACAAGACTATCATAAGACACTTATGGTTTCACAAGATTATCATAACCGAGATATATGTCGCAAATGAAGAGCAGCACTTTGTACGTCTGCTTTAAAATGGACTTACGATATGTCTTTGCTATAATAGTTTATATATTATCTCTCTATATCAGAATTTTTGGCGTAAAAAGCTTTTTCAAGGAAAATTTCAAACAAAAATTCGGCTAATTCATTTTCTTTCAGATTGTTATGAATAAATTGGATAATGACGGTCATTTCCACATGCACAATGTTTGGCGCCATATTATGCGACCACAGAGGCAGACTTATGAGAATAGTATCCATAGTTACTGAAAACAATTTGAATATGCTTCCTATAATACTCACCTGCAAGTCACCATCTGTGGCACGCACAGTAAAGATGGGCAGGGTACTATTCACAGATGAAGTTTCTTGGATGGTAACTTGGTAATTTGGAGAATCGAAGACTGGGGCAGAATTGTCTCGCTTGATGACAACTTGTACCGTTGTTGTTGCAAACTTCTCTGGGTAGGCATTGTCACGGGCACGGACTGTGAACGAGTAAGTGTTCATAATAGACTCGTACAAGTTTCTCTTCACATACACACAGCCTCCCACTGTCATGAAGAAAAAGTCAGTGGCTATCTGGTTGGAGTTGCCAGGATTCGGAATACCAACAATTTCGTAAGATATAACATCATTATCGGCATCAGAAGCAGTTACACAGACGATAAACGTTCCCAAGGCAACATTCTCACCAATGGTACGCGTCAGGAAGTTGTTCTGGAACACTGGAGCTCTCGGATTACGGTTAACATCAATGTAAACATCTTCACGTGCACGTTGTGACGGGAATGCAGTATCATAGGCTTCAACCGTCAGCTGTAAGAATACAATTCTTAGATCAATACATTTATGAAGTATGAAACTGCACGACATATTCAACTTATTTTTACGGCTATCATGCAAGGAGTTAAGGATATATCCAAGAGTACAGCATCTATTTCATGCTTACAGTCAACTTGAAGCTACTTAAAGCCCAGGTTTTTATAATGGTAATTACCAATCGATTCAAAGGAATGCGACGTTTTCAAATCGTAAAGCTGTTCAACTTTAGAATATGTGTCGGGTGTTCAATAAACTATGGCTTATATTAATCAAACCCAGAAATTTGGTAGCAATGCATTTTTGAAAATTTGCATTTTTAATAATGGATTTGTTTTGGTTTGTACTCTCACCAACATATAAGGTTGTATAACGAATTTCCAGCTTTAACCCATTTGATTCTGGATACCGTTCAAACAGTATTTGCAAAGAACATAGAGCCAGATCAGCTGCCCCGGAACGTTCCCTCTGGTCAGGCTTTATGCTGTTTGCTATTCAGATGATCTTGCTAAGATACTTAGCTATGTAGCAAACAACATAGATCCTGATCAGCACGCAGCGTCACGCTACGGCTGATCTGGATCTATGTTGTTTGCAAAAGCCGTTAAATGTATCCAGAATGAAATGGGTTAAGTGGACAAAGATCCCAGTTGCCTTTAGAAGATTCATTCAGGTATGGCAGGCATTTACGACTGGTATGTGAAAAAAATATTTATGTAGATTCAGGTAATCTTTAATAACTCTGGTACAAACCACATAGAGCAGGGAATTGTACTGTTCATTTATCACGCTTCTGTACAGGGTGATATGTCCAGTGCTCTCATTCAATTTGAAGTGGTCGGTGGCTGGGAAATAACCAACTGTAGTATACCGTATCACACCCTGGAATATACAACAACTGTAGTGTACCGTATCACACACTGGAATATACAACTAGTGTAGTGTACCGTATCACACACTGGAATATACAACAACTGTAGTGTACCGTATCACACCCTGGAATATACAACAACTGTAGTGTACCGTATCACACACTGGAATATACAACTAGTGTAGTGTACCGTATCACACACTGGAATATACAACTAGTGTAGTGTACCGTATCACACACTGGAATATACAACTAGTGTAGTGTAGTGTACCGTATCACACACTGGAATATACAACTAGTGTAGTGTACCGTATCACACACTGGAATATACAACAACTGTAGTGTACCGTATCACACCCTGGAATATACAACAACTGTAGTGTACCGTATCACACACTGGAATATACAACAACTGTAGTGTACCGTATCACACACTGGAATATACAACAACTGTAGTATACCGTATCACACCCTGGAATATACAACAACTGTAGTATACCGTATCACACCCTGGAATATACAACAACTGTAGTGTACCGTATCACACCCTGGAATATACAACTAGTGTAGTGTACCGTATCACACCCTGGAATATACAACAACTGTAGAGTACCATATCACACCCTGGCATATACAACAACTGTAGTGTACCGTATCACACCCTGGAATATACAAAAACTGTAGTGTACCGTATCACACCCTGGAATATACAACAACTGTAGTGTACCGTATCACACCCTGGAATATACAACAACTGTAGTATACCGTATCACACCCTGGAATATACAACAACTGTAGTGTACCGTATCACACCCTGGAATATACAACAACTGTAGTATACCGTATCACACCCTGGAATATAAAACTAGTGTAGTATACCGTATCACACTCTGGAATATACAACTAGTGTAGTGTACTGTATCACACCCTGGCATATACAACAACTGTAGTGTACCGTATCACACCCTGGAATATACAACAACTGTAGTATACCATATCACACCCTGGAATATACAACAACTGTAGCGTACCGTATCACACCCTGGAATATACAACAACTGTAGCGTACCGTATCACACCCTGGAATATACAACAACTGTAGTGTACCGTATCACACCCTGGAATATACAACAACTGTAGTGTACCGTATCACACCCTGGAATATACAACAACTGTAGTATACCGTATCACACCCTGGAATATACAACAACTGTAGTATACCGTATCACACACTGGAATATACAACTAGTGTAGTGTACCGTATCACACCCTGGAATATACAACTAGTGTAGTGTACTGTATCACACCCTGGAATATACAACAACTGTAGTGTACCGTATCACACCCTGGAATATACAACTAGTGTAGTGTACTGTATCACACCCTGGAATATACAACAACTGTAGTGTACCGTATCACACCCTGGAATATACAACAACTGTAGTGTACTGTATCACACCCTGGAATATACAACAACTGTAGTGTACCGTATCACACCCTGGAATATACAACAACTGTAGTGTACTGTATCACACCCTGGAATATACAACAACTGTAGTGTACTGTATCACACCCTGGAATATAAAACAACTGTAGTGTACCATATCACACACTGGAATATAAAACTGTATATACATGGCATGAAAATTTTCTACAGCGAACGTCTTTAAATGGCTTCCAAAACAATTAGCAGCCAGACAAATGGCTTCCAAAACAATTAGCAACAATTAGCAGCCAGACAAATGGCTTCCAAAACAATTAGCAGACAGACAAATAAGCCATCAGCAGTGTTAACGTATATTTTGTGTGGTCACTATGTATTAATATTTCCTTCTAATTTACTGGAGCCAAGGTTTTTAGCATGTTATGAAGGTATGACAGATTTCAGAAATCAGAAGTTATTGAAAAAATTAAGGACAGAAGTTGTTTTTATTTTTTAGAATTGGTCTTGCCAGTCAAACATCAGTCAATGATCCACTTTTACATGGTTGTGAATGGAAAATTGTGAAAAAAGATTAAATCTGCCAACATACTGAAAAAGAGAGGATCGATCGCCCTCACCTAAATACTGAAAAAATATCTTTGATGACCATATTTTTTTTTTAAAGATTTTGACTTGAAAGAGGAAATCATAAAACGAGTTAGATTCACTCACAGTACTGCTATTAGAAATCTTGCCACACTGGAGCTTTATGGAGGTTTATTGCGACTTTCCTCTAGAAAACTAAGGTACTCACCACAAGGTCGTTATCTCTGGCAGTAACAGTCATGATGGTCTCGCTAAAATCTGCATTAGCAAGGATGGTATTTCTGTACGGCGTGTTGATGAAGAACGGCATCTGATCGATCTGTCGTGTGATCTGGACACTAACAGTAGCAAGCGAACTTCGCAAACGACTGTTAGCCCGTATTGTCAGCTGTTGGGAATAAATTAATCGGATAATTTCACGACATTATTACTCTCGCATATACTTCACGACATTAATAATCTCGCACATGATTTGCTTAGTGGCATTTTGAATGTTTTCATTCCATTGTGGGTTCACATTGGTCAGTGCACTATTTCAGCCTCACAGGTAGAACCATTGACCTTTTGGAAGATAGTAGCTTGCTCGCATAAAATAATTCAACATCATAAAGCTGGTATTCAAACCAACAGCTATGAGGGAAAGTGATCAGAAGCCAATCACCTTGCGCACTTTGCGTATCTGCATATTTTTATTAGGGTCAGACGGGGGATCGAACCTGCTATCTATACTCTAGTCTGGTCTCCATTTTTATCAACCTCTCTTATATGCGAGTGCATGTAAAAGCCCACAGATTTCAGGACCAAAGTACGGTGATCGTCTGATAGGCGAGTATGGACTGTAAGATTCTAAGTCAACTGTGGTTCAAGAGAGTGGTTTCTTTGTCACGACGTTTCTTCTTTTTTTAGCTATTGCAGTGCTACTTTAATGAAATCCGACCATCATACTGACGATTCTTGTAAAGTTTCGTGAAAATACAGGATTCCGTCACAATGGATACCGACAATTACTATCTGACAAAAGCATAATATAGACAAAAGATTAACGATACCTACCAAATATGTACTGATGAATGGGTTCCTGACGAGGTCTTTCTTAACAGAGATCTCGCCGGTATCTCTGTCGAGGTAGAAGTAGTTCATTCCAGAGTTTGTGCCATTTATAAGAGTATATGTCACTATATCCTGTAAACACAGAGGTAATCGTGAAGCACTAATCTCAATATATAAACACTACAAAACTTGAGTATGCTAAGTGTCCTATGGAGAATGATGCGTCTCCTACACAGTGGTCAGAGAGAGCAGTCTCCTAAACAGTGGTCAGAGAGCATTCTCCTAGACAGTGGTCAGAGAGCAGTCTCCTACACAGTGGTCAGTCTCCTACACAGTGGTCAGAGAGCAGTCTCCTACACAGTGGTCAGAGAGCAGTCTCCTACACAGTGGTCAGAGAGCAGTCTCCTACGGTACATATTGCGAGAATGCTGTATCAATATTCGCATGCAGTAATTGTTGTATAACTTACGGTACACATTGAGGGAATGCGGTATTAATATTCTCATGCAGTAATTGTTGTATAAACTTACGGTACATATTGAGAGAATGAGGTATTAATATTCGCATGCAGTAATTGTTGTATAACTTACGGTACATATTGAGAGAATGAGGTATTAATATTCGCAGGCAGTAATTGTTGTATAACTTACGGTACATATTGAGAGAACGAGGTATTAATATTCGCATGCAGTAATTGTTGTATAACTTACGGTACATATTGAGAGAATGAGGTATTAATATTCGCATGCAGTAATTGTTGTATAACTTACGGTACACATTGAGAGAATGAGGTATTAATATTCGCATGCAGTAATTGTTGTATAACTTACGGTACATATTGAGAGAACGAGGTATTAATATTCGCATGCAGTAATTGTTGTATAACTTACGGTACATATTGAGAGAATGAAGTATCAATATTCGCATGCAGTAATTGTTATTATTTGTTCTCTAGACATTAAGTATAAAATTAAAATTCTGAGTTACCCTACCGAAGAAAATTGTGCATGTAATAATGTTAGTTATTATACAATTAATTATAAAACATTATTTATCTGTAGATCATGTTAACAGTTGTATGTTACAAGTTGTCCGTTATATCAGGATTTGTTGTTTTATACCTCATATTGTCATGTTTACATGAAATGAGAGAAATAAACTGAATTGAAATATTGATTGCCGCTATTTAACAGCGATAGCATATTGGGAACACCTTTTGTTGTTATACAACTTATCTATAGTTCACACGAATATAGCGAAAATGTTCATCTCGTGAAATAAACCTGTTATATGGTACTTTACTGCCATCAATGGTATGTCATTACCTTACACCTTTCATGGATGGGTGGGGTGTACTTTACTGCCATCAATGGTATGTCATTACCTTACACCTTTCATGGATGGGTGGGGTGTACTTTACTGCCATCAATGGTATGTCATTACCTTACACCTTTCATGGATGGGTGGGGTATACTTTGCTGCTATCAAAGGTATATATTTCAGTAACTTACACCATCAACATCGACAGCATTCACATCACTGAAGATGCTTCCAATTGTTGTAGTTTCTGGAATTGTGACCCGATATGTAGCCGAGGGTTGGAAGATTGGACCGGACACATCGCGGATTACCGTAATCAACACTGTTGATGTGTCTTGTGCTTCAGGATAAGCTGTATCATACACAATCACTTCAAGCTGAAAATGTAGGGCAGAGTTTATTCGGTAACCATCAATATATATTTTAAGCCGAAACATCTTCACATAAATTAAAGACAATTTTTGTATTACTTATATAACTTATTACACACTTTCTATTCTTCGGCATCTGTCAGTCTTGGACTATGGAATTTGCGCCCGTTGAGTCTAAAGATGAGCACCGTCTGCTGTGGCTGTACAGTCCGATGCGTGACCTGCAGTGGCGGTTGCAGCCTTTGCACGTGAAGACAGTCACTGGAAGGCGATGCAGTTGGTGGCGGCTCACACTGTTTGGTTTTTCCTCTTCCTGTGTTTGTCAGAGGCTGCTTGCAGAGCGAGTTCTCCCCTCTTTATGCCCCATTGACAGCTGTTGTCTCCACACTATTCTGTTTGCTGCGAGGGATTCCCAGTTGGTGGTGTCCATCCCCAGCGCTTTCATATCTCGTTTGCAGACATCCTAGAAGTGAAGTTGGGGTCGACCGTTTTCTATTATTCTTATTTAAAGGATAATAATAAATACATAAATAATACCGAGTATGAAAGCCTGTTCAAACTGTCGTCTCTCAAGCTTCTATGGACACTGATGTCCCCATCATTAGGATCAATACTGAAGAATGATGTGGCAGGATATATACCAGTCGCTTCATACCTCAGAACTCCCTGCAAAATAACAACTCGTACAAAGACTTACCATAACAATATATGGTAGGGTGACAAAAGACATGATGAAAGAGGGGAAGACTTATCACAGAATGGTAGAGATGGGAAAACGTATATCAGAATGGTAGAGATGGGAAGACGTATCACAGAATGGTAGAGATGGGAAGACGTATCACAGAATGGTAGAGATGGGAAGACGTATCACAGAATGGTAGAGATGGGAAGACATATCACAGAATGGTAGAGATGGGAAAACATATAACAGAATGGTAGAGATGGGAAGACGTATCACAGAATGGTAGAGATGGGAAGATGTATCACAGAATGGTAGAGATGGGAAGATGTATCACAGAATGGTAGAGATGGGAAAACGTATAACAGAATGGTAGAGATGGGAAGACGTATCACAGAATGGTAGAGATGGGAAGACATATCACAGAATGGTAGAGATGGGAAAACGTATAACAGAATGGTAGAGATGGGAAGACATATCACAGAATGGTAGAGAAGGGAAAACGTATAACAGAATGGTAGAGATGGGAAAACGTATCACAGAATGGTAGAGATGGGAAGACGTATCACAGAATGGTAGAGAAGGGAAAACGTATCACAGAATGGTAGAGATGGGAAGACGTATCACAGAATGGTAGAGATGGGAAGACGTATCAAAAGAATGGTAGAGGGGGGAAGACATATCACAGAATGGTAGAGATGGGAAGATGTATCACAGAATGGTAGAGATGGGAAGACATATCACAGAATGGTAGAGATGGGAAGATGTATCACAGAATGGTAGAGATGGGAAGACATATCACAGAATGGTAGAGATGGGAAGATGTATCACAGAATGGTAGAGATGGGAAGACATATCACAGAATGATAGAGATGGGAAGACGTAGCACAGAATGGTAGAGATGGGAAGATGTATCACAGAATGGAAGATAGAAAGACACACCACAACATGAAAGACTTGCCATGAAATGAAAGACTTGCCATGAAATGAGGTGACAAGTAGAAACAGAAACATCAATATATACCATCACAAGCGTTTTGTCCACATCTTTCTGGTTCAGTCCGATTGTTGGACAGATGTGGTGGCAAACATTAGTTTTTCTTTGTTGCCATGGTTGGGAAGTCTAAAACTCGGCAACAACTATTGTTTTGTACTGTTAAAATCTACATCTACATTTTTACTCGATTCTAGGGCATGGTTCGTTCATTTTGCTTTCTTGTAGTGGATTCATTTATATAACTTTTTACCAGATATTGAATAAACCATTCTTTTTTAAAAATAAAATTATCAACAGCTCTCTTTAGTAGTTGAGGTTACAATGGTAGAAATGGTACATGTATATCATAATACTTATTACTTAGTGAATTTGTGGCACGTAATACATGTTTTTCATGGCTTTACAAAGATTCCATTTCATCACTAAGATTATATGCCCGACCCTATGCTTTTGGAGCAGGATTATATGCCCGACACTATGCTTTTGGAGCAGGATTATATGCCCGACCCTATGCTTTTGGAGCAGGATTATATGCCCGACCCTATGCTTTTGGAGCAGGATTATATGCCCGACCCTATGCTATTGGAGCAGGATTATATGCCTGACCCTATGCTTTTGGAGCAGGATTATATGCTCGACCCTATGCTTTTGGAGCAGGATTATATGCCCGACCCTATGCTATTGGAGCAGGATTATATGCCCGACCCTATGCTTTTGGAGCAGGATTATATGCCCGACCCTATGCTTTTGGAGCAGGATTATATGCCCGACCCTATGCTTTTGGAGCAGGATTATATGCCCGATCCTATGCTTTTGGAGCAGGATTATATGCCCGACCCTATGCTTTTGGAGCAGGATTATAATTATGCCAAACTCTATGCTTGGAGATTTTAATAGCATTTGCGTCTTGTGAATGACGTCTGGGAATGCGTTCTACATTTATCACATTTTAGGATGCATATATAAATTTTAAAAAATTCCAAATTATCACATAGATGACATTAGTCCAAGCAGACGGAGCAATAAAGATTCAGATGACATAAAAATAAAAAACAATGGAGAAACGAATACGATCTTCGAATATCAGGACTTGGACCCACATGACAGTCCAATACAAGATCACATTGTAACGTGATGCATTGTACCTTGATGCAATGTAACGTGATGCAATGTAACGTGATGCAATGTAACGTGATGCAATGTACCTTGATGCATTGTACCTTGATGCATTGTACCTTGATGCATTGTACCTTGATGCATTGTACCTTGATGCAATGTAACGTGATGCAATGTAACTTGATGCAATGTAACGTGATGCAATGTAACTTGATGCAATGTAACTTGATGCAATGTAACTTGATGAATTTTTCCATTGGTTTAAATATAAGTATGTTTACCTGCAGGTCATTATCCCTGGCATCTACACGGGTGTAGATGATTTCGTTTATTCGGTTCTCGTTGATCTGTACAGAGTATGGCTCGTTGATGAAGATAGGTGGGTTATTGTCTCGTACTACTGTGATTATCACTGTAGCATCGTCCGTTCTCTCCCGTCTTATACGCTGGTCTGACGCTCTCAGTGAAATCTGTGCATTCAAGAAATCTACATTAGGCATTTATCATAAGTCATATTGTTTGTTTTTTGGGGTCGAGTTACACCAAGTGCTTAGATCATATAGTGACTCTCCAGCTATTATTGGTAGACTGCGGATGCTCCTCCGAGCAGTATTTCAGGTATGGACAACACACAGGTAGAACCACAAACCTAACGCAAGCCAGCTGGATAGCTTCAATAGAAAGAATTTGAAACCCCCAGTGGGATTCGAACCTATTGCGGTGATGGGCAAATTAAAAAAGGTAAAACTAATTATGTTTCTACTTTAAATGCTAATATAGTTTAACCCTTTCCTTCATAAATATAAATGCTAATATAGTTTAACCCTTTCCTTCATAAATATAAATGCTAATATAGTTTAACCCTTTTCTTCATAAATTTAAATGCTAATATAGTTTAACCCTTTCCTTCATAAATATAAATGCTAATATAGTTTAACCCTTTCCTTCATAAATATAAATGCTAATATAGTTTAACCCTTTCCTTCATAAATATAAATGCTAATATAGTTTAACCCTTTTCTTCATAAATTTAAATGCTAATATAGTTTAACCCTTTCCTTCATAAATATAAATGCTAATATAGTTTAACCCTTTCCTTCATAAATATAAATGCTAATATAGTTTAACCCTTTCCTTCATAAATATAAATGCTAATATAGTTTAACCCTTTCCTTCATAAATATAAATGCTAATATATATTATGTTATATTTCGGGTTTTACGCCTGCATCAGCACCATTTTGGGCTATATCGCCGGCGGGCAGTTTACACAACACCTTTCCTGGGCAGACTCCAGCGGTTAACCAGTACTTGGGTGCACCAACCTCCGTAAGAAACTGCCAACTTTTTCATAGCTAATATAGTTTAACCCTTTCCTTCATAAATTTAAATGCTATTATAGTTTAACCCTTTCCTCCATAGAGATTTAGGTTAATATATTATTATATCTCCATACAAACGACAGCCATTTAGCTATCATTCAGTGGATAAGTAGTCGCCATATCTATCCCACCGCCATAGATATTACTGGGGCTACATAGAGATTTAGGTTAATATACTATTATATCTCCATACAAACGACAGCCATTTAGCTATCATGAAGTGGATAAGTAGTCGCCATATCTATCCCACCTCCATAGATATTACTGGGACTACATGAGATTCTGCCCAGCATTATGAACATTTGTTTGGCTACTACATTGTCAATTGGTAATGGCGTCATGGTGCTTCTATGAGGGAAAGGGTTAAAAAAAAGAAGATCCAATGTTTCTAATCAATGAATAGAATAGTTCTAAAAGTAACATGGGCCAACTCACCGTGAATCTTGAGGTTGTCATGGCGAGCAGTGACTGTTTGAGGTATACTTCGCCAGTGTTCGGTGTTACATAGAAATACTCTGTAGCAAGTTGATCACCTAACATATAGTATCTCACAACATCCTGCCAAGAAAACATATTTCATATAACAATGTGTTTTTACGTTTATTTATCGTCGCTACCGGTTGCTCATATGAGCGACGCCTCCTGAAGAGATTAGTCATTTTAGAGGATAATGCATGATACAGACAGAGACCCATTCCAGAATCTCCTCTGGTTCTTTTACGTGCACGGTGTAAAGCACCGACATAAGACCTCGGTTTAACGTCCCATCTGAAAGACTTAATTTTATTAGGGTCAGACGGGGGATCGAACCTGCGATCCCTGGATTACCAATACCACTGGACTACAGTTTTATACAGCCATCACATCACATCACATCACATATGTACACATGTGTAATAATACGTGGAAGTATTCGGATCGGTAGCGACACGATGGCTTGCTTTTGGATCGGAAATATTCGGATCGGTCGCCACACGATGGCTTGCTTTTGGATCGGAAGTATTCGGATCGGTAGCGACACGATGGCTTGCTTTTGGATCGGAAGTATTCGGATCGGTAGTGACACGATGGCTTGCTTTCGACACATTTGACATACAGTTTGTGTTCATGCTTTATTTGATGAATATCAACTGTTCCAAATCAATAAAATTGTTGTTCTTATTTTCCTATTTCAGAGTTGTCTTTTTTTTTTATACTTTATTTATTTTACAACGATTGCGAAGCAAGTTTTAACAACTTATATTAATCACTCTCATTGGCTCGGATAAAAGCGTATATGTGGTCATTCATGTGGGAGGAAACCGGAGTACCCAGAGAAAACCCACCTGTCAGATCTGGCGACCATCGTACCATCTCACATACTTCCCTGTCCGAGGATCGAACCCGGGTCGCATTGGTGAGAAGCGAGCGCGCTAACCACTGCGCTAATCGGACAGCCAGAGTTGTCTTTAGAAATATGTTGGAAACAAACTACAAATTACGGCATCTGTTAAAATATCAATTACTTGATCATTCTATACCAGCTAGCTGGTCTGTTTTCATTATGTAGAAAATAAATTGCATTTCATGCTTCATCAATGGCCATAATTGTCCAGCAGCCATTATGGTTAACATTGCAGTTACTGTAAATGTTTATTTACCCCATCTTGGTCAATAGCAGTGGTGTTCTTAACCAATGATCCTGCACGCAAGTTATCTGCAATAGTAGCCCGGTAGGGGTCTTCTTGGAAGAAGGGCCCACTTGGATTCTGGGTGATGTATATTGTGACATTGCTCTCGTCAAATCTGGTTATATCCGCCGTGTCATATGTACGTACTCCAATCTACAAACAGAATAAATTAGTTTTATCAAATACAAGATTGGAATTATTATTACCTGTTGTAACTATTAGCTGTATCACAAATATTCTCCAATAACACCTATCATCCAATGGCAAAATGTGGATCTAAAACAAAGAGATCCTCGAGTCTGAGACGTGATTTTAATCGATCCTCGAGTCAGAGACAGTGCGCCTCCCAAGTGCCACAGTGCGCCTCCAAGTGCCACAGTGCGCCTCCAAGTGCCACAGTGCGCCTCCAAGTGCCACAGTGCGCCTCCAAGTGCCACAGTGCGCCTCCAAGTGCCACAGTGCGCCTCCAAGTGCCACAGTGCACCTCCAAGTGCCACAGTGCGCCTCCAAGTGCCACAGTGCGCCTCCAAGTGCCACAGTGCACCTCCAAGTGCCACAGTGCGCCTCCAAGTGCCACAGTGCGCCTCCAAGTGCCACAGTGCGCCTCCAAGTACCACAGTGCACCTCCATTACCACAGTGCGCCTCCAGTACCACAGTGAGCCTCCAGTACCACAGTGAGCCTCCAAGTGCCACAGTGCGCCTCCAAGTACCACAGTGCACCTCCAAGTACCACAGTGCGCCTACAAGTGCCACAGTGCGCCTACAAGTGCCACAGTGCGCCTCCAAGTACCACAGTGCACCTCCAAGTGCCACAGTGCGCCTACAAGTGCCACAGTGCGCCTACAAGTGCCACAGTGCGCCTACAAGTGCCACAGTGCGCCTACAAGTGCCACAGTGCGCCTACAAGTGCCACAGTGCGCCTACAAGTGCCACAGTGCGCCTACAAGTGCCACAGTGCGCCTACAAGTGCCACAGTGCGCCTACAAGTGCCACAGTGCACCTACAAGTGTCACAGTGCGCCTACAAGTGCCACAGTGCGCCTACAAGTGCCACAGTGCGCCTACAAGTGCCACAGTGCACCTCCAAGTACCACAGTGCGCCTACAAGTGCCACAGTGCGCCTACAAGTGCCACAGTGAACCTCCAAGTACAACATTGTCTCCAAGTACACCAATGTGTTTATTAGAATAATGAGGACAAACACCAATGTGTTTATTAGAATAATGAGGACAAACACCAATGTGTTTATTAGAATAATGCGAGGCATAAAACCAAAAAATGCCACAACTCCACTATAGTCTCTTGCATTGCTTTTCCATAACTAAGATTTAGACTGCCAAGCAGTGCATCTAGGACTAACACAGAAATAGCAAGGACCATAATTCCAAGTAGAGCAAGTAATAAAAAGTAATCCAACACATGACGAATAGTACAACTACACTTCAGAGATGCATTCCTGCAAGTTGGTTCAAAATCCATTCAATATCGTTACGAGTTATTAGCACAATTAAATGAACTGACGGACAATGTCGATAACAATTTCCCCCCACCCCCAGATTTTTAGAGGGTAAACCGAGACCTGTATCCGAATCACAGCAAACCAAACACTGAAATCATAAATATCCGCAGATAGTCAGAATTGTTGTTGCTTGGCAATTGGGGATGCTTGTTCCTAACTGGCTTATATAACTAACTACTAGTATCCGATTGATCAAACACAGTCACATATGTTGCTTCAGGTAACATTGCCATGGCGATTTGGGCTTGGATACTGGTTTATGCTATATACATACATGTATTAGTTACTGGTTGAATGGTCTGCTTCACAGACGGATCTGTATTGCAGTGGTACCATGCTGGACTGGTAATCGAGGGGTCGCAGGTTCGATCCCCCGTCTGACCCTAATAAAATTAACAGTCTTTCAGATGGGACTTTAAACCGAGGTATGTCGGTGCTGTACATGGTGCACATAAAAGAACCAGAGGAGACTCTGGAATGGGTCTCTGTCTGTATCATTGCACTATACTCCAAATATCTAAAATGACTAATTTCCAGGATGTGTCGCTCATATGGGCAACCGGTAGCGACTATAATAAACATAAAACACATACATGGTTTACTTCACAGATGTTGAGAGACACCACAATGGCAATATCGGTTCATGCTTAATTGCTTCCTTATGCATACCTGATATACTGCAGGTCCATAGAATAGATCATCATACTGCAGCGTTACATCACCAGTGAAACGATTCACCTCAAATGGATAGCTGGTTGTAAACGCCTCAAATACAAGGTCACCCATCAGATCAGAGTCGAAAGCCGAGAGGGTCATTATGGTGCTTCCTAGTGCGAATGTCTCGGGGATGGTGCGAGTAAATGGCTCGCTCCTGAAGACTGGTGGGAACTGGTTCCTCATCACGTTTACGGTTCCTGTGGTGTTGGTACAGCGCTGAGGTCTACCATTATCACATACCATGAAATTCAACTGAAATTATTACATATTAAAGTAATTCAACTGAAATTATTACATATTAAAGTATTCATTATATATTGCAATATTTTGACTGCTGACATAAGGGTCGATTGTTTTGGGATTTAAAGTCGCACTAAAAGATTAGGTTATATGGCGGCTCTATATCTATTATTGGTGGATAAAGATACCAGATGCCGCTTCAAGCAGTATCAGACACTAATGGCCACCCAGGTAGAACTACCCACCTTCCACAAACCAGCTTCCTAACCCCAAGTGGGTTTCGAAATCTGCAATGGTGAGGGGCAAGTGATTTGAAGTAAATGACAGTAACCACCCGGCCGAGGCCCCTACTTCAGGATGCATGTGTTTTCAGACAGTATGTAAAACTTAATTTGCCAACTATGCAGATGTCTTACATTGCAAAATAATGCGTATTTATACTAACAAGACAATTATAGCCTCAATCAATCCATCACTTATTGTATACATTAAAACATGTGTCCAACAACTTGGTCGTAAATTTAAAATAAAGCTTAATGTTGGTATATTATACCATCACCATTATAACATGGGCAAGCACTTACTAACTTATGAACCCTCGTCGTATATATATATATATTACTTATAGGAAATGAACCCTCGTTGTATATATATTACTTATAGGAAATGAACCCTCGTTGTATATATATATTACTTATAGGAAATGAACCCTCATTGTATATATATATATATATTACTTATAGGAAATGAACCCTCGTTGTATATATATATTACTGATAGGAAATGAACCCTCATTGTATATATATTACTGATAGGAAATGAACCCTCGTTGTATATATATATTACTGATAGGAAATGAACCCTCATATATATATTACTGATAGGAAATGAACCCTCGTTGTATATATATTACTTATAGGAAATAAAGTACACTTACAAAGACAGAATTTATGGCATTGTTCATGAGTGAATTACGGAGCCACACAGAACCGGTAGACTGGTCAATGGCGAAGTAGTTCTCGGCAAAGCCAGAATTAGTACCAGATTGCGACGTGATGTAGTATGCGAGAATGTCCTGAAACATGAATGTTTTACAACTAAACAAAATTGTAGTAGAATAAAAGTTACATGTGACACGACTATATTGTATAGCAGCATTTATGTATGGGCATCTTAAAGCAAGATTACATGTAAAACAAAATTACATATTTTACATATAAATAACATTGCTACTACAAATTCTTCCCAAATAATTCATAAACTTTCAATTAATAAATGGTGATTTTACTATAATTTAAATCTGATCAGTCCATAAATAAATAAAAACCGTAAATCTGTTCCATATATGTTGATATTCATGATACACGCGTTATATTGTGCATGGATGTTGATATTCATGATACACACGTTATATTGTGAATGGATGTTGATATTCATGATACACGCGTTATATTGTGCATGGATGTTGACCATATTTACATTATTTTGTTATGTTTATAAATGTTGTATACATGCGTTAATATGATTTATATCCGACTTAGCATAATAAAGACAAACTTACATTAACATCAGCATCAGTAGCATCTACATCGAAAATGACAGTTCCTACGGTTGTCGTCTCCGGGATGGTCTTTGTGTAACTATTCAACGAGAATATTGGACCATTCTGATTTCTAAGTATGGTGATCAGAACGGTCGATGTGCCGATAAGATTGGGTCTGAGGCTGTCTACGGCGGCTACACGAACAGTGTAAACAGTAGCATACTGCGTGTCTAGTCGCAGATTGTTGACTGTTGTCAGCACACCAGTAAATGTATCGACACGGAAGAAACTCTGAGCTGGGTAGTCGCCAATCATACTGTAGTGAATGTTTCCCTGTAATAAATGGTAAACTATGAAACGGCACTGGTCTACGATTAATATTAATTAAACTTTAAACAATGTCTTATATATACCAACCATATGAGTTAAGTATTCGTTTGACCTGATGTTAAATTATGACTTTGACCCCAAGCATGTTTCTTGGTTTAATCACATTTTCTTGCATGTTGCAGAGTTCCATTTACATGTTATTAGAAAACAGGTCTTAGAAAATAACATCAAAATGGGTCAGGAAACAAGTAAATAAATAGCAAAATGGGTCAGGTCGCAAGTAAATCAATAGCAAAATGGGTCAGGTCGCAAGTAAATAAATAGCAAAATGGGTCAGGTCGCAAGTAAATCAATAGCAAAATGGGTCAGGTCGCAAGTAAATCAATAGCAAAATGGGTCAGGTCGCAAGTAAATCAATAGCAAAATGGGTCAGGTCGCAAGTAAATCAATAGCAAAATGGGTCAGGCCGCAAGTAAATCAATACCAGAACTAATAACAATCAGTTCCTGAACTAATACTACATACTATACTTACAATCTGGTCCTGAACTATATTACAAACTATCTGGTCCTGAACTAATACTATACTTACAATTCGGTCCTGGTCTGTAGCATTCACATTGAAGATAGAAGCACCAACAGATGTGTATTCATTAATCGTTTTTCTATATGGGGTATTTATGAAGACAGGTAGATACTGATCACGGATTACAGTGATAATAGCCGTTACAAAACCGCTCTTAGCTGGACTACTGTTGTCGTTAGCTGTTATGGACATCTGCAATATACACAAGATATAACCATTTATGCTGTACATAACATGCATCCTGTACATGACACCATACACAGTGATACAACACACGACACAACATGAATGCTGTACAGGACACAATATACATCCTGTACAGGACACAACATACATCCTGTACATGACACCATACACAGTGATACAACACACGACACAACATGCATGCTGTACAGGACACACCATGCATGCTGTACAGGACACACCATGCATGCTGTACAGGACACACAATGCATCCTGTACATGACACCATACACAGCAATACACCACACGACACAACATGCATGCTGTACAGGACACACCATACATGCTGTACAGGACACACCATGCATCCTGTACATGACACCATACACAGCGATACAACACAACATACATCCTGTACATGACACCATACACAGTGATACAACACACGACACAACATGCATGCTGTACAGAACACACCATGCATGCTGTACAGGACACAACATGCATCCTGTACATGACACGCCATACACAGTATATACAACACATGACACATCAATACACAGTATATACAACACATGACACGCCAATACACAGTATATACAACACATGACACGCCAATACACAGTATATACAACACATGACACGCCATACACAGTATATACAACACATGACACACCAATACACAGTATATACAACACATGACACATCATACACAGTATATACAACACATGACACACCAATACACAGTATATACAACACATGACACATCATACACAATATATACAACACATGACATGCCATACACAGTATATACAACACATGACACACCATACACAGTATATACAACACATGACATGCCAATACACATTATATACAACACATGACACACCAATACACAGTATATACAACACATGACACACCAATACACAACACACCAATACACAGTATATACAACACATGACACACCAATACACAGTATATACAACACATGACACGCCATACATGCTGTACATGACACACATAACATGCTGTACACAACACACAATACATGCAACACTATATATGCTGTACAAGGCACTCCATACACACTCTACACGACACACTTTAAACCGACATACTACACTATACACGCTACAATATATACTGGGCTCTTGCTTCACCAAGCATGGATATACATGCATCCGCTTATTGCCATCCATAAATATTTTAATTTGAGAGATACAGGGTGTAGCTAGTGATTTTGTATGTGAATTTGTAGGCCAAACTAATAAATGATCACCAAACGATGCGATTTTCCTAGGAGTCATACTCCCTCCAAGAACATATTGTCATACTCCCTCCAAGAACATATCGTTATACTCCCTCCAAGAACATATCATTATACTCCCTCCAAGAACATATCGTTATACTCCTTCCAAGAACATATTGTCATACTCCCTCCAAGAACATATCGTTATACTCCCTACAAGAACATATCGTTATACTCCCTCCAAGAACATATTGTCATACTCCCTACAAGAACATATTGTCATACTCCCTACAAGAACATATTGTCATACTCCCTACAAGAGCATATTGTCATACCCCCTCCAAGAATATATTGTCATACTCCCTACAAGAACATATTGTCATACTCCCTCCAAGAGCATATTGTCATACTCCCTACAAGAGCATATTGTCATACTCCCTACAAGAGCATATTGTCACACTCCCTACAAGAGCATATTGTCATACTCCCTACAAGAGCATATTGTCATACTCCCTACAAGAACATATCGTCATACTCCCTACAAGAACATATTGTCATACTCCTTCCAAGAACATATTGTCATACTCCCTCCAAGAACATATTGTCATACTCGCTCCAAGAACATTGTTTTCTAGAATGTCAATGGTGCCCTCAGACGCATTTAAATTTACGTCTTGGATATTACAAATTTCAATATTTTCAGAGATATAAATTATGTTGTGCAGAATGTATGCGGCCTCAAAGTCGACAGCCCTACTATTCACCATACCTCATCTTTTGGTTGAAAGAGAAAGAACATAATAGCTCTTGTTAGATTAGCATAAAATAATCCTCGTTACCCAGAAACCGGGCGATGTAATTAATGGCCATACATTTATACAGATGTTGGGCGATGCACATTCTCCACACTGTACCAATGTTATGTTATATTTCGGGTTTTACGCCTGCATCAGCACCATTTTGGGCTATATCACTGGCGGGCAGTTTACCTAACAACACCTTTCCTGGGCAGGCTCCAGCGGTTAACTAGTACTTGGGTGCACCAACCTCCGTAAGAAACTGCCAACTTTTTCATATAAATGAGACACGGCCTGAGCAGGGCTCGAACCCATGACATTCAGTGATGATAGGTTACAGTGGTATACAAGTCAGCGACCTTAACCGCTCGACCACGGAGGCGGACTACACTGTACTTACTCTAAACTCAGTCTTGCTGCTACCGTACAGTACTTCCTTGACACAGATCACGCCCGTGTCTCTACTCAGACTGTAGTACTGCAATGTGTCCATCTCTCCTGATGTATCATAGGTGACACGATCCTGAAAGAACAATCAAATATTGCAAGACAATCAACAACACTGACCAAACATTAAACTAGATTCTTTAACACAACTCCCCAAAAAATAAAGGATATTAAGTAGCTAGAACCCAGTAAGATTTTAATCCCATGATGAAAGCAAAGTATTGGTAGCTGAATGGAAATTTGAATGGACAATAAATATTTAAACAAATTCAATATAGTGCTGAACTTGAAAATAAAAAGAAAGAGCTCTCTATCTCTGAATACTGCTTTAGCAGGTGTTACTGGGAGGACAGTCTTGTGGCAGAGAGTAGGACCACCCGCATTTCCAGGGTAAAAACCAGTACTCAACTCTTCAACCTCTGCAAGTGATTGACAACTTTCTCACATATAACCATTATCACTCCAAGTAGGGAGTGAACCTGCCTTGATGATAGCAGTAAAAGGCGAGTTCTAACGATGGCGCGAGTTCTAACGATGGCGCGAGTTCTAACGATGGCGCGTTAGAGCATTCGGCCACAAAGCTGTCCGAAGATGAAACAGATGTGTACCGATCAGATATTAAAACACAAATGATATCTAAAACAAGAAGTATGCTCAATGCCTTTAATACACAATACATTAATTATTAAGTTGTCTTCATCTATATTCTCAAAAGTGATACATGAAAGACTAGTCATAGCAGCAAGTCCGTCTTGATCAAATTTGTGAAGAGAAGACAAGACATGTGAAAATGTGGTAATAAGTCCAAATTAGTAACAGGTCAGCCATCTTGTTCTAAACGAACAAAATAGTAACAGGTCAGCCATCTTGCACTAAACGAACAAAATAGTAACAGGTCAGCCATCTTGCACTAAACGAACAAAATAGTAACAGGTCAGCCATCTTGCACTAAACGAACAAAATAGTAACAGGTCAGCCATCTTGCACTAAACGAACAAAATAGTAACAGGTCAGCCATCTTGCACTAAACGAACAAAATAGTAACAGGTCAGCCATCTTGCACTAAACGAACAAAATAGTAACAGGTCAGCCATCTTGCACTAAACGAACAAAATAGTAACAGGTCAGCCATCTTGCACTAAACGAACAAAATAGTAACAGGTCAGCCATCTTGCACTAAACGAACAAAATAGTAACAGGTCAGCCATCTTGCACTAAACGAACAAAATAGTAACAGGTCAGCCATCTTGCACTAAACGAACAAAATAGTAACAGGTCAGCCATCTTGTTCTAAACGAACAAAATAGTAACAGGTCAGCCATCTTGCACTAAATGAACAAAATGTATACTATCTATACAACTACAAACATAATGTTAAAGGTATACTATCTATACAAACATAATGTTAAAGGTATACTATCTATACAATACAAACATAATGTTAAAGGTATACTATCTATACAACAAATGAACCATCTGGAAATGGACACACAAAATTGTGCAAGAGCGTGTGCAATATACTACAATGTTTTACATGTAGATAAGAGGCCAGCTTGGTCGGCCAACTATAAATGCATAAGCACCTCTATGTGCGCCCCTATATGTGTGTGCCCCTATATGTGTGCTCTATGCGCACCTCTCTATGTGTGCCCCTATATAACTATTTATAGTACAAGCATAGTAATAATAAATTTCATAATTGGTGAAGCAGTTTTCGCCAGAAACTAAACACTAAATGTAAACTATTTATAGTAACAAGTTGACCACCTTGGATCATACCAGGTTTTTGTAGTGAAGTTGCCTCAATATACCAATAGAAAAAATTATGATAAGACAGTTACAATGTAGGAGAACCAGCTTCCCCACCTTTCATTCTGCAGTCAATGATAAGTCGACCGGGTAGAACACCACAACCTTCCACAAAGTTATTATTTATAATTCTAACACTACCCAGCTAATAACATACATACTTGTAGAGTAAAATCTACCTCGGGTTATTCTGCGATATACCTACCGGTACCTTGAACTATGCTGCGCGCACACCGTGTGTTGGCTATTCCATTTATACAATGCGTGTAAAGTTTTATGAATGAAAGTCACGTGATGTTTTTTAAATACTACCGTAGGAATTCGCGGAATTAAGCTATTTTTAGAATCAGAGAATCTCTTGTCCGTCTTGTTTTTCTGTTAAGTAATGTTTGTTACTATTCTGTACAGTTTTATTTGACAAAATAAATAAAATTATTGATCAGTTACAACTTTTGTTCATTTATGCACTAGATGGATATTTTCCATAAAAAATAACGTCATCAGCATTTAAGCGGGAGGAAATTTCAAAAGCCAAATACAGCTGTGTAGTAGAAGTAAGTTGTGTTAGAATCGAGATAATAAGTATCAACCGTGGTATATCGCAGAATAACCCTCGTTTGTCGTTCTTATGCGTAGAAATATATCACTCCGGCCTTTGGCCATCGTGATATATTTCTACGCATAAGAACTTCAAACTCGGGTTATTCTGCGATATACCACGGTTGATAGTTATTTCTTAAATAGTATGCTTCAACAAAATAGAATAAAATATCAATCATACCCCCACATCAGCATCTGTAGCAGAAACGGTTAGAATGCAGCTCCCTAGAGCTAGACTTTCATTGATGGTGACTTGGTATGGCGATTGCTGGAACACTGGGGAGTTCTCATTCCTCATTATATTGATGGTGACAACCTCCTCAGCAAGCTGGGTTCTGAATGCCGTGTCGTATGCCTGCACACGTAGCTGAAATATTAATTATAAATTCTGTTTGTTTATTTGAGACCAGTCTTACTGTATGGTATTTATTCACAAGTGGATTTGAAACCAGTCTTACTATGTGGTATTTATTCGCAAAGTGGATTTGAGACCAGTCTTACTATATGGTATTTATTCGCAAGTGGATTTGAAACCAGTCTTACTATGTGGTATTTATTTGCAAGTGGATTTGAGACCAGTCTTACTATGTGGTATTTATTCACAAGTGGATTTGAGACCAGTCTTACTATGTGGTATTTATTCACAAGTGGATTTGAGACCAGTCTTACTATGTGGTATTTATTCACAAGTGGATTTGAAACCAGTCTTACTATGTGGTATTTATTCACAAGTGGATTTGAGACCAGTCTTACTATGTGGTATTTATTCACAAGTGGATTTGAAACCAGTCTTACTATGTGGTATTTATTCGCAAGTGGATTTTGAAGATTTTGTTTCAATGGATCGTCTTTATGCACAACTGGATCTCGGAGACCTGTTTCAATGGGTGGTTTTTTTATTTCACGTGTGGATTTTGAATATCTATTTCTATGGGTGGTTATAATTTCACTTGTGGAGATTGGAGACCTGTTTGAATGGGTGGTTATCATTTCACTTGTGGAGATTGGAGACCCGTTTGAATGGGTGGTTATCATTTCACTTGTGGAGATTGGAGACCCGTTTGAATGGGTGGTTATAATTTCACTTGTGGAGATTGGAGACCTGTTTGAATGGGTGGTTATCATTTCGAATGGAGCATGGAGACCTGTTTGAATGGGTGGTTATCATTTCACTTGTGGAGATTGGAGACCCGTTTGAATGGGTGGTTATCATTTCACTTGTGGAGATTGGAGACCCGTTTGAATGGGTGGTTATAATTTCACTTGTGGAGATTGGAGACCTGTTTGAATGGGTGGTTATCATTTCGAATGGAGCATGGAGACCTGTTTGAATGGGTGGTTATCATTTCACTTGTGGAGATTGGAGACCCGTTTGAATGGGTGGTTATCATTTCACTTGTGGAGATTGGAGACCCGTTTGAATGGGTGGTTATAATTTCACTTGTGGAGATTGGAGACCTGTTTGAATGGGTGGTTATCATTTCGAATGTGGAGCTTGGATACCTGTTTGAATGGGTTGTCTATATTTACAGATGATACTGTACATGAAACTACTCACTATATATTGGAAACTGAAGCCATTCCTCAGGTCATTTTTGGTGAAGATCTCTCCACTATTGGAGTCTACACTGAAGTAATAGGGGGCGACGTCGTCGCCAACCACAACATACTCTATGTTTTGCTGCAATATATATTAAAACAATATGATTAAATGTACACAATCGAACCCGAACAGATGGCAAGCCCAATAATACCAAAATTAGTAATTAAACATTGGATACAAATATCAAACAAGAGAGCCACTTTATAGGTACAAATGTACATATGTAGGACTGAATGCATTTTACCTAAATTTGACAATTTAAATAATTTATATGTAAATATGGACCATTAGAGTATTTCGTGCAAATATCAATAGTTCAAGCTGGATAACGTTAAAGGTTAAAAGTCGATAACGTTCAAGGGTAAAAGTCTATAACGTTCAAGGGTAAAAGTCGATAACGTTAAAGGGTAAAAGTTGATAACATTCAAGGTTAAAAGTCGATAACGATCAAGGTTAAAAGTCGATACCGTTCAAGGCTAAAAGTCGATAACGTTCCAAGGTTAAGAGTTGATAACGTTCAAGGTTAAAATTCGCTAACGTCAAGGTTAAAAGTCGCTAACAGTCAAGGTTAAAAGTCGCCAACAGTCTAGGTTAAAAGTCGCTAACAGTCTAGGTTAAAAGTCGCTAACAGTCTAGGTTAAAAGTCGCTAACAGTCAAGGTTAAAAGTCGATAACGGTCAAGTTAAAAGTCGATAACGGTCAAGGTTAAGAGTCGTGTAGAGTTAATGTGGTGAAAATACCAGCTAAATATGGCAAAGATATGAAGGAGCTATGGCCAAGTATTGATAAAGTGGATTCTTATAAGTTTTTGACCATGACATGGTTTTCTATCGTAGAAACACATTTTCACCTCGACATAAAATGCTTGTTTAAGTGAATAACCGACATATTTCACTCGTGAATATATATATATATTTCGGGTTTTTACGCCTGCATCAGCACCATTTTGGGCTATATCGCCGGTGGGCAGTTTACCTAACACCTTTCCTGGGCAGGCTCCAGCGGTTAACCAGTACTTGGGTGCACCAACCTCCATAAGAAACTGCCAACTTTTTCATATAAATGAGACACGGCCTGAGCGGGGCTCGAACCCGTGACCATCAGTGATGATAGGTTACAGTGGTATACAAGTCAGCGACCTTAACCATTCGACCACGGAGGCGGACTTCACTCGTGAACATAGAAAGCTATTACTATCACTCGGGAGAATATTGCTTTCCACGTTAATTTGGTGAAATATAATTTGATCGTACTGAAACAAACATACTCTATACATTACCTCCAAATCTGAATCTCTTGCAGTCACTTGATAGATGGACACTCCAATTGCAATATTCTCTGAAATCACTATGGCATAGGGTATTTGAATGAAGAATGGAGGATTACGTGTCCTCGTTACAAATATCGTGACGGGAGCAGTTGCAAACTTTTCCTCTGGATGTCGCTGATCTCTTGCCTGCACTTGCATCTACAAAACCAAATGATAATTCATCGGAAAAGTCAGAAATAATGTGCATTGCGGGTCTTGCATGTTCTATACAAATATATTTCAGCTCGATTGAGAAACAAGTTCTTACAACATTAGTTTAACCCTTTGCCTGCCGAGTAAATAAAATCACATTTGCAAACATAGATCCAGATCACATTTGCAAAGATAGATCCAGATCAGACGCGGCGTGTCACAAAAATAATACAACATAAGAGCAAATGGGTTGGGCAATAAGTTCTAACATTACATTAAGCCTTTCACAGGCAATCTAAATATTTAATTCTTCAATCTCAATAGTGTTTAATCCGAAGAACACAGAAATCCGTTGGATCATGGAAATCTAACCACTTTTGTTCAGCCAGATACCGACTGCATTACGAGGTTCTACGTCAAATAGTGTCATTGATACGTTGGCTTACAGAACAATCATGTTTGAATTGATATTCATCACATTACCTTATATGATAAGGACGTACAAGAATATGCTAATGATCGTACAAGGATATGCTAATGATCGTACAAGGATATGCTAATGATCATACAAGGATATGCTAATGATCATACAAGGATATGCTAATGTCATACAAGGATATGCTAATGATCGTACACGGATATGCTAATGATCGTACAAGGATATGCTAATGATCGTACAAGGATATGCTAATGATCATACAAGGATATGCTAATGATCGTACAAGGATATGCTAATGATCGTACAAGGATATGCTAATGATCATACAAGGATATGCTAATGATCGTACAAGGATATGCTAATGTCATACAAGGATATGCTAATGATCGTACAAGGATATGCTAATGTCATACAAGGATATGCTAATGATCATACAAGGATATGCTAATGTCGTACAAGGATATTAAAATATTTAATAATTTCTATATTTATTGTTAAGCTTTTAACAATTCAGTTACTTATTTTTATGCTTAAAGTTGAAAATAATAATAAAACACATGATTACAGAAAGAATTAAAAATTGAAAATATAAAATAACTTACAGTAAATTGGTTTTCTTCGCTGAGATCGGACGTGAGGGGTGTTTTGAGGTATACAAGGCCGCTGCTCTCTAGTATGTAGAAGAATTGCATACCTCGGTTGATGTTCGGGTCAAAGTTGTCGTTTTGAAGGATGAACGAGTAGTGAACAACATCCTGTAGCAAGTAAAACGGTAAAATGACAAACAGAACTTGCCCCAAATATAGTCGTATACAATTGAACAGATAATTGACATTTGTGTAAAACGGAAATAAAATATCCATTGAATACATCTAACAGAGACATTGGATTTTTGGAACAGTAAATTTACAAACAAAATTCCATAGAATACATGTTCAACAGAAAATTAACTAACTAAATTGAGAACAATCATAATTTCAGTGAATACATGTATATAGATTAATGCATACACTGTCTGGATCCGTGGCAGTAATATTGAGGACCATCTGTCCAATTGGATAGTATTCAGTGATTGTTGTCTGGTACGACGTCAACTCGAATATAGGTGTGCTTGGATTACGGGTAACATGGATCGTTACCGTTGCTGTGGCAACCAGACGAGTAGCAAGACTGTCATATGCTGTGACTACAAGCTGTAAAAGATCAAAGGAATAATATACAGGCATGAAACGAACTTAGTAAAATTGTAAATAGTTGGAACTATTTAAATGACTGGATTACATAGCAACAGTTTTAGAGGATTCACGGACAGATGAATTACTGATACACGATTGGTAAAAGATGGAAGAATTACAGGAGAATGATGGATGAACAATTGATAAACAATGGATGAATGATTGATAAACAATGGATGAACGATTGATAAACAATGGATGAATGATTGATAAAATACGGATGAATAATTGATAAATGAAAGATGAACAATTGATAACTGAAGGATGAACATTTGATAAAAGATGAATGAATAATTGACAAAATGATGGAATGATTAGTAAAAGATGGATGTTGATAAATGATGGATGAACAATGACTTTACGATGGATTCATGGCAGATGAATGATTCAAATACGATGGAAGAATGATGGCTAAATAATGGATTAATAATTATAACTTGTTCGGTTATTATAGTCTTCAACACTATTATCATGGCTATAGAGATCCTCGGACAGATGGCAGATCGATATGGCGGTTCTGACGCAGACCGAGGGCAGATTGATATGGAGGTTGTGATGCAGATCAAGGGCAGATCGATATGGCGATTCTGATGCAGACCGAGGGCAGATTGATATGGAGGTTCTGATGCAGACAGAGGGCAGGTTGATATGGAGGTTCTGATGCAGACCGAGGGCAGATCGATATGGCGATTCTGATGCAGAACCGAGGGCAGATTGATATGGAGGTTCTGATGCAGACAGAGGGCAGGTTGATATGGAGGTTCTGATGCAGACCGAGGGCAGATTGATATGGAGGTTCTGATGCAGACCGAGGGCAGATTGATATGGAGGTTGTGATGCAGATCAAGGGCAGATCGATATGGCGATTCTGATGCAGACCGAGGGCAGATTGATATGGAGGTTCTGATGCAGACCGAGGGCAGATCGATATGGCGATTCTGATGCAGACCGAGGGCAGATTGATATGGAGGTTCTGATGCAGACCGAGGGCAGATCAATATGGCGATTCTGATGCAGACCGAGGGCACATCGATATGATGATTCTGATGCAGACCGAGGGCACATCGATATGGCGATTCTGATGCAGACCGAGGGCAGATTGATATGGTGATTCTGATGCAGACCGAGGGCAGATTGATATGGCGATTCTGATGCAGACCGAGGGCAGATCGATATGGCGATTCTAATGCAGATCGATATGGCGATTCTGATGCAGACCGAGGGCAGATTGATATGGCGATTCTGATGCAGACCGAGGGCAGATCGATATGGCGATTCTAATGCAGATCGATATGGCGATTCTGATGCAGACTGAGGGCAGATCGATATGGCGATTCTGATGCAGACCGAGGGCAGATTGATATGGCGATTCTGATGCAGACCGAGGGCAGATTGATATGGCGATTCTGATGCAGACCGAGGGCAGATCGATATGGCGATTCTGATGCAGACCGAGGGCAGATCGATATGGCGATTCTGATGCAGACCGAGGGCAGATCGATATGGCGATTCTGATGCAGACCGAGGGCAGATCGATATGGCGATTCTGATGCAGACCGAGGGCAGATCGATATGGCGATTCTGATGCAGACCGAGGGCAGATTGATATGGCGATTCTGATGCAGACCGAGGGCAGATCGATATGGCGATTCTGATGCAGACCGAGGGCAGATCGATATGGCGATTCTGATGCAGACCGAGGGCAGATCGATATGGCGATTCTGATGCAGACCAAGGGCAGATCGATATGGCGATTCTGATGCAGACCGAGGGCAGATCGATGGAGATTGTGATGCAGACCGAGGGCAGATCGATATGGCGATTCTGATGCAGACTGAGGGCAGATCGATGGAGATTGTGATGCAGACCGAGGGCAGATTGATGTGGAGGTTCTGATGCAGACTGAGGGCAGATTGATGTGGAGGTTCTGATGCTGATGTGGAGGGTCTGATGCAATGTGTTGCTATTACTGAGTACACCATTTGATTACCTCATATGTGGAAGCAGCAGTGGATTCAGTTCTCAAATTATTTCGAACTCTGACTTCACCATCCTCTTGGTCCACAGTGAAATAAAAGGCAGCTCTATAGTCCCCTGTGAGGAAAGCTGTCGATACTCCATACACAATGGAACCTTGTAGATCGGCATCGGTTGCAGTCACTTGGTAGATTCTCTCTCGTACATTACGGTTTTCAAGAATGTTGACTGTGTATGGCTCACGGGTGAATATAGGTGCCGTTTGATCACGAGAAATGTCAAAGAGGCAATTGGTTTTCATTAATTTCGGTGGATTACTCTGGTCATTAACCACAATGTAGAACTGAAAACAGCAATTTCTGCTCGGTTAGATCTGAATTTATTTATGCATATCCACATGTCATAGTCATTTACAATAGAAACAAAAATACAAACAATTCTTATAGGAGTATTTAACTATCTAGTATTAGTTAGAGTGATTTTACATATTAAAAAGAAGCGCGTGTGTTTAATGTTTATTTATCGTTGCTACCGGTTGCCCATATGAGCGACGCCTCCTGAAGAGATTAGTCATTTTAGATTTTGGAGGATAGTGCAATGCTACAGACAGAGACCCATTCCAGAATCTCCTCTGGTCATTTTACGTGCACAGTGTAAAGCACCGACACGAGACCTCGGTTTAAAGTCCCATCTATAAGACTATTCAATTTTATTAGGGTCAGACGAGGGATCGAACCTGCGACCCCTGGATTACCAGTCCAACATGTTACCACTGGACAATAGATCCGTCTGTTTAAAAAGAAGCAGTTAATGGCATAGGTTTTATACAGTGTAATTATAGGTCACATGACAGACAGTACAATATACAAAGGATAATGCCTAAAAGTCAGGGACATATTTCCACATTATCAGCAGTGATTAACCCATTTGATTCTGGATACCGTTCAAATAGTATTTGCCAAGAACATAGAGCCAGATCAGCCACCACGGAACGTGCCGTCTGATCAGGCTCTATGCTGCTTGCTATTCAGATGATCTTGCTAAGACACTTGGCTATGTAGCAAACAACATAGATCCTGATCAGCACGTAGCGTGACGACTGCGACTGATCTGGATATATGATGTTTGCAAAACGCTTTAAATGTATCCAGAATGAAATGGGTCAAGACAATCTTCAGAAGTATATATAGTATTCCACCATGGGAACATACCACAGATAAATATTTTAAGGGAAATTAATAAAAACAATCATAAAACCGAAGTGTTTATATTTCACTTGGTATCGATTTGTATAATTGGTATAAAAGATTTTCATAAACGCAACCGGAAAAATTCTAGGAACAAATAATAATTCTTTCCAAGTTTTGTAGCAAGTAATATATCGAATATGTCTGAATCCACACCACTGGTAGTACATCCTTTGTTATATTTTCGGGTTTTACGCCTGCATCGGCACAATTTTGGGCTATATCGCCGGCGGGCAGTTTACCTAACAACACCTTTCCTGGAGGTAGTACATCCTAGCAACAAACTAATACTCTACCAGCCCATTGCAAGCAATATAACAAAACATGAGTATGGCAAGGTGGTCGTCAGATCGGACAGGTGGGTTTTCTCCGGGTACTCCGGTTTCATCCCACACGAATGACCACATTTACGCTTCACCCGCACAAACAAGAGTGATTAATATAAGTTGTTAAAACTTGCTTGTAAAATAAATAAAGTTTAAACTTTTAAAATAACAAAAGTACATTTCATCAATGTTTCTATTCTTTATCTTTCAAGTAATATTTAACAATAAATTTAACGGATGGTATACCCATTTAATAGTATGTTGTATGCATGCATTCAAGGTCGAATGTTCGATTATTTGTGTATATTAGGTACATTGTTGTTGATAAATAACTTATATCAGTGAAAATGTTTACCAATCATGTAACTTTATCCATGTGTCAATGTTTCGTAATTATGTTGTCTCGTAGACCAAACTGGTCTATTGACGTTTGTGCTAAAACTTGCAAAAACTTACCATTTCATGTTCTATTTTACCTGGAACTGTGATTAAGTAACTACTAGTAAATATACGTTGTATTTTTACCTGGAACTGTGATTAAGTAACTACTAGTAAATATACGTTGTATTTTTACCTGGAACTGTGATTAAGTAACTACTAGTAAATATACGTTGTATTTTTACCTGGAACTGTGATTAAGTAACTACTAGTAAATATACGTTGTATTTTTACCTGGAACTGTGATTAAGTAACTACTAGTAAATATACATTGTATTTTTACCTGGAACTGTGATTAAGTAACTACTAGTAAATGTATGTTGTATTTTTACCTGGAACTGTGATTAAGTAACTACTAGTAAATATACGTTGTATTTTTACCTGGAACTGTGATGTGGCTGTGTTAAGGAGTAGAGCTTTTAACAAGATGTTGCCGTTGTCAGGGTTCACGTAGAAATAGTCCTGGTCAATAACATCGGTGTTCGAGTCAAATGAATATTGTAGAACATCCTGAAAGTCATCAATACATTTTAATTTCTATATTCATAATTACGATAGTAAATTGCTTTTTATGTTCGTTTGTTTGTTTGGGTTTTGGTTTTACGCCTGCATCAGCACCGCGGTTAACCAGTACTTGGTGCACGAGCCTCCGTAAGAAACTGCCAAATTTTTCACATATACGAGAAACGGCCTGAGTGGGGCTCGAACCTGTGACAATCAGTGATGATATGTTACCGTGGTATACAAGTCAGCGACCTTGCTTTTTAACAATTGTTTTTTATTTTTTACAAAGAAGTAGCATTACTAATGGATATATGGATGATCGCAGAGATGACCCAAAATTTTATCTTCAATATATTTATAATCCACTCCTATTGACAATTATATTCTTAGAAAGGTCTTGAAATTTATATTTTAGTTTAAACTTTATTTATTTTACAACGATTGAGAAGCAATTTTTAACAACTTATATTAATCACTCTAGTTGGCATGGATGAAAGCGTATATGTGGTCATTTGTGTGGGAGGAAACCGGAGAACCCGGAGAGAAAACCCACCTGTCCAATCTGGTGACCACCGTACCATACTCACATACTTCCCGGTCCAAGGATTGAACCCGGGTTGCATTGGTGAGAAGCGAGCGCGCTAATTTACATTTTGGCCATGTCGAGCATTTTTCTGTGGTCTAGGCTTTGGGTGTTTTTGCAACTGTAAAGTGTGCTACCATTCACCAATTGGTGTTGGAATGACACGCTATATATTATGTCACAGATCGAGTAGGTACATATTTAGCAATAAATGGATTTTAACTTACACCATCCAAGTCCACAGCCGTAGCATTGAACACCATAGATCCAATCGGATTTGTTTCCGAAATTGTTGCTCTGCAGAATTGGTTCACAAACTGAGGTGCATTAGGATTTCTGTTAACGAAGATGGTGGCTGTTGCCGTGCCTCGTAGAGTCGGATATGCCGTGTCGTAGGCCAGAAGTTTCATGTAGTATGTATTGGTGAGAAGGGCATCATTCAACACCGATGACTTCACAGTGATGTCACCAGACACAAAGTCAACATCGAAGAACTGCCGTGCTGGGTAAACACCATCTGCCAAGTACCTGATATCTCCCTGTAATACAATAGTCCATAGTTTAGTTTATACAAATTTATTTTAGCTCGATTGCGAAACAAGTTATTTCAACTTATATAAATCACTCTCGAGACCTCATTCCTGATGGAATCCATCGCCACGAGGGAGAGAGAAGAGGCAACGTGGAATTTAAATGCCTTGCCTAAGGGCACAATCGTAACGGCTCCAGTGGGGCTCGAACTCCGGACCTTTCGCACCTGAAGCGAACGCTCATCCACTGCGCTATCACGACTTCCATAGTCCATAATCGTGTACAGGCTGACAAGGAGGAAATCGGGAGGAACTTCCAGAAGAAAGTAGAAGAAAACTAGGAAAATTATGAATTTTTCAACACCAAGTAACTGACATGGACTGGTCCATGATATTCTTAGACCAATAAATGAATAAGAAAATTACATTTGGACCAGTTCATTTATCAAAATGGGTAATTTTTCTATAAAAATAGTAATATTACTGGCAAAAAGTGCAGATCCTGATGAGACGGCTCGTTACGAGCCGGCTCATCTGGATCTACACTTTTTGTACGCCTATTTAGAGGTCTGTGGAATTTTACATACCATTTTAGGTCAGTTTTCATACAACTCACAGCATAGATGCCTAGAAATCACCTCAAATGGATTGAAGAGACAGGTTGTCTGCAATCTTGGAATTCAAGAATGTTCAGACATGCCACCATACATGTACACAACCATACCCCGCCCAATACAGTCCAATCTAGGTGATTTCAGTCATCTATGTCACAATACCAATGAACACACGCTCTGTAAATGTACTTTAAGGTTATATGGCGACTCCAGCTATTATTGGTGGAGGAAACCCAAGATGTCCCTCCGAGCAGTATTTCAGGCATGGACGGGCACACAGCTAAAACCACCGACCTACCGCAAGGCAGCTGGATAGCTTCCTCACTTAAAATAATTTGACACTCGGTGGGAATCGAACCTACTGCGGCAAGGGGCAAATGATTTGATGTCAACGACCGTAATCACATGGCGACGGATTCTTCTAGAGCCCTTATTTAATACAGATATAGGAGTCCGGGATCATCTTGGGTCGGAATTTTTAGAATGGACGAAATAACCGCATCATGGACATCGAATAATCCCATAGATCACTGAAATTGCTCTACGAACGGTATGGGACTAATGCAACATACACTAATTGTAAGATTACAGATACATAGTATGCAACTGAAGCAACGAGGCGTACCACAAGGTCATCATCTCTCGCAGTGGTGAACTGAATAGTGGAGTTGATTGCCTGGACTCTGGAGACGGTTGTCGCGTACGGCAGGTTGATGAAGTATGGAGGATTCTGGTCACGGCGAATCGTGATTATCGCCATGGACTGAGCACATTGCTGATCTGCTTCACGATTGTCGCACGCTCTAACTCCAATCTGAAAGCATGAATACACTGCCCATGTACGTGTTATTTATAAAACTTAAAATTCATTTGAAAATTCAACATAATGTCAACTTTAAAATATCCCCATACAGGGCTATTTCACCGATCCCCATACTGGGCTATTTTCACCGATTCCCATACGGGGCTATTTCACCGATCCCCATACGGGGCTATTTCACCGATCCCCATACTGGGCTATTTCACCGATCATCATATTGGGCTATTTCACCGATCCCCATACGGGGCTATTTTCACCGATCCCCATACTGGGCTATTTTCACCGATCCCCATACTGGGCTATTTTCACCGATCCCCATACTGGGCTATTTTCACCGATCCCCATACTGGGCTATTTTCACCGATCCCCATACTGGGCTATTTTCACCGATCCCCATACTGGGCTATTTTCACCGATCCCCATACTGGGCTATTTTCACCGATCCCCATACTGGGCTATTTTCACCGATCCCCATACTGGGCTATTTTCACCGATCCCCATACTGGGCTATTTTCACCGATCCCCATACTGGGCTATTTTCACCGATCCCCATACTGGGCTATTTTCACCGATCCCCATACTGGGCTATTTTCACCGATCCCCATACTGGGCTATTTTCACCGATCCCCATACTGGGCTATTTTCACCGATCCCCATACTGGGCTATTTTCACCGATCCCCATACTGGGCTATTTTCACCGATCCCCATACGGGCTATTTCACCGATCCCCATACTGGGCTATTTTCACCGATCCTCATACGGGGCTATTTCACCGATCCCCATACGGGGCTATTTCACCGATCCCCATACGGGGCTATTTCACCGATCCCCATACTGGGCTATTTCACCGATCCCCATACTGGGCTATTTCACCGATCCCCATACTGGGCTATTTCACCGATCCCCATACTGGGCTATTTCACCGATCCCCATACTGGGCTATTTCACCGATCCCCATACTGGGCTATTTCACCGATCCCCATACTGGGCTATTTCACCGATCCCCATACTGGGCTATTTCACCGATCCCCATACTGGGCTATTTCACCGATCCCCATACTGGGCTATTTCACCGATCCCCATACTGGGCTATTTCACCGATCCCCATACTGGGCTATTTCACCGATCCCCATACGGGGCTATTTCACCGATCCCCATACTGGGCTATTTCACCGATCCCCATACTGGGCTATTTCACCGATCCCCATACTGGGCTATTTCACCGATCCCCATACTGGGCTATTTCACCGATCCCCATACTGGGCTATTTCACCGATCCCCATACTGGGCTATTTCACCGATCCCCATACTGGGCTATTTCACCGATCCCCATACTGGGCTATTTCACCGATCCCCATACGGGGCTATTTCACCGATCCCCATACTGGGCTATTGTAGTGATATTGCCATCCATCTTTAATCCTGTTGCCATTTCAATCACACAACCCAATGTTTAGACATGTAACCCCTTTCAGACAACCCATTGATTAGTCCTGTAATCCCTTCCAGACATGTGAAAGTAGCCCATATTTCAGAATATAAGAATCTTGCATAGCTTGTGAAAGTAGCCCATATTTCAGAATATAAGAATCTTGCATAGCTTGTGAAAGTAGCCCATATTTCAGAATATAAGAATCTTGCATAGCTTGTGAAAGTAGCCCATATTTCAGAATATAAGAATCTTGCATAGCTTGTGAAAGTAGCCCATATTTCAGAATATAAGAATCTTGCATAGCTTGTGAAAGTAGCCCATATTTCAGAATATAAGAATCTTGCATAGCTTGTGAAAGTAGCCCATATTTCAGAATATAAGAATCTTGCATAGCTTGTGAAAGTAGCCCATATTTCAGAATATAAGAATCTTGCATAGCTTGTGAAAGTAGCCCATATTTCAGAATATAAGAATCTTGCATAGCTTGTGAAAGTAGCCCATATTTCAGAATATAAGAATCTTGCATAGCTTGTGAAAGTAGCCCATATTTCAGAATATAAGAATCTTGCATAGCTTTACGACTTAGTACACAAGTATGAAGTATTTACTCACATTGTCTTCTGAATGTACACCTTCAGTAAGAGGTTTCTTCAAGGAAATGATACCGCTTTCGGCACCAATGTAATAGTAATCCAGCGCTCGTGTCGTAGAACCAAATGCATCACCGGTTATTGAGTAAGTGATCCTGTCGCCATCACGGTCGGTTGCAGATACTCGCACAACTTCCTGTCCCAAACCCCATGTTTCTGGGATGACCTGTGTGTATCTTGGCAAGGTAAATTCAGGCGGGTTCAGGTTACGTTGTACTGTGATGGTTATATCGGCATAATCCTTCACCGATGGATAGGCGGAGTCATAGCATTCAATACGGAGCTAAAGAAAACACAAAAGTGGCACAAAATTAATATTGCAAACAGACGAAAGGCACACTTGGAACTTGGGTGATCATCATAGCATAATGTAGCAATTACAACAGCCAACATTACAACAGCCACAGCCACATTACAACAGCATTGATGTTTGTACTTGGGACAGCCTAATTTTGGACCAACATTAAATGACTATATAATCCTATAAATCAGATTATGGTACATTGAATCTTATACCAGGATAAAGTACTCGACATTTATTGAATAGAGCAAATAGGGCAACAAAACAGGCATTTTATTCAAATTATCATATAATGGAACTGTAGTGATGCAATATATCTTAACCCATACATTTTATAACAAGACATTTTGCTGTCACTTGTAGTTTCTATCAGTTGATGAAGAATATTGGGTCAAAAATTTGTATTGGATTATTTTGCATTTGTCATTAATTGACATTTTTGGAAACATACACAACTACTAGTGTCGATTGATAATTTGATATTTGTAAACATATACCAGGATAGTTAAATTTATATAGCCCAGTTGTCAGGACCGATATGTATATTAATTACATGATAAAACGACCCACCTAAATTATTTTATGTGGACTTGTCTAATGTTTTCCCGCAATTCTCTTTTATCTTTCCAGGACAGTACTGCGTTTTCAAAATCGAGTAATTACGGTTATAAACAAACATTCGATAACAATCGTCACATTACAGGTAAGGTATTTGGTAGCATTAAACAATACGTCGCATTACCTGCAAGCTATCGTACATTTGTATATTGCCTTACCTATACAGTAGTGTAATATTCCAATGGTTTTATTACTTTACTTTGAAAGAACAGTAAATGTATTTCAGCATAGATACAATTTCGAGTTATCACAAAGTTATGTCGTCGAGCACTTCCATCTGGTATAAATCTTAATATGAAAGTTGCTTTAAAACGACACTAAAAAGAAATTTTCTAGCGACACTGAATAAAAACATTTCTACAAAATGTAATTTCACATTTTGTGGTATAATTTTCCCCCAAATATTTGCCACAGAATCCGAACATTTCAATTAATAAACACAGTCATTTATCGACATTACAAATCTATATAAACAAGTTATAAAATAAATAGTGACACAGAATGTGCATCATGATCATTACAAATGATTACAGTTACATCACGACCTTTGCACATATTTATTTTTGGAGTAATCTGAATGAACCTACATCTGAAACGCAGTATTGCACGATTACCTCCCCTGTATGGTAGGATCGAGTCATTAGCAAATGTCCTTTCAGGTTTGTGCCAGCGCAAATGTCCTTTCAGGTTTGTGCCAGCACAAATGTCCTTTCAGGTTTGTGCCAGCGCAAATGTCCTTTCAGGTTTGTGCCAGCGCAAATGTCCTTTCAGGTTTGTGCCAGCGCAAATGTCCTTTCAGGTTTGTGCCAGCGCACATGTTCTTTCAGGTTTGTGCCAGCACACATGTCCTTTCAGGTTTGTGCCAGCACACATGTCCTTTCAGGTTTGTGCCAGCACACATGTCCTTTCAGGTTTGTGCCAGCGCAAATGTCCTTTCAGGTTTGTGCCAGCACAAATGTCCTTTCAGGTTTGTGCCAGCACAAATGTCCTTTCAGGTTTGTGCCAGCAAATGTTCTTTCAGGTTTGTGCCAGCAAATGTCCTTTCAGGTTTGTGCCAGCAAATGTCCTTTCAGGATTGTATTAGAAATTGTCCTTTCAGGTTTGTGTTAACAGTTTCGAAAATTCCTACTCAGACCAAGCAAGTTTGTAGATGTCAAATCTCATTTACCAACGAAAATTAATTACTCAAATTATTGCGGAAGAATGTGTACCGGTAGTTGCAATGCTATTTATACGTGGATTCAATCAAGAATGAGGTTTTGAAAACAAATTAATGTGGTGCGAACTTGTTTCACAATAGAGTTAAAATGTGTTTTTATAAACTATAAACAATTTAGTTTGTAAATGTACGGAATAATGTTAAATCTTGAAGTGACCTAAATCGCTTTCGCTAACAGCAAATAGCCAGATCAGACTACACATAATGTGTCGTCTGATTAGGATCTATGCTGTTTGCTATTCAGATAGTGGAGCTAAAATACTTGTCTGATCTGAATAGGAAACATAAATCCTGATCAGACTTGGCATTACGCTGCGGATCTATATCTATGTGGTTTGTACATTCCATCCAGTTCACTCGCCTAACCTTCATAGAGATTTAGGTTAATATACTATTATATCTCCATACAAACGACAGCCATTTAGCTATCATGCAGTCGATAAGTAGTTGCCATATCTATCCCACCTCAATAGATATTACTGAGATTATATGAGATTCTGGACTTTTATTATGAACATTGGTTTGGCTACTACATTGTCCATGTATGTCGTATTGGTAATGGCGTCAATAAGTGCTATGAGGGAAAGGGTTTATGAACATTGGTTTGGCTACTACATTGTCCATGTATGTCGTATTGGTAATGGCGTCAAGAAGTGCTATGAGGGAAAGGGTTTATGAACATTGGTTTGGCTACTACATTGTCCATGTATGTCGTATTGGTAATGGCGTCAAGAAGTGCTATGAGGGAAAGGTTTATGGGGCAACGGTTGGTGTGAAAAACTGATTATCGCCATCCTAATCACGAAAAATAAATATAGGAAAAAATAGCTTACTGTGTAGATAATAGTAGCATGTTGTCGGAGTGCTTCAGCATCATATAGATACACATTGCCTGTCAATGAATTCACCGAGAAATATGCAGATGCCACTGTATAAGCTACAGGTCTGTAAACAATCTGTCCGCTACGATCGCTATCAATGCACGATGTCTGCTCGATGCTCGTTCCATTTAAATCGATTTCTTTGATGACACCAGTATACGGCTCTTGCTGGAACTGTGGGGGAAACTGGTCTCTAAGTATCTGGATAAATACTTCGGCAGTGTCGGTACGCTCGTTAATTCTCTGGTCGCTCGCCTGTACCGTAAAACTGTAACTGTTGTTCCCAATGTTGTACATGTTTTTACTCAACGTGATTAAACCTGTGCTTGGATTCAGGTAGAAATATTCGATGGCATAAAGATCAGAGATGACGGAAAATGTCACAACATCACCATCTTGGTCACTTGCTGTAACTCTCACTATTTCGGTACCTACGGCATGCGTATCTCGGATCACCTGTGTGTACCGTGCTCTGGTAAATGTTGGTGCATTTGCATTTCGGATTACTGTAACATTGACAAATGCTGTCGCCACTTGCTGGGAAATTGAACCTTGGTATATGGCCTGGATCTGTAGCCTAAAGAACAATGTAAATGTTATGGAAATATGCATTAATATCTACTAGCGACATAAAGTTTGAAACTGGAGCGCTCCTTAACCCATTCAACACCAAGTAACTGACATAGACTGGTCCATGACATTTTGAGACCAATTAAATTAATAAGAAAATTACATTTGGATCAGTTCATTTATCAAAATGGGTAAATTACTTTAAAATTTTTTTGTAATATTACTTGCAAAAAGTGCAGATGCTGATGAGACGGCTCGTCACGAGCCGGCTCATCTGGATCTACACTTTTTTGTAAGCCTATTTAGAGGTCTGTGGTGTTGAAAGGGTTAACTAGTAAACTGGTGACCAGTCGAAAAATAAATAATTCTGTTGAGCTATATCTGGATACACTAAATACAAGCTAGTGATATCTTGTAACCCGTCATGTCAATTCATGTTCACCATTGTTGTGAATACAGCAGACAAACAGCTTAGGCTATGCAGCAATATAAATAAACATCTAGTGTATATCATGGCTTAGAGATTATATAAAAATCCACATGGTGACACGACAGATTGTACAAAAATCTACACAGCGACATTGCCGAGAGATTATTGTACAAAAATCTACACAGCGACATTGCCGAGAGATTATTGTACAAAAATCTACACAGCGACATTGCCGAGAGATTATTGTACAAAAATCTACACAGCGACATTGCCAAGAGATTATTGTACAAAAATCTACACAGCGACATTGCCGAGAGATTATTGTACAAAAATCTACACAGCAACATTGCCGAGAGATTATTGCACAAAAATCTACATGGCGAATTGATAATAAAATACATATTCAAATGAAATATGTTCTGCAAGTATATATATGGTATAAAGTTACACAATTGATGATAAAATACATATTCAAATGAAACATGTTCTGCTTGTACTGACCTGTAGAAGGTTAGGAATGCCGGGTCTGTACGCAGGTCTTTTCTCACATATATGTTTCCATTGTTAGAATTAATTGCGAAGTATGTTCTTCCAGGCTCCAAACTGATGATGCTGTATGAAGGTGTCTGAATGTATGGAAGAGCAATGTAAACTACAACCATGAAGCTCATTGGTCAAAACAATTGCTTATTTCAAAGACTGCCTTGTTGGGAAAGAACATATTTCTACGAATCTGTAGGCCAGTGGTAACACGCTGGACTGGTAATCCAGGGATCGCAGGTTCGATCCCCCGTCTGACCCTAATAAAAGTAAGTCTTTCAGATGGGACCTTAAACCGAGGTCTCGTGTCGGTGCTTTACACCGTTCATGTAAAAGAACCAAAGAAATGGGTCTGTCTGTATCATTACTATACTCCAAAAATCTAAAATGACTAATCTCTTCAGGAAACGTCGCTCATATGGGCAACCAGTAGCCACGATAAATAAACGTAAAACACACAAATATTTCTGTGCGCTGTGAATTCAAGTGCACATACTGCTCGAGTTGGGAAAGGAAACTAATTTTCTCACTGGGTTGGTATAGGTTCAACTCTTAGATTGGAAAAAGGTCAAGTTTCTCCCTCAGTTTTGTAAATCGGAAACGTTCCCTTTGTGTTATAAAAAGCAGAATTGGAAAAGGTGAGCTTTCTCCAAGGGTCGGACAAAGGTAAGCTTTCTCCAAGGGTCGGACAAAGGTAAGCTATCTCCAAGGGTCGGACAAAGGTAAGCTTTCTCCAAGAGTCGGACAAAGGTAAGCTTTCTCCAAGGGTCGGACAAAGGTAAGCTTTCTCCAAGGGTTGGACAAAGGTAAGCTTTCTCCAAGGGTCGGACAAAGGTAAGCTTTCTCCAAGGGTCGGACAAAGGTAAGCTTTCTCCAAGGGTCGGACAAAGGTAAGCTTTCTCCAAGGGTCGGACAAAGGTAAGCTTTCTCCAAGGGTCGGACAAAGGTAAGCTTTCTCCAAGGGTCGGACAAAGGTAAGCTTTCTCCAAGGGTTGGACAAAGGTAAGCTTTCTCCAAGGGTCGGACAAAGGTAAGCTTTCTCCAAGGGTCGGACAAAGGTAAGCTTTCTCCAAGGGTCGGACAAAGGTAAGCTTTCTACAAGGGTCGGACAAAGGTAAGCTTTCTCCAAGGGTCGGACAAAGGTAAGCTTTCTCCAAGGGTCGGACAAAGGTAAGCTTTCTCCAAGGGTCGGACAAAGGTAAGCTTTTTCCAAGGGTCGGACAAAGGTAAGCTTTCTCCAAGGGTCGGACAAAGGTAAGTAGTGCTCGCACGATGCCACGGACAAGGAAGTGGTGCTCGCACGATGCTCCGGACAAGGAAGTGGTGCTCGCACGATGCTCCGGACAAGGAAGTAGTGCTCGCACGATGCTCCGGACGAGGAAGTGGTGCTCGCACGATGCTCCGGACAAGGAAGTGGTGCTCGCACGATGCCACGGACAAGGAAGTAGTGCTCGCACGATGCTCCGGACAAGGAAGTGGTGCTCGCACGATGCTCCGGACAAGGAAGTGGTGCTCGCATGATGCTCCGGACAAGGAAGTGGTGCTCGCACGATGCTCCGGACAAGGAAGTGGTGCTCGCACGATGCCCCGGACAAGTAAGTAGTGCTCGCACGATGCTCCGGACAAGGAAGTGGTGCTCGCACGATGCCACGGACAAGGAAGTAGTGCTCGCACGATGCTCCGGACAAGGAAGTAGTGCTCGCACGATGCCACGGACAAGGAGGTGGTGCTCGCATGATGCCCGGACAAGGAAGTAGTGCTCGCACGATGCTCCGGACAAGGAAGTGGTGCTCGCACGATGCCCCGGACAAGGAAGTAGTGCTCGCACGATGCTCCGGACAAGGAAGTGGTGCTCGCACGATGCCACGGACAAGGAAGTAGTGCTCGCACGATGCTCTGGACAAGGAAGTAGTGCTCGCACGATGCCACGGACAAGGAAGTGGTGCTCGCACGATGCCCGGACAAGGAAGTAGTGCTCGCACGATGCTCCGGACAAGGAAGTAGTGCTCGCACGATGCTCCGGACAATGAAGTAGTGCTCGCACGATGCTCCGGACAAGGAAGCAGTGCTCGCACTATGCTCCGGACAAGGAACAAGGAAGTAGTGCTCGCACGATGCTCCGGACAAGGAAGTAGTGCTCGCACTATGCTCCGGACAAGGAAGTAGTGCTCGCACGATGCTCCGGACAAGGAAGTAATGCTCGCACGATGCCACAGACAAGGAAGTAGTGCTCACACGATGCTCCGGACAAGGAAGTGGTGCTCGCACGATGCTCCGAATAAGTGCTTGCACGATGCTCCGGACAAGGAAATGCTCGAACGGACAGACGAAGTGCCAAACTATGTCCTCTCCAGTTAAGGAAAATGCAAAATGAAACTTACACCTGGGTTGGCGAATGACTGGATAATGGTGCTGTCAACTGCTTCTGTTTCTGGAATCGTCACAGAATATGTGGCAAGGGTGAATCGGAGAGTGTCAAGTTCACGAATCACGTTCACATTCACGCTGATTGTTGCAAATCTCGAGGGAGACCCGCCATCTTGTGCATTTACTCTAATCTGTATGGAAACATGGTAAGATTGTTTCAGCTTTGATCTATATACTACAGTTAAACACGAGTTAGTGGGCACCTCTATACTACAGTCAAACACGAGTTAGTGGGCACCTCTATACTACAGTCAAACACGAGTTAGTGGGCACCTCTATACTACAGTCAAACACGAGTTAGTGGGCACCTCTATAATACAGTCAAACACGAGTTAGTGGGCACCTCTATTAGTGGCAGCCAACCTGTATTTAGCAGCCAGTTTTTCCGATTCCCAATGTGTAATTTTATTACATATTTCACCTCTATTTAAGCAGTCATTTGTGCTACGCAGCCACTCTATTATTCCCTTGGCTGGTTGTTAAAGACAGGTTTGACTGATTAATGAATGAATGAATGAATGAATGGTGTTTTACGGTGCATCGACATCTAAGGTCAAGTAGCGCGCATTAAAGTTATGTTTATTGTCGAGTGTATGAAATAAAATTCTATATAAGCATTACGTAAAAATTAATACTAAGAAGTTATAAAGACGTAAGATTAATTACAGGTAATATATGAATGAATGATTACTACTAAGGCATGATTAACTTTGACTGATTATATTTCATACTTTTAATAACACGAAGCATTATTTCCACAATTCTGACATAGCAAGAAATATACAACTTGCAATCAGCATACAGAATATTGTACTACACTTTTATTAAAAATTCAGGTAATGTGACAATTTATGTTGTGTTTCGGGTTTTACACCTGCATCAGCATCATTTTGGGCTATATCGCCGGCGGGCAGTTGGTCTAACAACACCTTTCCTGGGCAGGCTCCAGCTGTTAACAAGTACTTGCTGCACCAACCTCCGAGAGAAACTGCCAACTTCATATAACTAGACACAGCCTGAGCGGGTCTCGAACCCGTGACCATCAGTGATGATAGGTTACAGTGGTATAAAAGTCAGCGATCTTGACCACTCGACAACGGAAGCGGACAATGTGACATTTTAATGTGTATTAGATTGAACTTTAATATAGCAACAACTTTGATAATACATTGCCTCAATCAGTTCTTGTATCTTTAAACACGTACGATTGAATATTAGATTTTCATGGAATGCAAAACATAGTACATAGTTGGATAACTTGGGTGATAAGTTTTCTTGTACAATATTCTCGTACAAGTGGATTTCGTACCTGGTAGTTATCCTGGCCTGTGTTGAGGACTGACAGAAGGAGAGTTATAACACCAGTGTTGGGGTTGACCAGGAAATAATCACTGTCTAAATTATTCTGTATGTGGTAGGATACGGTGTTCTCTGGAGCCTGGAATTGAAAACAGGAATCGCAAGAATTAATTTTGCAATTTGTGTCACTGTACATATGAACCATACTGCACGAGGAACATACTGCACGATGAACAGTCGTGTATGGGCCGGTAGTATATACGATATTTTGTCAGGACATAAAATATTGTCCCCATATTTTAACTTGGAGAGTATGACCTTAGATCTGCATACATATTGGACACAAGAGATGTAGCTATACAAAAGATTGGCAATAAAAACTGTACATCAGCTTCAATCACATACCATTGATCAACCACTTGATCATCTTCCAGAATTTCCTTCGTACGATGATCACCAGTGCAATTATCATTCATTCCATTAATCACCAAATTCTGTACATTCACACATCATGGCACAGTCTAATCATGAATATTTACACCGCTATTGCATTTCCTTCGATGAATGCGTCACATCCATTTTCGTATGAATTTCCTCACTAATGAACGATATGCAGCAGACATGCGTACTCGGAAGATATGGTCATGCGCATTCGCAGTATTGAGCAGAGTTCCTCGCCGCACGTAAATGTGTATCTTACAGCTTACACCATTCCACCATGGATTTTCTATTCACTAGGCCTAGCACATGGTAAGTCGCAAATCTCGACTAAATTCATTTTAAATGTGAAGTGTACATTTTCTTCGTGTCATTCAAAAGAACAATTAATGTAAATATAAGTAATGAATATCGCGGGTTATTGGTTATCATCAGGGCATGAACTACATTGGCCGCGCTCAAAGTAAAATCTGGAGACCTTCGACTTCCACACACTTTAAAATGCCCTATATTGGTTCATATACAAATGTAGACTATTAACCAGCGATTCATTCCTTAAAGCAGCATTACATCGTATGAAATAATATATATTTGAAAAATTCAATTTTTACGTATGGGTAACAATGCTGCTACACATTCTAACATTATACTTTGTATGCTTATGTTCATTTGGTAAACAGTGTTCGATAAAACAAACTCGAAACCGAAAGTAGGACTTTCCGAGTCGATCGATCACGCACTTGTTTACAACAAGAACGCATCATCCGCACTTATTTCCATTCGGAATGCATCATCCCCATTTGTCCCACGTTGTCTGTTTTAATTAAATTAATTGATATGTTGATTCATACCTCTGTTAGCTAAGTCTTTTAGGGACATTTCTCTATCCCCGCGAAGGGTTCGACATTAGAAGATAGATAGATAATCTTTCATGTTCAAAATATATACGTTGTTTTCTATATTCTCTGTTGTTTCACGCATGCGCGCTGTGAGTGTTAATATTTCGTGTGTTGATAAATAAATTCGCGTATACGACGGTTTAAATTTATTGGAATTTTATCGTTTCTGAGCGACTATTTCGATTTTTGTAAACACACACACATTAGTATTTATATTTTACCCAAAACGTCCTTTATTACGATGTAATGCTGCTTTAAGCATATATCGTGTTAATAAATTTTAATGGGCGATCATTTTGGCTCAAAATGTAGTGATGAATGGAATGATAATTATACTTCACAAAGGACGTTCATTCAGCGGTTGTGTGGTCCTTTTATGTTCTTGCGAAGATGGAATTGTTTGTTACTACAAAATGGTTATGTTATATTTCGGGTTTTACGCCTGCATCAGCACCATTTTGGGCTATATCGCCGGTGGGCAGTTTACCTAAGAACACCTTTCCTGGGCAGACTCCCAACGGTTAACCAGTACTTGGGTGCACCAACCTCCGTAAGAAACTTTTTCATATAAATGAGACATGGTCTGAGCGGGGCTCGAACCCGTGACCATCAGTGATGATAGGTTAGTGTTATACAAGTCAGCGACCGTAACCACTCGACCACGGCGGACTACCACAAAATGGATATTATTAACATGCTTACACGCGCTGTTTCAAATTAATATGTGAAGTCGTTTTAAATTACTTTGATTCTTTATATTAAATGTTTATGTATGTTTGTATATATTGCAAGATAAGCAAAGATTGTGGTTTTATTCAAATTTCTCGTTTATTGAAAAATACACATACAGTAATTATTATTATTAATAACCCTTTGCCTGCTGAGTAAATAAAACCACATTTGCAAACAACATAGATCCAGATCAGCCGTGGCACAACGCCGCATCTGATCAGGATCTATGTTGTTTGCTATTCAGCCAAATGTTTTAGCTCCACTATCCGAACAGCACAGGGCTCTGGCTCTATGATGTTTGCAAAAGTGGTTTTATTTACTCGGGTGCAAAAGGTTAAAATAGTAAATCAAGATTAGTGAATTTGGCATACCTGTTTATCTTGATCAATTGCATCCAGGTCGTATATAAATGTTCCAATAGGATTGGTTTCTAGAATTGTTACTTGGATGTTTAGTGTATGGTTGTAGACTGGAGAGAACAAGTTTCTAAGCACGTTGATCCTCACTGTTGCGGTTGCCGACCTCGGCGGGAATCCTCCATCGTATGCACGAATACGAGCCTGTAATAAAGTATGCATGCCAACCGTTACAGCAGATATATACACGTAATATACACCAGCAGATATATACATGTAATATATACCAGCAGATATATATACATGTAATATACACCAGCAGATATATACACGTAATATACACCAGCAGATATATATACACGTAATATACACCAGCAGATATATATACACGTAATATACACCAGCAGATATATATACACGTAATATACACCAGCAGATATATATACACGTAATATACACCAGCAGATATACATGTAATATACACCAGCAGATATATATACACGTAATATACACCAGCAGATATACATGTAATATACACCAGCAGATATATATACATGTAATATACACCAGCAGATATATATATACACGTAATATACACCAGCAGATATACATGTAATATACACCAGCAGATATATATACATGTAATATACACCAGCAGATATATACATAATATACACCAGCAGATATGTATACATGTAATATCCACCAGCAGATATATACACGTAATATACACCAGCAGATATATACACGTAATATACACCAGCAGATATATACACGTAATATACACCAGCAGATATATATATATACATGTAATATACACCAGCAGATATATATACATGTAATATACACCAGCAGATATATATACACGTAATATACGCCAGCAGATATATATATATACATGTAATATACACCAGCAGATATATACACGTAATATACGCCAGCAGATATATATATATATACATGTAATATACACCAGCAGATATATATATTTAATATACACCAGCAGATATATACACGTAATATACACCAGCAGATATATATACATGTAATATACACCAGCAGTTATGTTATGTTATATTTCGGGTTTTACGCCTGCATCAGCACCATTTTGGGCTATATCGCCGGCGGGCAGTTTACCTAACAACACCTTTCCTGGGCAGGCTCCAGCGGTTAACCAGTACTTGGGTGCACCAACCTCCGTAAGAAACTGCCAACTTTTTCATATAAATGAGACACGGTCTGAGCGGGGCTCGAACACGTGACCATCAGTGATGATAGGTTACAGTGGTATGCAAGTCAGCGACCTTAACCACTCGACCACGGAGGCGGACCTTATATACACCAGCAGATATATATACACGTAATATACACCAGCAGATATATATACACGTAATATACACCAGCAGATATATATACATGTAATATACACCAGCAGATATATACACGTAATATCCACCAGCAGATATACATGTAATATACACCAGCAGATATACATGTAATATACACCAGCAGATATACATGTAATATACACCAGCAGATATACATGTAATATACACCAGCAGATATACATGTAATATACACCAGCAGATATACATGTAATATACACCAGCAGATATACACGTAATATACACCAGCAGATATATACACGTAATATACACCAGCAGATATATATACATGTAATATACACCAGCAGATATATACACGTAATATCCACCAGCAGATATATACACCAGCAGATATATATACACATGTAATATACACCAGCAGATATACATGTAATATACACCAGCAGATATATACACGTAATATACACCAGCAGATATATATATATACACGTAATATACACCAGCAGATATATACATGTAATATACACCAGCAGATATATACACGTAATATACACCAGCAGATATATACACGTAATATACACCAGCAGATATATATACGTAATATACACCAGCAGATATATACACGTAATATACACCAGCAGATATATACACGTAATATACACCAGCAGATATATATACATGTAATATACACCAGCAGATATGTATACATGTAATATACACCAGCAGATATATACACGTAATATACACCAGCAGATATATATACACGTAATATACACCAGCAGATATATACATGTAATATCCACCAGCAGATATATACACCAGCAGATATATACACGTAATATACACCAGCAGATATATACACATAATATACACCAGCAGATATATATACACGTAATATACACCAGCAGATATATATACACGTAATATACACCAGCAGATATATATACATAATATACACCAGCAGATATATACACACGTAATATACACCAGCAGATATATACACGTAATATACACCAGCAGATATATACATGTAATATACACCAGCAGATATATATACACGTAATATACACCAGCATATATATATATACATGTAATATACACTAGCAGATATATATACACCAGCAGATATATATACACATAATATACACCAGCAGATATATATACACGTAATATACACCAGCAGATATATATACACGTAATATACACCAGCAGATATATATACACGTAATATACACCAGCAGATATATACACGTAATATACACCAGCAGATATATACACGTAATATACACCAGCAGATATATATACATGTAATATACACAAGCAGATATATACACATAATATACACCAGCAGATATATATACACGTAATATACACCAGCAGATATATATACACGTAATATACACCAGCAGATATATATACATAATATACACCAGCAGATATATATACACGTAATATACACCAGCAGATATATATACACCAGCAGATATATATATATACACATAATATACACCAGCAGATATATACACGTAATATCCACCAGCAGATATATACACCAGCAGATATATACACCAGCAGATATATACACCAGCAGATATATACACCAGCAGATATATACACCAGCAGATATATACACACATAATATACACCAGCAGATATATACACCAGCAGATATATACACCAGCAGATATATACACACGTAATATACACCAGCAGATATATACACCAGCAGATATATACACACGTAATATACACCAGCAGATATATACACCAGCAGATATATACACACATAATATACACCAGCAGATATATACACCAGCAGATATATACACACGTAATATACACCAGCAGATATATACACCAGCAGATATATACACACGTAATATACACCAGCAGATATATACACCAGCAGATATATACACACGTAATATACACCAGCAGATATATACACCAGCAGATATATACACCAGCAGATATATACACACATAATATACACCAGCAGATATATACACCAGCAGATATATACACACATAATATACACCAGCAGATATATACACGTAATATACACCAGCAGATATATACACGTAATATACACCAGCAGATATATATACACGTAATATACACCAGCAGATATATATATATACACGTAATATACGCCAGCAGATATATATACACGTAATATACACCAGCAGATATATATATATACATGTAATATACACAAGCAGATATATATATATATATACACGTAATATACACCAGCAGATATATATATATATACACGTAATATACGCCAGCAGATATATATACACGTAATATACACCAGCAGATATATATATATACATGTAATATACACCAGCAGATATATATATATACACGTAATATACACCAGCAGATATATATATATACACGTAATATACGCCAGCAGATATATATACACGTAATATACACCAGCAGATATATATATATATACATGTAATATACACAAGCAGATATATACACGTAATATACACCAGCAGATATATACACACATAATATACACCAGCAGATATATACACGTAATATACACCAGCAGATATATACACGTAATATACACCAGCAGATATATATACACGTAATATACACCAGCAGATATATATATATACACGTAATATACGCCAGCAGATATATATACACGTAATATACACCAGCAGATATATACACCAGCAGATATATACACGTAATATACACCAGCAGATATATATATATATACATAATATACACCAGCAGATATACATGTAATATACACCAGCAGATATATACACGTAATATACACAGGTAATATACACCAGCAGATATATATACACACGTAATATACACCATCAGATATATATATACATGTAATATACACAAGCAGATATATACACGTAATATACACCAGCAGATATATATACACGTAATATACACCAGCAGATATATATACACGTAATATACACCAGCAGATATATATACATAATATACACCAGCAGATATATACACGTAATATACACCAGCAGATATATATACACGTAATATACACCAGCAGATATATACACCAGCAGATATATACATGTAATATACACCAGCAGATATATACGCCAGCAGATATATATATACACGTAATATACACCCAACAGATATATATACACCAGCAGATATATACACTTAATATACACCAGCAGATATATATATACACGTAATATACACCAACAGATATATATACACCAGCAGATATATACACGTAATATACACCAGCAGATATATACACCAGCAGATATATACATGTAATACACACCAGCAGATATATACACCAGCAGATATATACATGTAATATACACCAGCAGATATATACACCAGCAGATATATATATACACCAGCAGATATATATACATGTACTATACACCAGCAGATATATATACATGTAATATACACCAGCAGATATATATACATGTAATATACACCAGCAGATATATACATATGTAATATTCACCAACAGATATATACACATGTAATATACACCATCAGTGTGTAACGGTATGTATATTAACCCAATATGTGAGTTGATATGTAGGCAGCCCGGTTAGCTCAGTCGGTAGAGCAATCGCCCTGTAAGCGAGAGGTCCCGGGTTCGAGTCCCGGACTGGCTGCATGTTTTTCTCACCTGGGTTACAAGTGTATGGTACAAGTGTTACAGATATTAGGCTGTGCAAATCACCTGTAGTGTATGGTACAGGTGTTACAGATATCAGGCTGTGCAAATCATCTGTAGTGTTCGGTACAAGTGTTACAGATATCAGGCTGTGCAAATCATCTGTAGTGTATGGTACAAGTGTTACAGATATCAGGCTGTGCAAATCATCTATAGTGTATGGTACAAGTGTTACAGATATCAGGCTGTGCAAATCATATGTAGTGTATGGTACAAGTGTTACAGCTCTCAGGCTGTGCAAATCATCTGTAGTTTATGGTACAAGTGTTACAGCTCTCAGGCTGTGCAAATCATCTGTAGTGTATGGTACAGGTGTTACAGCTCTTGGGCTGTGCAAATCATCTGTAGTGTATGGTACAAGTGTTACAGCTCACAGGCTGTGCAAATCACCTGTAGTGTATGGTACAAGTGTTACAGCTCACAGGCTGTGCAAATCACCTGTAGTGTATGGTACAAGTGTTACAGCTCACAGGCTGTGCAAATCACCTGTAGTGTATGGTACAAGTGTTACAGCTCTTAGGCTGTGCAAATCACCTGTAGTGTATGGTACCGGTGTTACAGATATCAGGCTGTGCAAATCGGTTGGCAGGTTTCTTCCCTATAGGGAAAAAACCGTGGTTTTTTCCCGGTTTTTTCCGATACGGAAGAAATACGTTTCTTCCCAACTACTGGGAAGAAATGGAAGAAACCTCCTTTTTGTCAATTTGTTTAGTAATATATGCGCACAATATAGATAAAATGTATATATTATGATTAATATTGCTTCAACAATAACATCTGTTGATCAAGTCCAATTGACAGGTGTCAATTAGATTGTATAGTGAAGTCCCATAAGCTGGGTCACACCAACCAACCTGTTATAATTACTAGCTATTGTTATATGTTTCAATTGACAGGTTATTGACTTCTAAAAGTGGCAAACATGTGATATGGCTTCATTTTTGTCAGGGGTTTCCTATTGAAATACAATACACGACAATGGCATGCCCCTTATTAAACAACTTTTACCATGGCTTCATTTTATTCAAAGGCATCCCATTGATTACATTTTCACTATATAACCAAGCGAGAGAAGTAATTTAAATTCAGAAACTGACAGTGCCTTTGCGTTAAACTGGGAACCATTATCACCAAGTTGACATTTATTTTTCTCATCAGTTCTATTTAAATCATAATGTATAGGGGTGGCAGACCTCGTGACACTATTTGGGAACACTTTGTTTCTGTGACAGTGGCTGGAAAAGAGTATGCTAGGTGCAAACTTTGTGAGAACCAGCAGCTTCCTAAAGCATTCCGTCTAAAACTCCATTATGCGAAATGCAGTGCAGCATACCACTTACCAGCAGAAAAAGAGATCCCTGAGCAGCCTATGTCAGTAAAAAGACGGAGATCTCCATCTCCTCCACCAACCAAACGACAAGCTATCTCAATCCAACCAGACATGGATAGTTGTGTTGTGAAGACATCTCTAAACCAGAAAAATGCCATTGACTTGGAGATTGCCAAATTCTTCTACGCATGCAATATACCATTCAATGCCGCTGACCATCCACAGTACAAAAAGATGATGAGTACACTACGAGCAGGATATCAGCCACCTAACAGGAAGCAGATAGCCGGAAACTCCTAGACACTGTGTATGATCAACTCCAGGAGGATATGAAGCATGTCATTGGCGGAAAAACTGCAACTCTTGTACAAGACGGCTGGAGTAATTGCCACAACGAACCTATAATTGCAAGTTGCCTCCAGGTTGAGAACAAATCCTATCTTTTAGATAGCCACCCTACTGGATCTATGTCAAAAACAGGGGACAATTGCAAGATGTTGCTTCAGGAGTCCATCAAAAAGGCAAGGGAAAACTACAACTGCACTGTATCTGGAGTATGTACTGACAATGCTAAGAACATGGAAAAAATGCGTGCTGCCTTACAAGAAGATGACCCAGACCTCACTGTGTATGGCTGCTCTGCCCACTGGCTCAACTTACTTGGGCTGGATCTAACTTCACAGTCAGTGATGAAGCATGTTGTGGAAGTACAGAAGTATTTTCGCAACCACCATAAGCCATGTGCTTGGCTGTCTGAGTGTGCCGAAAGTAAGAAACCACAGCTCCCTGGAGAAACACGATGGAAGTCTCAACTCACCTGTTTGGACAGCTATATTGCCAACAGAACCAGCTACATGAAGATTGTTCAGGACCATGAGGATGAGATTGACCAAACCATTGCCAAAAAGATACAGGATATCAATATCTATAGGAATTCCAAGGACATGGCAGAGCTGCTTCGCCCTGTAGCAACTGCTATTGATGCTTGCCAGGCAGACTACTCCTCTCTGGCATCAGCGTGCCATACATGGCTGTCTCTTCTGGATAATCCCAATCTTCAGTCACCAGCGCACAAGACCCTTGTCACAAAGCGGTTTAAGCAAGCAATCATACCAGAACACTTTACAGCTTACAACAAACTACATCCAGCATATCAGGGTGTTAAACTATCTGCTTGGCAATTGGAGATTGTTAATGACTTTATTATGTCCAAGAGTCCTGCCTTCATCACTGAGCTGATTGCCTTTCAAGCCAAATCCACACCATACCCTGCTGCATTTTTCAATGAGGCAGCACTTCGGATGGATCCAGTTACCTGGTGGAAAGCAGCTAAATCCAGTGGTGTAAATTCTGACTTTGTAGACTTTGTGGTATGTCTTCTAACAGGCACCAGCTTCCTCAGCGTCAGTAGAGCGTATATTTTCCAACTTTGGACAGATCCACAGTAAAATTAGGAACAGACTAGGAAATCAAACTGCAGGAAAGTTAGTGTTCTGTTTCCGGCTCCTGAGAGGTGATCTTGAGATTGATTATTAACTGCTGTTTTTTTACATGAACAGTGTGCTTATCTACCTGATGTGAAGACTGCTAATTGTGAGAACATTGTGCTAATGTATATATGTAAATATTATTCTCTTATAGTTGCTGACAGTGATGCAATACAAATATCACACTTTATTCCCAGTTTCTTCCTAGTTTCTCCCATTTCTTCCGGGAAGAAAGGTGTTTCTTCCCTTTTTTCCCATGTTTCTTCCCACGGAAGGGAAGAAATA
>CM026390.1:74063252-74171289 GCA_014843695.1 Archivesica marissinica | reverse complement strand
TCAGTTCTATTTAAATCATAATGTATAGGGGTGGCAGACCTCGTGACACTATTTGGGAACACTTTGTTTCTGTGACAGTGGCTGGAAAAAGAGTATGCTAGGTGCAAACTTTGTGAGAACCAGCAGCTTCCTAAAGCTTGCCGTCTAAAACTCCATTATGCGAAATGCAGTGCAGCATACCACTTACCAGCAGAAAAAGAGATCCCTGAGCAGCCTATGTCAGTAAAAAGACGGAGATCTCCATCTCCTCCACCAACCAAACGACAAGCTATCTCAATCCAACCAGACATGGATAGTTGTGTTGTGAAGACATCTCTAAACCAGAAAAATGCCATTGACTTGGAAATTGCCAAATTCTTCTACGCATGCAATATACCATTCAATGCCGCTGACCATCCACAGTACAAAAAGATGATGAGTACACTACGAGCAGGATATCAGCCACCTAACAGGAAGCAGATAGCCGGAAAACTCCTAGACACTGTGTATGATCAACTCCAGGAGGATATGAAGCATGTCATTGGCGGAAAAACTGCAACTCTTGTACAAGACGACTGGAGTAATTGCCACAACGAACCTATAATTGCAAGTTGCCTCCAGGTTGAGAACAAATCCTATCTTTTAGATAGCCACCCTACTGGATCTATGTCAAAAACAGGGGACAATTGCAAGATGTTGTGTCAGGAGTCCATCAAAAAGGGAAAACTACAACTGCACTGTATCTGGAGTATGTACTGACAATGCTAAGAACATGGAAAAAATGCGTGCTGCCTTACAAGAAGATGACCCAGACCTCACTGTGTATGGCTGCTCTGCCCACTGGCTCAATTTACTTGGGCTGGATCTAACTTCACAGTCAGTGATGAAGCATGTTGTGCAAGTACAGAAGTATTTTCGCAACCACCATAAGCCATGTGCTTGGCTGTCTGAGTGTGCCGAAAGTAAGAAACCACAGCTCCCTGGAGAAACACGATGGAAGTCTCAACTCACCTGTTTGGACAGCTATATTGCCAACAGAACCAGCTACATGAAGATTGTTCAGGACCATGAGGACGAGATTGACCAAACCATTGCCAAAAAGATACAGGATATCAATATCTATAGGAATTCCAAGGACATGGCAGAGCTGCTTCGCCCTGTAGCAACTGCTATTGATGCTTGCCAGGCAGACTACTCCTCTCTGGCATCAGCGTGCCATACATGGCTGTCTCTTCTGGATAATCCCAATCTTCAGTCACCAGCGCACAAGACCCTTGTCACAAAGCGGTTCAAGCAAGCAATCATACCAGAACACTTTACAGCTTACAAACTACATCCAGCATATCAGGGTGTTAAACTATCTGCTTGGCAATTGGAGATTGTTAATGACTTTATTATGTCCAAGAGTCCTGCCTTCATCACTGAGCTGATTGCCTTTCAAGCCAAATCCACACCATACCCTGCTGCATTTTTCAATGAGGCAGCACTTCGGATGGATCCAGTTACCTGGTGGAAAGCAGCTAAATCCAGTGGTGTAAATTCTGACTTTGTAGACTTTGTGGTATGTCTTCTAACAGGCACCAGCTTCCTCAGCGTCAGTAGAGCGTATATTTTCCAACTTTGGACAGATCCACAGTAAAATTAGGAACAGACTAGGAAATCAAACTGCAGGAAAGTTAGTGTTCTGTTTCCGGCTCCTGAGAGGTGATCTTGAGATTGATTATTAACTGCTGTTTTTTTACATGAACAGTGTGCTTATCTACCTGATGTGAAGACTGCTAATTGTGAGAACATTGTGCTAATGTATATATGTAAATATTATTCTCTTATAGTTGCTGACAGTGATGCAATACAAATATCACACTTTATTCCCAGTTTCTTCCTAGTTTCTCCCATTTCTTCCGGGAAGAAAGGTGTTTCTTCCCTTTTTTCCCATGTTTCTTCCCACGGAAGGGAAGAAATACCGTACAAGTGTTACAGATATCAGGCTGTGCAAATCATCTATAGTGTATGGTACAAGTGTTACAGATATCAGGCTGTGCAAATCATATGTAGTGTATGGTACAAGTGTTACAGCTCTCAGGCTGTGCAAATCATCTGTAGTTTATGGTACAAGTGTTACAGCTCTCAGGCTGTGCAAATCATCTGTAGTGTATGGTACAGGTGTTACAGCTCTTGGGCTGTGCAAATCATCTGTAGTGTATGGTACAAGTGTTACAGCTCACAGGCTGTGCAAATCACCTGTAGTGTATGGTACAAGTGTTACAGCTCACAGGCTGTGCAAATCACCTGTAGTGTATGGTACAAGTGTTACAGCTCACAGGCTGTGCAAATCACCTGTAGTGTATGGTACAAGTGTTACAGCTCTTAGGCTGTGCAAATCACCTGTAGTGTATGGTACCGGTGTTACAGATATCAGGCTGTGCAAATCACTTACAACAAACAGGATTCTAGCGTCATTTTCCAGATTTGTGTTGGGTCGGAGGCTGATCAAACCATTGGAGCTATTGACTGAGAAAAATGATGATGTGGCATCATCTCCAATCATGTCATAGGTTACACGGTTGAATGGATCCTGTAATGATATAGAATATTAAATTAAGTTATAGATGTTAACCTAATCCGAGATGCAGGATCAACAGTAATATGGCTAACTGAAAGATCGATAGCACTACCTACACCCAGCCAAAAGATTTATAGCACTACCTACACCCACCTGAATGATCATAGCACTACCTACACCCAGCCAAAAGATTTATATCACTACCTACACCCACCTGAATGATCATAGCACTACCTACACCCAGCCAAAAGATTTATATCACTACCTACACCCACCTGAACGATTTATAGCACTAACTACACCCACCTGAATGATTCATAGCACTACCTACACCCAGCCAAAAGATTCATAGCACTACCTACACCCAGCCAAAAGATTCATAGCACTACCTACACCCAGCCAAAAGATTTATATCACTACCTACACCCACCTGAACGATTTATAGCACTAACTTAACTTATAGCAATGCCTCTAGCCGACTGAATCATAGTAATACAATACTTACAGACCAACTTCATGCAACCCCTCAACACATCAACCCCACAACTACACAACCAATCAACACATCAACATATCAACCCTCAACATATCAACCCTCAACATAAACATATCAAACCCTCAACATCAACCCCTCAACATATCAACCCCACAACTACACAACCAATCAACAAATCAACCTCAACATATAACCCCCAACAAAACCCCCCTCAACATATCAACCCCTCAACATATCAACCCCTCAACATATCAACCCCTCAACATATCAACCCCTCAACATATCAACCCCTCAACATATCAAACCCACAACATCAACCCCTCAACTACACAACCAATCAACACCCAAGTTTCACCAACAGCCCCAGCCCTCCAACTACAACCATTGAACAACAACATTCCAAACAATCAACCTCTAAATAACAACCAATCAAAGGGAATAAAACTATAACTTACAACATTATCCTGGTCAATGGCACTGGTTTTATAGACGGAAGCGAACTCGGAATGAGTCTCTTGTATCTGTATAGCATATGGCTCGTTCACAAACTGTGGCGGGAAATTATTCCTGTTCACTTGGATGAAAATATCGGCAAGGATGTTCGTATCCAAGGAAATCGGTGTACCCAGATCATATGCATATCCTTGAATCTAAACAAAAATCAAAATAATAATTAGTAATGGCAACCATTATTCAAATATTCGTTTGACGAATAAACACATGAATATCCGATTATTGTCATACGATATGAATATCCGATTATTGTCATACGATATGAATATCCGATTATTGTCATACGATATGAATATCCGATTATTGTCATACGATATGAATATCCGATTATTGTCATACGATATGAATATCCGATTATTGTCATACGATATGAATATCCGATTATTGTCATACGATAAGAATATCCGATTATTGTCATACGATAAGAATATCCGATTATTGTCATACGATATGAATATTTGGAAAACAAATACAATATGAATATTTGGAAAACAAATACAATATGAATATTTGGAAAACAAATACAATATGAATATTTGGAAAACAAATACGATATGAATATTTGGAAAACAAATAACAGTTTAAATATATGGTCCAAAATGAAACAAAACTGTTATAAAATTAAGATAGGTCGTAGTTTCAATCGAATTCCATCAAATAACAAAACATAGTTACAGCTTCATTTAAACACATTTAAATCGCCCCCTTGGAATGGGGAATACCGGTATTCCTCTTGGGACCCAGCAAATCTCCCGTTTGACCCCTAATAAAATTAATAGTCTTTCAGATGGGACTTTAAACCGCGGTCTTGTGTCGGTGCTTTACACTGTGCACGTAAAAGAATCAGAGGAGGCTCTGGAATGGGTCTCTGTATCATTGCACTATCCTCCAAAAATCTAAAATGACTATAATCTTTTCAGGAGGCGTCGCTCATATGGGCAACCGGTAGCGACGATAAACGTAAAAAAAAAAGGTTCCCATGCAGCTAGAAACTGAAATATGTGGTTTCCAACTCATCTAACAATTTTATATACAGGCTTTTGTTGATATTCGTTTTAAATAAGACCTTACTTTCCCAGTGCTCGGACATATAACCAGTAAACCCAACCCTGTGCTAAACATACACAACCCATTAAACACTGGTATGCGTCGGTTCTATCCAACAAAACCACTATCCATGCATTATCTATTTTTAGAGACTATCCACGAAGAAAGACCAATTTGGTGGTCTTTACAGACTGTAAATCAATGGACATATCAGAATATTACCTCTTAATACCACAACTACATTCAAACGCGCTCGAAATACCGATATTATAGACCACTTTGTATTAACCACATGACCACATTTTCAGTTACCATTTGTGTTTATTAGGGACTTTTAGCCTTTCCTTTTGGTGGTCTCTTAAATACATGGGATGTCTGATTAGCGCAGTGGTTAGCATGGTCGCTTCTCACCAATGCAACCCGGGTTCGATCCTCAGACCGGGAAGTATGCGAGATGGTACGGAGGTCGCCAGATCGGACAGGTGGGTTTTCTCCGGATATTCCGGTTTCCTCCCACACGAATGACCACATTTACGCTTTCATCCGCACCAACGAGAGTGATTAATATAAGTTGTTAAAACTTGCTTCACAATCATAAAATAAATAAAGATTAAAAACTTTAAAAATAGATGTTTGGCTGTACTTATTTTATAGTATAAATATTTCAAATTCAGACGTACAACAAAGTTTTGCTGCACATTAGTGTCCGTCGAGTAGACAGATTTACGAAGCATCACAGCGCCCGTTACAGAATCCACGGAGAAGTATTCTAGGTCCCCTGTATCACCACGCAACTCGTAGCGAACAACATTATGTGGAGCCTGAAATTAGAACACATGATCAAATGTGCGAGATAATATGAAAAGCAGCAGTATTTAATTGACTAAATCATTTACCTTGAAGAGCTAATGTAACAAGATGATGGCAGATCATTGCTATATGTCTATATAATTGCCAACATACCGATTGTGATCAGATGATGGCAGATCATTGCTATATGTCTATATAATTGCCAATATACCGATTGTGATCAGATGATGGCAGATCATTGCTATATGTCTATATAATTGCCAACATACCGATTGTGATCAGATGATGGCAATCATTGCTATATGTCTATATAATTGCCAATATACCGATTGTGATCAGATGATGGCAGATCATTGCTATATGTCTATATAATTGCCAACATACCGATTGTGATCAGATGATGGCAGATCATTGCTATATGTCTATATAATTGCCAATATACCGATTGTGATCAGATGATGGCAGATCATTGCTATATGTCTATATAATTGCCAACATACCGATTGTGATCAGATGATGGCAGATCATTGCTATATGTCTATATAATTGCCAATATACCGATTGTGATCAGATGATGGCAGATCATTGCTATATGTCTATATAATTGCCAACATACCGATTGTGATCAGATGATGGCAGATCATTGCTATATGTCTATATAATTGCCAATATACCGATTGTGATCAGATGATGGCAGATCATTGCTATATGTCTAAAATTGCTATATGTCTATATAATTGCCAACATACCGATTGTGATCAGATGATGGCAGATCATTGCTATATGTCTATATAATTGCCATATACCGATTGTGATCAGATGATGGCAGATCATTGCTATATGTCTATAATTGCCAACATACCGATTGTGATCAGATGATGGCAGATCAGTGCTATATGTCTATATAATTGCCAATATACCGATTGTGATCAGATGATGGCAGATCATTGCTATATGTGTATATAATTGCCAATATACCGATTGTGATCAGATGATGGCAGATCAGTGCTATATGTGTATATAATTGCCAATATACCGATTGTGATCAGATGATGGCAGATCATTGCTATATGTCTATAATTGCCAACATACCGATTGTGATCAGATGATGGCAGATCAGTGCTATATGTGTATATAATTGCCAATATACCGATTGTGATCAGATGATGGCAGATCAGTGCTATATGTGTATATAATTGCCAATATACCGATTGTGATCAGATGATGGCAGATCAGTGCTATATGTGTATATAATTGCCAATATACCGATTGTGATCAGATGATGGCAGATCATTGCTATATGTCTATATAATTGCCAATATACCGATTGTGATCAGATGATGGCAGATCATTGCTATATGTCTATAATTGCCAACATACCGATTGTGATCAGATGATGGCAGATCATTGCTATATGTCTATAATTGCCAACATACCGATTGTGATCAGATGATGGCAGATCAGTGCTATATGTGTATATAATTGCCAATATACCGATTGTGATCAGATGATGGCAGATCAGTGCTATATGTGTATATAATTGCCAATATACCGATTGTGATCAGATGATGGCAGATCAGTGCTACATGTGTATATAATTGCCAATATACCGATTGTGATCAGATGATGGCAGATCAGTGCTATATATGTCTATAATTGCCAACATACCGATTGTGATCAGATGATGGCAGATCATTGCTATATGTCTATAATTGCCAACATACCGATTGTGATCAGATGATGGCAGATCATTGCTATATGTCTATATAATTGCCAACATACCGATTGTGATCAGATGATGGCAGATCAGTGCTATATGTATATATAATTGCCAATATATCGATTGTGATCAGATGATGGCAGATCATTGCTATATGTCTATATAATTGCCAATATACCGATTGTGATCAGATGGCATAAAAATACGACGGTTTTGTAACAAATATTTTATTTCAAATAAGAAAATTAGGTATTGTTTTCACTGCTTTGGGGCGAGGAAAATGTGAGATGGATTGATGTATATACTGACCGTTGTATCCAGATCATTAGCTGTCATGTAGATAATGGGCATTCCAACAGGCTGTGTATCCAGGATAGTCCTACTCATCTGTTGGGGCTGAAACACTGGCGGGAACAAGTTACGATTCACGTAAATCATCACCACTGTAATATCTGATCGGCGAGGATTACCGCCATCCTGTACTCTCACTCGAACCTGCATATTTGAGATTAAAGAATGAATATCTTTGAAACTTTCTACAATATTATACATGCACCTACTAACTTATTCCACTGCGACATCTGATTCTAGACAATAAGACAATGAACAGATGAGTGGTACATGTATACAGTAACTCAAGAGATGTTGGTCGAGTTGAATTTTATGGTGTAAACAGTACAGATTATTTATGTAACAAACAGCTCCAAGCATAACTCAAAATCATCATTTTAGGAAAATGCAGTCGCAATTTATGTTGCAATGAAGGAGGGGGGGGGGGGAGAAGTTGGAAGTTATTTATGGAATATTGAAACTAAGTCTGGATTCTACTAGAAACAGAAGAAAATGTGCCTGTCGCACAGTTATCTTGTGGAGAAAGTAGTGATATACTCCCTCCAAGAAATTGGCCAAACTCCCCTTCCGAGAAATTGGCCAAACTCACCTACCGAGAAATTGGCCAAGCTCCCCTTCCGAGAAATTGGCCAAGCTCCCCTTCCTAGAAATTGGCCAAACTCCCCTTCCGATAAATTGGCCAAACGCCCCTTTTGAGAAATTGGCCAAGCTCACCTACCGAGAAATTGGCCAAGCTCCCCTTCTGAGAAATTGGCCAAGCTCCCCTTCCGAGAAATTGGCTAATGGGAAATAAGAGAGAGAGAAGCCAAAATCCCACTTTGGAGAAAGACAATTTCCCCCTTTGGAGAAGTGCACAGGAAGGTTCATATGTATGTTGGAGGAGAATTAAGTAAGATCATAAACCGACTATAACCAAATAGATAACTTGCATAGTAAGTGTGGGTGCTAACCAAATAGATCACTTACATTGTAAGTGTGGGTGCTAACCAAATAGATCACTTACATAGTAAGTGTGGGTGCTAACCAAATAGATCACTTACATAGTAAGTGTGGGTGCTAACCAAATAGATCACTTACATAGTAAGTATGGGTGCTAACCAAATAGATCACTTACATTGTAAGTGTGGGTGCTAACCAAATAGATCACTTACATTGTAAGTGTGGGTGCTAACCAATTAGATCACTTACATAGTAAGTATGGGTGCTAACCAAATAGATCACTTACATAGTAAGTGTGGGTGCTAACCAAATAGATCACTTACATAGTAAGTGTCGGTGCTTTCAGCTGAAATTGAAGAACGCAGAAAGATCCTTCCACTAGCTGCTTCAATAGTGAAGAATGTTGTCGCAGAGTCATCTCCAATAATGTCATATTCCAAGCTGTTGAAGGGCGACTGAAAAATGTACAAAACGTTCAACAATTTACCGCATATATGGTTTCGTAGAGCAAGAAACAAAGTAGGGATATGCTTAGTAACCAGACTACTTGCTCCAGCGATATGCTTAGTAACCAGACTACCTACTCCAGCGATATGCTTAGTAACCAGACTACTTGCTCCAGTGATATGCTTAGCAACCAGACTACTTGCTCCAGCGATATGCTTAGTAACCAGACTACTTGCTCCAGCGATATGCTTAGTAACCAGACTACCTGCTCCAGCGATATGCTTAGAAACCAGACTACCTGCTCCAGCAATATGCTTAGTAACCAGACTACTTGCTCCAGCGATATGCTTAGTAACCAGACTACTTGCTCCAGCGATATGCTTAGTAACCAGACTACTTGCTCCAGCGATATGCTTAGTAACCAGACTACTTGCTCCAGCGATATGCTTAGTAACCAGACTACTTGCTCCAGCGATATGCTTAGTAACCAGATTACTTGCTCCAGTGATATGCTTAGTAACCAGACTACTTGCTCCAGCGATATGCTTAGTAACCAGACTACTTGCTCCTGCGATATGCTTAGTAACCAGACTACTTGCTCCAGCGATATGCTTAGTAACCAGACTACTTGCTCCAGCAATATGCTTAGTAACCAGACTACTTGCTCCACGATATGCTTAGTAACCAGACTACTTGCTCCAGCGATATGCTTAGAAACCAGACTACTTGCTCCAGTACTAGAATATATCATTAATTGCTGCCAGATACCAGATTATTATCATTATTAACAATCGTATACATGTACATCGTCCTAGACTGCAATGATGCAATCACATATTGTCAGAATAGCATCATCATCAACAACATAACTAAATACTGCCACCGCTTTCAACCAAATACTTAAATTTAGTTTCAATCACATACATCTATATATCCACCAGTTTCAATCACATACATCTATATATCCACCAGTTTCAATCACATACATCTATATATCCACCAGTTTCAATCACATACATCTATATATCCACCAGTTTCAATCACATACATCTATATATCCACCAGTTTCGATCACACACATCTATATATCCACCAGTTTCAATCACACATCTATATATCAACCAGTTACAATCACATACATCTATATATCAACCAGTTACAATCACATACATCTATATATCCACCAGTTTCAATCACACATCTATATATCCACCAGTTACAATCACACATCTATATATCCACCAGTTACAATCACATACATCTATATATCCACAAGTTACAATCACATACATCTATATATCCACCAGTTTCAATCACACATCTATATATCCACCAGTTTCAATCACATACATCTATATATCCACCAGTTTCAATCACATACATCTATATATCCACCAGTTTCAATCACATACTTCTATATATCCACCAGTTTCAATCACACACATCTATATATCCACCAGTTACAATCACATACATCTATATATCCACAAGTTTCAATCATATACATCTATATATCCACCAGTTTCAATCACACATCTATATATCCACCAGTTTCAATCACATACATCTATATATCCACCAGTTTCAATCACATACATCTATATATCCACCAGTTTCAATCACACACATCTATATATCCACCAGTTACAATCACATACATCTATATATCCACAAGTTTTAATCACATACATCTATATATCAACCAGTTACAATCACATACATCTATATATCCACCAGTTTCAATCACATACATCTATATATCCACCAGTTTCAATCACATACATCTATATATCCACCAGTTTCAATCACATACATCTATATATCCACCAGTTTCAATCACATACATCTATATATCAACCAGTTACAATCACATACATCTATATATCCACCAGTTTCAATCACATACATCTATATATCCACCAGTTACAATCACATACATCTATATATCCACCAGTTACAATCACATACATCTATATATCAACCAGTTACAATCACATACATCTATATATCCACCAGTTTCAATCACATACATCTATATATCCACCAGTTTCAATCACACACATCTATATATCCACCAGTTTCAATCACATACATCTATATATCCACAAGTTTCAATCATATACATCTATATATCCACCAGTTTCAATCACACACATCTATATATCCACCAGTTACAATCACATACATCTATATATCCACCAGTTACAATCACATACATCTATATATCCACCAGTTTCAATCACATACATCTATATATCCACCAGTTTCAATCACATACTTCTATATATCCACCAGTTTCAATCACATACATCTATATATCCACAAGTTTCAATCACATACTTCTATATATCCACCAGTTTCAATCACATACATCTATATATCCACAAGTTTCAATCACATACTTCTATATATCCACCAGTTTCAATCACATACATCTATATATCCACAAGTTTCAATCACACATATCAATATATCCCATCAGTTTAATGACATATCAATATATCCCATCAGTTTAAATGACATATCAATATATCCCATCAGTTTCATTGACATATATCAATATATCCCATCAGTTTCAATGACATATCAATATATCCCATCAATTTCAATGACCGATATCAATATATCCCATCAATTTCAATGACATATCAATATATCCCATCAATTTAGTTTATACAAATTTATTTTAGCTCGATTGCGAAACAAGTTATTTCAACTTATATAAATCACTCTCGAGACCTCATTCCTGATGGATTCCATCGCCACGAGGGAGAGAAGAGGCAACGTGGAATTTAAATGCCTTGCCTAAGGGCACAATCGTAACGGCTCCAGTGGGGCTCGAACTCCGGACCTTTCGCACCTGAAGCGAACGCGCATCCACTGCGCTATCACGACTTCCTAATCAATTTCAATGACATATATCAATATATCCCATCAATTTCAATGACAGATATCAATATATCCCATCAGTTTAATGTAGGGATGTCAACGAGTAGTGATTTTGGTACTCGAGTACTCGGAAAGGTATTCGATCGAGTACTCAAGTACTCGGTTACCGTTACAGTGGGAACGAACTGTATTCCTGCAAGGAATCTTATAGTCCGGGGCAACGATTTGTAGCAAATTACGGAACTCTTCCCCTTCCACTATACTGAGAGGAACATAGTCTGATATGATCATATCCGCTATGACTTGCACGATTGTATTTCGCGTTGGCAGACGATCTCTTCAAGAATGAAGTCATAGGCATCTGTTTCGCTGTGCCATTAGAGGCGAGGCCTTCTGCTAGATGCTTCAGCCTCAGATGATTATGCAGGTTGGTAGTGCCACCAGTAAATGTCAGACTGGCATCGCACAACTTGCAAGAAACAGTCTTGTCAAGTCTTGCAAAGTACTTCGATACCACATATTTAGGTGGAGGCATTCTCACAATTCACTTATATTACTATACTACTATTATATTCTAAAGATTTCTTCACAGTTTAACAGCGTTAACGTTAATGGCAAAAGTTACGATATTTATTATTTAACAACTATTTCGGTATTGCCCTGCTATGGGTAGCTGCTTAAAGTTCTAAATTGAGTAATCAATTAAGTATCAATTATTATATCAAAACAAGTTCCGACCACCAGACAAAAGATGTCATTCACACGACAGACAATCAGACGACCCGCCTCAGTAATGACGACACTGATTTGCATCAAACTTACGCTTCCCAATAAAGTTGAATCAACACCTTAATTATTCGGTCACTGTGGCCGGCTCTTTGTGATATACAGGTATTGTTAATCACCATGACACGCTGTATATTGCATTGTTTGGCATAGCGGAAGTTTCGCTAATCCCACTGATCACGATTTGTTCACAGGCAACTCCGTATTTGCGCAAAATAAAGATTTGCTGATTTTATTTTTTTAATCGAGTACTCGATTATCTGAAAAGTATTCGATACTCGGACGTTCGATCGAGTATTCGAGTACTCGAGTACTCGTTGACATCCCTAGTTTAATGACATATCAATATATCCCAACAGTTTAAATGACATATCGATATATCCCATCAGTTTAAATGACAGATATCAATATATCCCATCAGTTTAATGACATATCAATATATCCCATCAGTTTAAATGACAGATATCACTATATCTCATCAGTTTAATGACATATCAATATATCCCATCAGTTTAAATGACATATCAATAATATCCAATCAGTTTAAATGACAGATACCAATATATCCCATCAGTTTAAATGACATATCAATATATCCCTTCAGTTTAAATGACAGATATCAATATATCCAATCAGTTTAAATGACATATCAATATATCCCATCAGTTTAAATGACATATCAATAATATCCAATCAGTTTAAATGACAGATATCAATATATCCAATCAGTTTAAATGACAGATATCAATATATCCAATCAGTTTAAATGACAGATATCAATAATATCCAATCAGTTTAATGACATATCAATATATCCCATCAGTTTAAATGACAGATATCAATATATTCAATCAGTTTAAATGACAGATATCAATATATCCAATCAGTTTAAATGACAAATATCAATAAATCCCATCAGTTTAAATGACAGATACCAATATATCCCATCAGTTTAATGACAGATACCAATATATCCCATCAATAATGTACCTGTGTATCCCCATCAGTTTCAATGACAGATACCAATATATATATCCCATCAGTTTCAATGACAGATACCAATATATCCCATCAGTTTAATGACAGATATCAATATATCCCATCAGTTTAATGACAGATACCAATATATCCCATCAATAATGTACCTGTGTATCCCCATCAGTTTCAATGACAGATACCAATATATCCCATCAGTTTCAATGATAGATATCAATATATCCCATCAATAATGTACCCGTGTATCCCCATCAGTTTCAATGACAGATATCAATAAATCCCATCAGTTTCAATGACAGATATCAATATATCCCATCAGTTTCAATGACAGATATCAATATATCCCATCAGTTTCAATGACATATATCACTATATCTCATCAGTTTCAATGACAGATACCAATATATCCCATCAGTTTCAATGACAGATACCAATATATCCCATCAGTTTCAATGACAGATATCAATATATCCCATCAGTTTCAATGACAGATACCAATATATCCCATCAGTTTCAATGACAGATATCAATATATCCCATCAATAATGTACCCGTGTATCCCCATCAGTTTCAATGACAGATATCAATATATCCCATCAATAACGTACCCGAGTATCCCCATCAGTTTCAATGACAGATACCAATATATCCCATCAGTTTCAATGACAGATACCAATATATCCCATCAGTTTCAATGACAGATACCAATATATCCCATCAGTTTCAATGACAGATATCAATATATCCCATCAATAATGTACCCGTGTATCCCCATCAGTTTCAATGACAGATATCAATATATCCCATCAATAATGTACCCGTGTATCCCCATCAGTTTCAATGACAGATACCAATATATCCCATCAATAATGTACCCGTGTATCCCCATCAGTTTCAATGACAGATATCAATATATCCCATCATTAACGTACCTGAGTATCCCTATCAGTTGCAGATACTCGGATGACTACATTGTTGATTACTTGGTTCCGGTCAATGTTCAGTGAATATGGTTCATCTTCGAAAACTGGAGGAAACTGGTTCCTCAAGATATCTACAATCAATAAAGCCTCAGCAAATCTCACTGGGGTACCACCATCACGTGCGACCATAGATACCTGAAAATCAAGTACATTTACATGTTGTAGCATAACAATTAAAACATATACAAATTAAAGAACATATGTTCTGGGAATGCTCCTCCGCTCCACACAAATCATGTGGAACTGCCCGAGTTCATATTTAGAGTGATTAATATAAGTTGAAAGAACTTGTTTCGCAATCGAGCTAAAATAAATTTGTATACAATAAAAAATAAAAATATTACAGTAACTTTTACATATGAATTGATAGGTTTCATCATATTAAATAGTGAGCGAAATGATGTCGCAAATTTTATATTATTTTAATGAAATTTTATATTTCTCTTATGAAATGCCACAAATGTATACCCGGTACCAAATTTTGAACATTTTATTTCATATTTAAAAATAAAAATAATTGAAAAAGATATTGTATCGATATCGACTACAACATCGACGAACATAATCTTAAATGGAATAACTTTGCTGAACATAATCTTAAATGGAATAACTTTGCTGAACATAATCTTAAATGGAATAACTTTGCTGAACATAATCTTAAATGGAATAACTTTGCTGAACATAATCTAAAATGGAATAACTTTGCGGAACATAATCTTAAATGGAATAACTTTGCTGAACATAATCTAAAATGGAATAACTTTGCGGAACATAATCTTAAATGGAATAACTTTGCTGAACATAATCTAAAATGGAATAACTTTGCGGAACATAATCTTAAATGGAATAACTTTGCTGAACATAATCTAAAATGGAATAACTTTGCGGAACATAATCTTAAATGGAATAACTTTGCGGAACATAATCTTAAATGGAATAACTTTGCTGAACATAATCTAAAATGGAATAACTTTGCGGAACATAATCTTAAATGGAATAACTTTGCGGAACATAATCTTAAAATGGAATAACTTTGCTAAGAAACGTAAGAAATGATTTTATCGATTAATTTCTATATTTAACTTTCTGTAATATATATCCTATCCTACTACATTCTTTGATACTTTCTCCACTTTGCAAAAATGCATGGATAATTGCATATGGCTACATGTCTTTCTAAAATATTATTTGTGCATATGTATTCACGTTATGTATGCTTGTAAAATGGAATGAAAAATAAATTTTAAAAAACAATTCAATCAACAGACTATCATATGTCGTGGCACATGACTTGATATTCTGTGTTTTTAAACAAATAACGAATCTACCGTTGTTAAATCTGCAATAAACAGTTAAAATCTGTATTATATGGCTGTTGAATTTTACTCCGCCGACAAAATAACACACACATTTTTATTCGTTCGTGGAATGATATTGGGTCTACAGCATGCATGGTTAATCCATGCATTCTAACTCCAATCCGTGTATAATTCATCATAAACAACGACAAGACAAATACTACTTCCTATTTATTCAGTGTAAACAACAGATTGTCGCACGTCATTATTCAGGACACGGGTGTAAATAACATATTAAATTTACTATTATACAGTCAAAATTTAATACAATCAAACCGGTGCTAAAGGCCACCTTCAAATAAAGGTCGCATATGAAAAACCTGTCTCTAAAAGACCACCATTTTTCTCTCCCATCGAACCATTTTCAATGCATTTTAATTGAGAGGCCACCTGCCAATGCAACAAAGCCCACTTTTTGACTTTCCCCGAGGGTGGCCTTTATAGACAGGTTTGACTGTACTTATTAAAACTTCACATATTACTGTCTTCTATACTTGTGCCCTTTTGAAATGGATAAGAACCAGTGGAATATTTTAAACACACTTCGGTGTTTTAACGATTTTTGTTTTTAAGAGACATTAATAATGTGGGAAACGCCTGAGCAGGTGGAAGCCTGTACCGCCTATAGGTACCATGTACGAGACACATTTACACAAAATATACATGAAAAAGAACATAAAACTTGCAAATACAGGTCTATAATATATATATTTTTTTCCATTAACTGATCACTTCAGTCTATAGCCCGGTGCAATTAAATGATTCTTATTTTGAAAGTAATTATTAGAAGTAATTCTGGTTGTTCGATTTGAACATTTATCTTCTAAGAATTCTTTCTCTTCCGCATTTCCAGCTGAAGAGGCAATATTGGAGAGCGTATACATGTCCACTACGGTTATGTGTAAATTGAGCAGGAATATAGCACTAGATACACGTTTCCGGTGTAAAAAAAGTAATAAAACGAAGTGTCAGTTGCAGTGTTACGTACGGGCTATGATTTTCGGGGTTGTGGGCTTTTCAAAAAATCCAGACAATGCAGCTATAGTTAGAAATATTTCTGTCAAATGACAAATTCTGGAATAGGATTTTATAGTATAATCGAACCAGGTTCAACTATAATTAATTAGGAACCTCGGACTTAAAAAGGAACTAAAATTGCTATTGGTAACAAAATCAAAACCACAACTTACATTCAATTGGTTGACGCCCGTACCGGTGAGGCTGGTACGTAGATATACCTGACCGCTAGTAGACGGCATGTAGAACAAGTCATTGTTCTGAGATGTGCCAGATATGTAGTAGCTCACTGTATTGTATGGAGACTGTAAATAAACAAAATCTTTTCAATGTTCTATTCCAACAATAGCTACAGGTATTTGGAGGATTAGGGGCTATTAAAAAACCCACAAGGCCAGCCAGTGCACCAGTCTCGGGGGGGAACCAAACCCAGAGCACCAGTCTCGGGGGGGGAACCAAACCCAGAGCACCAGTCTCGGGGGGGGGCAAACCCAGAGCACCAGTCTCGGGGGGGGGGGGGCCATACCCAGAGCACCAGTCTCTGGGGAGGCCATACCCAGAGCACCAGTCTCTGGGGGGGCCATACCCAGAGCACCAGTCTCTGGGGGGGGCCATACCCAGAGCACCAGTCTCTGGGGGGGCCATACACAGAGCACCAGTCTCTGGGGGGGGGCCATACCCAGAGCACCAGTCTCTGGGGGGGGGCCATACCCAGAGCATCAGTCTCTGGGGGGCCATACCCAGAGCACCAGTCTCTGGGGGGCCAAACCCAGAGCACCAGTCTCAGGGGGGCCAAACCCAGTGCACCAGTCGGGCCACAACAAGCAGTGCACCAGTCGGGCCACACCCAGTGCACCAGTTGGGCCACACCCAGTGCACCAGTCGTGCCACACCCAGTGCACCAGTCGTGCCACACCCAGTGCACCAGTCGTGCCACACCAAGTGCACCAGTCGTGCCACACCCAGTGCACCAGTCGTGCCACACCCAGTGCACCAGTCGGGCCACACCCAGTGCACCAGTCGGGCCACACCCAGTGCACTAGTCGTGCCACACCCAGTGCACCAGTCGGGCCACACCCAGTGTACCAGTCGGGCCACACCCAGTGCACCAGTCGGGCCACACCCAGTGCACCAGTCGTGCCACACCCAGTGCACCAGTCGGCCACCCAGTGCACCAGTCGGGCCACACCCAGTGCACCAGTCGGGCCACACCCAGTGCACCAGTCTGGCCACACCCAGTGCACCAGTCAGGCAACACCAAGTGCACCAGTCGGGCCACAAGCAGTGCACCAGTCGGGCCACACCAAGTGCACCAGTCGGGCCACACCAAGTGCACCAGTCGGGCCACAACCTGTGCACCAGTCAGGCCACAAGCAGTGCATCAGTCGGGCCACAAGCAGTGCACCAGTCGGGCCACACCCAGTGCACCAGTCGGGCCACACCCAGTGCACCAGTCGGGCCACACCAAGTGCACCAGTCGGGCCACACCCAGTGCACAAGTCATATCACAACCAGTGCACCAGTCAGGCCACACCCAGTGCACCAGTCGGGCCACAACCAGTGCACCAGTCGGGCCACAAGCAGTGCACCAGTCGAGCAACAAGCAGTGCACCAGTCGGGCCACAAGCAGTGCACCAGTCGGGCCACAAGCAGTGCACCAGTCGAGCCACAAGCAGTGCACCAGTCGAGCAACAAGCAGTGCACCAGTCGAGCAACAAGCAGTGCACCAGTCGAGCAACAAGCAGTGCACCAGTCGAGCAACAAGCAGTGCACCAGTCATGCCATAACTAGTGCAGCAGGTAGACCACAATTAGTGTACCAATTAGGCCATAAACACATTGATATATACATGTACTATATTTACTATATTTTTACTTATACTTTTATTGTAGCAGTTTACCTTAAGATCCTGATCATTGGCCCGTACAGTGTACACAGGAGTGGCAACATTGTGTGTCTCAAGGATAGAGGTCCGGTACAAATTTTGGGGTATCCACACAGGTGAAAACTCGTTGCGCTCTACACTAACTGTAAGAATTGAATCGCTGAAGCAGGGATTATACCCACCATCTGTGGCTCTTACACGGATCTGAAAGAAAAATGAACTGGTACTCAAATGTCTAAACAGGCTTTATAATGACCCTACCATAATTGATAAAGGGTCATTTTTTATCTATTTTATTCTATGTTTGTTTGTATTGAGAAAATGAGTGTGTTTGTTTTACGTTTATCGTCGCTACCGGTTGCCCATATGAACGACACCTCCTGAAGAGATTAGTCATTTTAGATTTTTGGAGGATAATAGTGCAATGATACAGAGAGAGAGACCCATTCCAGAGTCTCCTGGTTCGTTTACATGCACAGTGTAAAGCACTGACACGAGACCTCGGCTTAACATCCCATCTGAAAGACTATTTTATTAGGGTCAGACATGGGATCGAACATGCGATCCCTGGATTACAAGTCCAGCACGTTACCTCAGGACTACAGATCCGTCTGTCAAAAAAGGAGCATGATCTATTTATAGTAACAAGTCGGCCATCTAGTCATAACAGATGGACTTACCCTGTAGACAGGTTGGTTATCAGCAATAAGCCCGCTGCTGGACACATAGATGTAACCAAGATTTTGATCAATTCTGAAGAGAACTGGAGCATTGTCATCACCAATAAGACTGTATGTAATAGTACTGAAACGACCCTGCAATTAAAAGAGAAGAAACATGGTTGAAGAATTGTATGAAACAACTCCCGGGAAATGGATTTAACAATTCAAACACTTTGGAAACGGTATGGCAGTGTGGAAACGGTATGGTAGTGTGGCGACGGTATGGTAGTGTGGAAACGGTATGGCAGTGTGGAAACGGTATGGCAGTGTGGAAACGGTATGGCAGTGTGGAAACGGTATGGTAGTGTGGAAACGGTATGGCAGTGTGGAAACGGTATGGTAGTGTGGAAATGGTATGGCAGTGTGGAAACGGTATGGCACTTTGGAAATGGCATGGCAATGTGGAAACGGCATGGCAGTGTGGAAACGGCATGGTAGTGTGGAAACGGTATGGCAGTGTGGAAACGGTATGGCAGTGTGGAAACGGTATGGCAGTGTGGAAACGGTATGGTAGTGTGGAAACGGTATGGCAGTGTGGAAATGGTATGGCAGTGTGGAAACGGTATGGCATTGTGTGGAAACGGTATGGTATTGTGTGGAAATGGTATGGCAGTGTGGAAACGGTATGGCAGTGTGGAAACGGTATGGCATGTGGAAACGGTATGGTAGTGTGGAAACGGTATGGTAGTGTGGAAACGGTATGGCAGTGTGGAAATGGTATGGTAGTGAGGAAACGGTATGGCAGTGTGGAAACAGTATGGCAGTGTGGAAACGGTATGGCAGTGTGGAAACGGTATGGCAGTGTGGAAACGGTATGGCATTGTGTGGAAACGGTATGGCATTGTGTGGAAACGGTATGGCATTGTGTGGAAACGGTATGGCAGTGTGGAAATGGTATGGTAGTGTGGAAACGGTATGGCAGTGTGGAAACGGTATGGCAGTGTGGAAACGGTATGGCATTGTGTGGAAACGGTATGGCAGTGTGGAAACGGTATGGCAGTGTGGAAACGGTATGGTAGTGTGGAAACGGTATGGCAGTGTGGAAACGGTATGGCAGTGTGGAAACGGTATGGCATTGTGTGGAAACGGTATGGCATTGTGTGGAAACGGTATGGCATTGTGTGGAAACGGTATGGCAGTGTGGAAATGGTATGGTAGTGTGGAAACGGTATGGCAGTGTGGAAACGGTATGGCAGTGTGGAAACGGTATGGTAGTGTGGAAACGGTATGGCATTGTGTGGAAACGGTATGGCAGTGTGGAAACGGTATGGCAGTGTGGAAACGGTATGGTAGTGTGGAAACGGTATGGTAGTGTGGAAACGGTATGGCATTGTGTGGAAACGGTATGGCAGTGTGGAAACGGTATGGCAGTGTGGAAACGGTATGGTAGTGAGGTGAACAATTGTGTAAACCATCATCCCAATACCATCACAAGTTGTCAAGTTATCCGATAAATCTTCGACAGCCAACTGGATCCTGGAGACGGGGTTTGGGCAGATGAACATGACATGTCTTATTAACTGTTCTCAAAGAGAAGCACCGCCCGATGCCATAATCTAATCTACCGTCATTTGCTATGTATAACGCGCACTTTTATTACTGAAATCCTTGAGTGCGCATTATACACGGGTACACAGCCTTCACAACATTTTTTTCCAGGCGAAATTTCGACCCACATCGTATGTCACATATGACATAGTGGATGCAATGTAGATGTGCGGATTGCCATTCCATTATGATGGGTAAATTGCAGTCATATGCAATGATATATACAAACACACATTAGCCTATGTCAAGAAAAATGAGCATCAACCTAATCCATTCAAATGCTGATCTTACATGTATCCACCAAGTGTGACCTTGACCTTGAAGGAAGCATCATGGGAGTGTAATATGACAGCTCATCTAGTGAAGCATAACACGTGTGTGAGGCATAACACGTGTGCGAGGCATAACACGTGTGCGAGGCATAACACGTGTGCGAGGCATAACACGTGTGCGAGGCATAACACGTGTGCGAGACATAACACGTGTGAGAGGCATAACACGTGTGTGAGGCATAACACATGTGTGAGGTATAACACATGTGTGAGGCATAACACGTGTGTGAGGCATAACACGTGTGCGAGGTATAACACGTGTGTGAGGCATAACACGTGTGCGAGGTATAACACTTGTGCGAGGAATAACACTTATGCGAGGCATCATCCCTCTAAATCCTTTCATGGTTTGCATGTTTATGTTAATCCATGAAATAAAACCATCTGAACTATTTAAAAGTGCGACATTGAAGGCAGTGACCTTATTGCCAAATCATAATAAGACACCTACATGCTACTTAAGTACACCCAAGCGCTACTCAAAGTACACCCAAGCGCTACGCAAAGTACGCCCAAGCGCTACGCAAAGAATGCCCAAGCGCTACACAAAGAATGCTCAAGCGTTATGCAAAGTACGCCGTAGCGCTACGCAAAGTACGCCCAAGCGCTACTTATTAAGTAGCGCCCAAGCGCTATGCAAAGTAAGCCCAAGCGCTACGCAAAGTACGCCCAAGCGCTATCCAAAGTACGCCCAAGCGTTACGCAAAGTATGCCCAAGCGTTACGCAAAGTATGCCCAAGCGTTACGCAAAGTATGCCCAAGCGTTACGCAAAGTACGCCCAAGCGTTACGCAAAGTACGCCCAAGCGCTACGCAAAGTATGCCCAAGCGCTACGCAAAGTACGCCCAAGCGCTACTTATTAAGTAGCGCCCAAGCGCTATGCAAAGTAAGCCCAAGCGCTACGCAAAGTACGCCCAAGCGCTATCCAAAGTACGCCCAAGCGTTACGCAAAGTATGCCCAAGCGTTACGCAAAGTATGCCCAAGCGCTATGCAAAGTACGCCCAAGCGTTACGCAAAGTACGCCCAAGCGTTACGCAAAGTACGCCCAAGCGCTACGCAAAGTATGCCCAAGCGCTACGCAAAGTATGCCCAAGCGCTACGCAAAGTATGCCCAAGCGCTACGCAAAGTACGCCCAAGCGCTATGCAAAGTACGCTAGCGCTATGCAAAGTACGCCAAGCGCTACGCAAAGTATGCCCAAGCGTTACGCAAAGTACGCCGTAGCGCTATGCAAAGTACGCCCAAGCGCTACGCAAAGTATGCCCAAGCGTTACGCAAAGTACGCCCAAGCGCTATGCAAAGTACGCCCAAGCGCTACGCAAAGTATGCACAAGCGTTACGCAAAGTACGCCGTAGCACTACGCAAAGTACGCCCAAGCGTTACGCAAAGTACGCTGTAGTGCTACGCAAAGTATGCCGTAGCGCTACGCAAAGTATGCCCAAGCGCTACTCAAAGTACACCCAAGCGCTACGCAAAGAATGCCCAAGCGCTACGCAAAGAATGCTCAAGCGTTATGCAAAGTACGCCGTAGCGCTACACAAAGTACGCTCAAGCGCTACCCAAAGTACGCCCAAGCGCTACCCAAAGTATGCCCAAGTGTTACGCAAAGTATGCCCAAGCGCTACGCAAAGTACGCCCAAGCGCTACGCAAAGTACGCCCAAGCGCTATCCAAAGTACGCCCAAGCGCTACGCAAAGTATGCCCAAGCGCTACGCAAAGTATGCCCAAGCGCTACGCAAAGTACGCCAAGCGTTACGCAAAGTACGCCCAAGCGTTATGCAAAGTACGCCCAAGCGTTACGCAAAGTACGCCCAAGCGTTACGCAAAGTACGCCCAAGCGTTACGCAAAGTACGCCCAAGCGTTACGCAAAGTATGCCGTAGCACTACGCAAAGTACTCCCAAGCGTTACGCAAAGTACGCTGTAGCGCTACGCAAAGTATGCCGTAGCGCTACGCAAAGTATGCCCAAGCGCTACGCAAAGTACGTCCATGCGTTACGCAAAGTACACACACATGCGTTACACAAAGTACACACACATGCGTTACACAAAGTACACACACATGCTACTCAAAGTACACACACATGCTACTCAAAGTACACACATGCTACTCAAAGTACACATGTGTTACATAAAATACACACACGTGTTGCATAAAATACACTCATGTGTTACATAAAATACACACATGTGTTACATAAAATACACATGTTACGTAAAGTACACATGCATGCCACAAAGTACACCCACATGTTGTGAAAAGTTCAATATTTTTTAGCATAAATGATTTTACTCACAACAACATCATTATCAATGGCCGAGACATTGAAGATCCTGACGCTAGTAGACTGAGACTGAGGGATATCGAGATCTCTAGGCAAATTGTTGAACACCGGACAATTACTGTTTCTTATCACAGTGATGCTGACCGTCGCCTGGTTGGTGCCCAATTTTGATGGATAGCCAAGATCGTAGGCCCTCACTAACATCTGAAAGTAGATAAGAAATGCACCAGTGTTCGATATATTTTACATGTCAAACGCACAATAAAATAATTTGATATTCAAATACAACATTATAAATAACTGCTGCATTTAACCTCACTGCCTCCAATATAATAAATTTGCTTTCAACTAGATCTTAAAATATAGATTATTAACATGGGTAATTATGTCTGTGCTTGCTGAAACGGTTTTAAGATTGATCATGTTTCACTGCCTTGCAAACAAATTAAACATATAATACCACAACACCAGGGAGCACCCCGATCACAAGGGAGCACCCCGATCACAGGGAGCACCCCGATCACGGGGAGCACCCCGATCACAAGGGAGCACCCCGATCACAAGGGAGCACCCCGATCACAGGGAGCACCCCGATCACAGGGAGCGCTCGATCACAGGGAGCACCCCGATCACAAGGGAGCACCCCGATCACAGGGAGCACCCCGATCACAAGGGAGCACCCCGATCACAGGGAGCACCCCGATCAGGGACCGATCACAGACCCCGATCACAGGGAGCGCTCGATCATAGGGAGCGCTCGATCACAGGGAGCACCCCGATCACATCATAGGGAGCACTCGATCATATGGAGCACTCGATCATATGGAGCACTCGATCATAGGGGGCACTCGATCATAGGGGGCACTCGATCATAGGGGGCACTCGATCATAGGGGGCACTCGATCATAGGGGGCACTCGATCATAGGGGGCACTCGATCATAGGGGGCACTCGATCATAGGGGGCACTCGATCATAGGGGGCACTCGATCATAGGGGGCACTCGATCATAGGGGGCACTCGATCATAGGGGGCACTCGATCATAGGGGGCACTCGATCATAGGGGCCACTCGATCATAGGGGGCACTCGATCATAGGGGGCACTCGATCATAGGGGGCACTCGATCATAGGGGGCACTCGATCATAGGGGGCACTCGATCATAGGGGGCACTCGATCATAGGGGGCACTCGATCATAGGGGGCACTCGATCATAGGGGGCACTCGATCATAGGGGGCACTCGATCATAGGGGGCACTCGATCATAGGGAGCACTCGATCATAGGGAGCACTCGATCATAGGGAGCACTCGATCATAGGGGGCACTCGATCATAGGGGGCACTCGATCACAAGGAGCGCTCGATCACAGGGAGCACTCGATCACAGGGGAGAACTCGATCACAAGGGAGCACTCGATCATAGGGATGAGGCCCCTCACTGTACACTGGTTAAACATTCGGTCATATGACAACTCTCCAGCTATTATTGGTGGAGGTAGACTCTGGGTGCCCCTTAGATTGGCACACGGGTATAAACTACCGACATTCCTTAAGCCAGCTGGGATAGCTTCATCACTTGAACAAATTGGACAACACAAGTGGGATTTAAACCAAATGATTTGAATGTTTAGAGATGCAAAGGTTCTTACAGTGAATGATGTTTGCTGGAAGTTATCTGCAAGTAGTGATCTCCTTACATACACCACACCATCTGTTTCTCTCACGGCAAAGTATGTGAGGGAGTTTCCAGATGAGCCTCCTACAGCTTCGTATCTAACAACATTATGAGGGTCTCGTGTATCGAGATCTGTAGCAAAAACACGTTCAATCTCTTCTCCGAGAGTCTGGTCCTCGTAGATAGTCACGCTGTATTCCATTGGATTGAATTCAGGTGCGAATAAGTTCCTTACAATACTGACAGTCAGCATGGCCGTGTTGTAGCGTGAGGGACTTCCGCCATCATTTACTTGTAGTCTCAACTAAAAATGCAAAGCAGTGGGTTGTTAACGACATTCTTGCATCACGTGTTATTACCAGCACTATGTCATTGATTGGCTCATTAATGTGGTCATTAATACTAAGTGCATGTATGGATAACGAGGCATGCAAGGAAGCCAAATGATAATGGACATAATTCGTATTTTTTGTCGTCTGCTACAATTATGTCAACTATTTATTTATTTTTGTGTTTATTTAAGTGTTGATGGTGAAAGTATTATGAAACTACAAAAAGAAAAATTATAGATACAGATAGATTTCCCAATGTGACGTTGACATTTTGCAATTTTAAAGATTACAAGTTTTCCAGCTATATGCATGTCAATATAAAACTTTACTGAATCATATGTATATTTTCAACGGTCACTCCCGAGTACATACAGACACGGCACCAGTGTACATACAGACACGGTACCAGTGTACATACAGACACGGCACCAGTGTACATACAGACACGGCACCAGTGTACATACAGACACGGCACCAGTGTACATACAGACACGGCACCAGTGTACATACAGACACGGCACCAGTGTACATACAGACACGGCACCAGTGTACATACAGACACGATACATGTTTTCCATTACATATACATGGAAATACCACAGGTTAGGTTTACTTGCCTTGTAATCGGTCAAGGTGTCAAACACAACTCTGGATTTCAGCTTTACATCCCCACTGGTTGCATTGATGGAGAAATATGATGGTGATGTGTCATCTCCGATTATAGAGTAGGTCAGTGTGTTGAACGGTGCCTGAAAAAGTTATCAGTTATACATATTAATGGATGTAAAATTAAAAATAATGTCTAGTTAGCTATCCCCAATACAGCATGCTCAAATCATTCGAAACATGGATACACATGTATTTATGTGTTTCACGTTTATTTATTGTCGCTACCGGTTGCCCATATGAGTGACGCCTCCTGAAGAGATTAGTCATTTTAGATTTTGGAGGATAGTGCACGATACAGACAGAGACCCATTCCAGAGTCCCCTCTGGTTCTTTTACATGCACGGTGTAAAGCACCGACACGAGACCTCGGTTTAACGTCCCATCTGAAAGATTGTTAATTTTATTAGGGTCAGACGGGGGATCGAACTTGCGATCCCTGGATTACAAAATGTATTTACTCTCAAATTATACAGTTAAATAGCAGCAGTGCAGAAAATGGTTCCATATACGGTAATACAGAGTCTGTATATCCTAAATTGGGGTGCTTGAGTGCTTGGAACACTTGGAATACAGAGCAATGCTCTCCCATAAACTGGGTATATAGGTTCCATACACTACAATGTAATATATGTTCCAAATATCCATGCATCCGTATATCTGCTTTTTCATGTGAATATCTAATTTCGTTTTATTCGATTGCATCTTAGAACAGCGAACATTTTATTCACACCATTTTCTTTAATAATTTTCCAAAATCTGAAGGAAATCTTAAAACATACAGTGTACCGTTATCGATGTAGTTTTCATCGATTGCCAAGCTTTTCATGCTTGCCGTAGTGCTAATTACTACAGGTAAGCTTAGTTTAGTGCTAATTCTTAGTAATCCTACACCATCACATACTAACCCGGGTATCATACACGGTCACATACTAACCAGGGTATCATACACTGTCACATACTAACCCGGGTATCATACACTGTCACATACTAACCCGGGTATCATACACTGTCACATATTAACCCGGGTATCATACACTGTCACATACTAACCCGGGTATCAAGATCTCTAGCCGTTGTATCATACACCAGTAATCCTACACAGTCATCATAGACCAGTAATCCTACACAGTCATCATAGACCAGTAATCCTACACTGTCACATACTAACCCGGGTATCATACACTGTCACATACTAACCCGGGTATCATACACTGTCACATACTAACCTGGGTATCATACACTGTCGCATACTAACCCTGGTATCAAGATCTCTAGCAGTTGTATCATAGACCAGTAATCCCACACTGTCACATACTAACCCGGGTATCAAGATCTCTAGCAGTTGTATCATAGACCAGTAATCCAACACCATCACATACTAACCCGGGTATCAAGATCTCTAGCAGTTGTATCATAGACCAGTAATCCAACACCATCACATACTAACCCGGGCATCAAGATCTCTAGCAGTTGTATCATAGACCAGTAATCCAACACCATCACATACTAACCCGGGTATCAAGATCTCTAGCAGTTGTATCATAGACCAGTAATCCAACACCATCACATACTAACCCGGGTATCAAGATCTCTAGCAGTTGTATCATAGACCAGTAATCCCACACTGTCACATACTAACCCGGGTATCAAGATCTCTAGCAGTTGTATCATAGACCAGTAATCCAACACCATCACATACTAACCCGGGTATCAAGATCTCTAGCAGTTGTATCATAGACCAGTAATCCAACACCATCACATACTAACCCGGGTATCAAGATCTCTAGCAGTTGTATCATAGACCAGTAATCCCACACTGTCAATACTAACCCGGGTATCAAGATCTCTAGCAGTTGTATCATAGACCAGTAATCCTGCTAGTGCATCCTCATTGACAGATTTGAAGTAAGGTGCATTAAGAAAAAATGGCGAATTATCGTTGCCAATAACGGAAACAGAGATGTTAACTTCAGCACCCGTCAGCTGAGGTGTTCCGAGATCGTAGGCTTGTGCCTTCATCTGAAATGAACAAATGTTTGTATAGGAAATTGAATGGAAACTAACCGATCTTTGCAACAAGACTACAGTATCATTTAAAAAACAATCGTGACTTAGCCACAATTATGAGCTTAGCCATATTTGAATGGTGTCTTCTTTATGTCATATAGAATCTACAGATGAAACGTTAGTTCAACTTGCCAAATAGTTTGGGTGAATTCGTAAAATGGATATTAACGATTATGGATCGGAAAGCTTTAAGCTACTTTCACGTACTATTCATCCCGATGCTTCATACAACATTTTCATAACACTCTTGACCAAGGAGTTCAGGAGAGTACGGTATTTAAAATGTTCGGCTATGGTGACCATTTTGCATGTCAGAGATGCTCGGCTATGGTGACCATTTTGCATGTCCGAGATGCTCGGCTATGGTGACCATTTTGCATGTCAGATGCTAAGCTATGGTGGCTATTTTGCATGTCAGAGATGCTCGGATATGGTGGCAATTTTGCATGTCAGAGATGCTCGGATATGGTGGCAATTTTGCATGTCAGATGCTCGGCTATGGTGGCCATTTTGCATGTCAGATGCTCGGCTATGGTGGCCATTTTGCATGTCAGATGCTCGGCTATGGTGGCCATTTTGCATGTCAGATGCTCGGCTATGGTGGCCATTTTGCATGTCAGATGCTCGGCTATGGTGGTGATAGAACACTGAAATTCAGTGAATTTATGACCTTGGCGAACAAAAAATGATGTTTCTTCATTCAAATAAGACTTGTACTAGAGTAAATATGGTAATATTACAATGGCATTAATTCATTCAAATAGGACTTGTACTAGAATAAATATGGTAATATTAGGAAGCCATTATTACTTCAATAAAAGGTTAATTTTACCCAAGTATATATTTGAATATTATATATATTATTATATTATTCAATTGAACACAACTTGCAGTTTCACTATTTAGTTGGCACCTGCAACATTGTCACAGATATTTACCTACAATTTGCAGATATTTACCTACAATTTGCAGATATTTACCTATAATTTGCAGTTGTTGTCGGAGTTGATTTATATTGCAGAAAATCTCGTTTTATATAAGAGAATAGAGTTTCAAACCTAAATGCAGACCATATACCATAATGTTCCGACTATATTAGTCAGCCGTAAGGGTAAGACGGAGCATAAATTCTAAATTATCTGGCTTAACAGAGAACCAAATTGTGGTTGACCTACAATTTATGGAAACCTTATACTTACAAAGAAGAAGTTTGATGTGCAGGGGTCATAGAGCAATGACCTACGCAGGGACAGATCTCCTGTCACCGAGTTAATTGCGAAACATTCTAGGTCCTCTGGGCCCTGCGTCAGCTCGTACCGTACAGTGTTGTGAGGAGCCTGTAAATACACACCATTACACTCTCATAACATGGCAATTTATTCTCATAGGCCGTCGGATTAACAAAGTGGTTAGCACGCTCGCCCATCACCAATGCAACCCGGGTACGATCCTCGGACTGAAATACGCCAGATGGTATGGTGGTCGCCAGATTGGACAGGTGGGTTTTTGTCCTTCGCATATGAATGACCACATACGTTTTCATCCGTTCCAACGAGAGTGCTTAATATAAGTTGTAAAGCTTGTTTAGCAATCGTTGTATATAAAGTACAATTGTTATTTCTCCCCATTGTGGATTGAACATGTGGGTTTTATCTTAAACAAAGATTAAAATTAAATTGTTCAATATACTTTCTACATTACAAATATGTCGAGCAAGTGTGTGGTCCTCTTTATTTAAAGATGTCAACATGCATAAAACAGTCAATGACAATACAGTTTGTCATTTCCGCCACTGTTTTACCTATGGCAAATTTGACTGCATTAACCCATTTCATTCTGGATACCATTCAAACAGTATTTGCAAAGAACATAGAGAGCCAGATCAACCGCCACGGAATGTGCCGTCTGATCAGGCTCTATGCTGTTTGCTATTCAGATGATCTTGCTAAGACACTTGTCTATGTAGCATACAACATAGATCCTGATCAGCATGCAGCCTCACGCTGCGGCTGATCTGGATCTATGTTGTTTGCAAAAGCCATTAAATGTATCCAGAATGAAATGGGTTAATATTTGAAAAAGTGCATTCTTACCAATGGATCGTTATCACTGGCTGATGTTGTTAGAATCGTGTCACCAAGAAAATAGGTTTCCAGAATAGTTTTCGAGTACGAGTTGCTTTGGAACACAGGAGCTTGGAAGTTTTGGCGTACACTGACCGTACAAACCGTATAGCCATATCTCGCAGGTGCTCCCAGATCTCGTGCTTGTACACGAATCTAAAAGTAGAGTTTTAATTGGTATTTGTATAAAATTGTTAAACTATACACATAATTCTGGACATACCGGTACTCGTGGCTTCTAAAATGTTCAAAACCAAATCAGTCAAGGCCTAAATCCAGTCAGGACCCCTCCATGTCATTCTAATATGTTTGTATCTATGCAATTGACTGCCTATGCCATCAACTCATTAAGTACATGCAAGAGCGCACTGTGTTGCAAAATCAACTTTCTAGAAACAAACCGCGAGGGGTTTGACAACCCATATCTATTTTTAGACACGTACCTGTTGTAATTTTAAGCAGTTACTTCACTTACGAATCAACGATTGAGAATTTAGTGCCGCGGGGAAGTATGGCTTTGGGATTATCGGACAATAGGGGCAATCATGGATCAGTCAAGCAGGTCGTATATCGATCTTAGACTGGAAATAGGTGTGAATAAATGTATACACCTTATCGAGAAGTTGTATTTACCAATTTAGAAAACGTTACTGGACAGATCGCCACGAACGTTGCACGTGCACTACCACACTGTGATGCTACGTATATTAAGTTTCATAAAATTCCACCAAATCGTAACTGAAAACTGCCAAAATCACTGCTTGGAATAAGAATTAAGTATATACATGTATAAATGTTGTTTTACTAAGTACAATTAGTGGTTCATAGTGGTCCATAGCGTGAACACTATTCATAATGCAGTGAAACCTCACTAAATATCCATTGAAAAAAAGAGGAAATTACTTGGTGTTCAGTTTGGAATAGTTTTCTGGTATATTAACGTTTCGATTCTGCAAAGTTTCGGAGGCTAGGAAGTGTTCATATTTTGGCAATTAGTAAATAACAAATTTTAAATGAAGAAATCTCTCCAATTGTCAATTATTTCAGAAAATGTATTCTGTACCTGGAAAAGGATCCCGTTTACAGAGGGAAAAATTCAGAATTTTTAAATTTGGAGGTAATTATAGTTTAAGGGTTTTTGGTTTCGAGGGGTTTCCCTGTACATATAGCAAAAGGATGGCTATAAACGGAGAAATTAATTCAAGACTTGCATGTGACGGGCATAATTTTCAAATTTCTAATCACTTTCCGTACTTATATTAGCAATAATTTCTAAATAGTTTATGTCATAGTGCAAGATGTAGCAATATGTTAATAGAGTTGATGAATAAATATTGGTTGTTAATACTCGTACCATCTTCCGTCTTCAAATAATTATTAATAATTACATTGAAAGATTCCAAGCCAGCCGATGACAGATCGCCGGCAACGTTGATTCTTCCATTATTCTCATCAATATTGAACAAGGTAGGTGCGTCGTCATCCCCAATAATACTGTACCGAATCTGACCGAACGGTGTAGCCTGGAAATAAAAGAGCAACCTAGCAACTTAACAATGCACAATTAAACAATTCACAAGTTTGTTTGTTCGGATTTTTACGCCTTCATCAGCGCCATTTTGGGCTATATCGCAGGCGGCTCCAGCAGTTAACCAGTATTAGGTACAACAACATCAGTAATAAACTCGACACGGCCTGAGCAGAGCTTGAACCAGTGACCATCAGTGATGATAGGTTACAGTGGTATACAAGTCTGCGACCTTAATCTCTCGACCCATTCACAAGTACAAAACCTGTATATACTTTATTGGATGGATAGGCACGTTTTGATGCCTGGGTAAGGCTTTGATGCAATCAACTATTTTGATGGCAAATATAATCAATTATGAACAATCTCAATAAGTCAAGGGCAATTACTCTTCTTTAACTCTGTCATGCAAATTAAACAAGATTTGTGAAAAGGACAATAAGCAACAATCTAAGCAATGACGTACCTTAAGTTGTTTCAACTTCCTATCAACTGTTAACCCTTTGCACGCTAGCGGCAGATAAAATCACTTTTGCAAACAGCATCTGCTATCTCACAACAAAATGATTATGTTATATTTCGGGTTTTACGTCCGCATCAGCACCATTTTGGGCTATATCGCCGGCGGGCAGTTTACCTAACACCTTTCCTGGGCAGGCTCCAGTGGTTAACCAGTACTTGGGTGCACCAACCTCCGTAAGAAACTGCCAACTTTTTCATATAAATGAGACAGTCTGAGCGGGGCTCGAACCCGTGACCATCAGTGATGATCACAACAGAATGAATCAAACAATATGCTATCTCATACCAGATTAAATAAAACCATCTGCTATCTCACAATAAATTGAATAAAATCGTTTTCTATATCACAAAGGATAGAAACAAACGCTGCATTTCTTACCACACTGTCCTCATCAGTGGCTGTAACCTGGGTTAGGAAGAACTGAGAGCCGGTTAGAGAATCTAGGGTTACATCGCACGGCACATTGTTGAAAGTCGGACTGTAATAATTGCGGGCAATGTTCACCGTCACAAAAGCATTTTTGATGGCAGTCTTGGGCGTAACAGGATCATCGTCACTTAGCGACACTTCCAACTGTAAGACAAATGAAAGAATGCATTTTGGATGATCCTAGCCGACAACAATCTATCTGAACATATATTAAACACATAAGGTGATGACAACATGCACAACTAGTCTATGCAAGTGCAGATAAACCCGACTAAGTGGCCACTATTAATCAACCGACCTGTATTAAGCAGTCATTTAATAGAAGTACTGCATGGGCCATTAGTTCCATGTCAAAACCTCCTTTAAGCAACAACTTCTTGCATATATACGAATATAAAGCAACAATCTTTTATCACTCCATTACCAATACCACATACATTGACAATGTAGTAGCCACACCAATGTTCATAATAAAGGCCAGAATCTCATGTAGTCCTAGTAATATCTATGGAGGTGGGATAGATACTACTTATCCACTGCATGATAGCTAAATGGCTGTCGTTTGTATGGAGATATAATAGTATATTAACCTAAATCTCTATGTAGTCCCAGTAATATCTATGGAGGTGGGATAGATACTACTTTTCCATTGCATGATAGCTAAATGGCTGTCGTTTGTATGGAGATATAATAGTATATTAACCTAAACCTCTATGTAGTCCCAGTAATATCTATGGAGGTGGGATAGATACTACTTATCCACTGCATGATAGCCAAATGGCTGTCGTTTGTATGGAGATATAATAGTATATTAACCTAAACCTCTATGTAGTCCAGTAATATCTATGGAGGTGGGATAGATACTACTTATCCACTGCATGATAGCCAAATGGCTGTCGTTTGTATGGAGATATAATACTATATTAACCTAAACCTCTATGTAGTCCCAGTAATATCTATGGAGGTGGGATAGATACTACTTATCCACTGCATGATAGCCAAATGGCTGTCGTTTGTATGGAGATATAATACTATATTAACCTAAACCTCTATGAACGAAAGAGTTAAGAGTAATTTTATTGTATTGCATACATGTGATATCTAATTTTAGCAGCAATGAGAGACAATATTGGGTTTTCGATTACCTCCCTCGACAGATAAAGTCCGATTTATCCCGAAATATGTATTGGTCCTTATAGGAGAAAGCATTTGTTTTATTGGTGTTCCCTAACCATATGTTGCAGTATGATAAATGTGATTCTATCAAAAGCATGTTAATTAATTTATAATCAATTTCTACAGTAAAGTATCCATTGGATATGCTGTAAGATATCTGTCGAGATTTAGTAATTTAATAGTTATAAGAAAACTAATGAAAACAGATATCATGTTGTGCAAAGGAAACAACGATAAAAACAGAGGAAACCAATTAAGAGGACCAATCTACTTTCATGAGTATTCAGGGGCAGTAACTGTCTCTCATTGAAAGCATATCATAGGGAGTGGCTTTTTACAAGAATTCTACTTCTTAATTTCCATAATAAAAACATGTAAGTTTAAACGCAACAAAATAATGCAACACTGTCTGTCCTAAGTAATTTAATAAAAATGTGTGAAACTGCTGTTCTCATCTCGAACGTATGAGTAACCAATACCTCCGAACAGTTTTATCTACGTTTGCCAGCAGTATTTATTTTATATTTCGGGTTTTACGCTTGCATCAGCACCATTTCGGGCTATATCGCCGGCGGGCAGTTTACCTAACATCTTTCCTGGGCAGGCACCAGCGGTTAACCAGTACTTGGGTGCACCAACCTCCGTAAGAAACTGCCAACTTTTTCATATAAATGAGACACGGCCTGAGCGGGGCTCGAACCTGTGACCATCAGTGATGATAGGTTACAGTGGTATACAAGTCAGTGACCTTAACCACTCGACCACGGAGGCGGACAACGCTTTGCCAGCAGACCCATAAACATGTCTTAATAGTCGTTCATTGAAGATGTTGCCAATCGTTTATCTAATTCATTCATAATGTGCATATACATACCATTTCTAATCATATTTCATCATATATTTTCTTGGTATTTATATACTTTTTGAATTTAACACGATTGTTAATAATTTCATTGTACATAATTGTGCTAAAGACAAAAAACTGTTTCTTCTTCATCCCAATTAGTTACCTAGTTACCGATACCTTATCTGGCTGTCTGATTAGTGCAGTGGTTAGCACACTCGCTTCTCACCAATGCAACCCGGGTTCGATCCTCAGACCGGGAAGTATGCGATGATGGTACTGTGGTCGCAAGATCAGACAGGTGGGTTTTCTCCGGGTACTTCGGTTTCCTCCCACACGAATGACCACATATACGCTTTCATCAGTGCCAACGAAGTGATTAATATAAGTTTTAGAACTTACTTCGCATTCATTGTAAAATAATAAAGTTTAAACTTTTACCTTACCTGGATTTATTTCCAACAGAGTTGTGTGTTGCTTAATAAACATGTATGCAAGTAAAGCAACCATCACGTTCAATTATTGATGGATTATTTTATCCAAAGGAGACTATATACATTACACATCATCTTCTACGAGTACAATAAAAAATACACATACTACAAGACTGTTATCCGAGATCTGAGTCAGCGAGCGTTTTACATATATCTCTCCAGTGTTGATGGTAACATCAATGTATTCTGCTGCTAAATTGTTGCCAAATCTGTCCACAGCATTGTATACAAGTGTGTTGTAAGGGGCCTGAAACAGTCAAAATAGTTTGCTACCATTTTCTTGCTGGTAACTAGCACATTTTAAATTATCAATGTCCATCGACACAATGTTGTAATGGAATTGGAGTAAAAGCTCAGCAACAGCATGGTGTAGATGTCAAGAGCATGAGTTGCTGTGGTAACATGATCAATTGGCAGAATTATAACTGTATATAGTTTATTTAACGTCGCTACCGGTTGCCCATTTTGAACGACGGGCAGTTTACCTAACCCCTTTCCTGGGCAGGCTCCAGCGGTTAACCAGTTCTTCGTGCACGAACCTCCGTAAGAAACAGCCAACATTTTCATATAAACAGACACAGTCAGAGCTGGGTTCGAACCCTTGACCATCAGTAATGATAGGTTAAAGTAGTATACAAGTCAGCAATCGTAACCACTCTGGAGGCTGACTGGATATTGGTTTAATAATTCAACGGTTTTATACTTGTAAGAACAGTTGTCTTGATAATTTAATGGTTTGCTAACTGCAAATATGGTAGTCTGATAAATTAGAAGTTTTATACCCGCTAGTATGGCCATCAGATAATTTAATGGTTTTATACCTGTATATCCTGATCGATACCAGCCAGCATACGGATGGTAATGCCAAGATCCTGGGTCTCGTAGATGTTCACCGTGTAATTTTGCTGTTGCCAGTATGGCACATTTTGGTTCCTCTCTACATTCACGACGACGGTAGTGGTGGATGATAGACGAGGGGTACCACCATCCTGGGCCAGTACTCGAATCTGCAACAGTAGCACAGCAATTTAGATATATATATATATGCATGAAAATGTCATCAATGAAAGGTCAATCTAGACCATACAACACATTAGTTTAACAGAATGACTATTGATGCAATTAGGATAGTGGAGCTAAAACACTTGGCTGCATAGCAAACATAACTAGTGATCAGCCGCAACTGATCTGGATCTATATTGTGAATTTATTTACTCAGCAGGCAAAGGGTTAATTTCCACTTGTGCGTCACCTAGTAGAAGAGGGGCTGTAAGTTTGAGTCCCACTAGAACAAGCTGTGGTGTTCTTGGGCAAGACATAAAATCCACATTACCTATACTTTAACTTTAGTAAATATATTCATGAAGCTTTATCCCTTCGCAATTCACTTGTTTAGGATATATGAATTACCAGTTGAATACCCCCTACACTCTTAATACAGTCATGCTCATGTTTTGCATAGTCTATAATCCTTCATGACATTGTCATTATTTTTCCATGTATGTCCATAATCATCATGATTGCATATATCATAATATTGTACTATATATATTGTAAATATGTTTAAATGTTACAGACGAGAAACTGTAAAGTTTAAGTCTTAATAAAGCATTCTTCTTCTTCTTCCTATACTCTTCCTCATAGCCATGTATTCTATCAGAAATGATATCCACGTTACCTATACTCTTCCTCATAGCCATGTATTCTATCAGAAATGATATCCACGTTACCTATACTCTTCCTCATAGCCATGCATTCTATCAGAAATGATATCCACGTTACCTATACTCTTCCTCATAGCCATGCATTCTATCAGAAATGATATCCACGTTACCTATACTCTATCTCATAGACATGCATTCTATCGGAAATGATGTCTCGAGAATGATTATCGTCCATACTCGCCTATAACACAAGTTTTTTACTGCCAGATTATGGCCTCAAAGTGGCTTCCCGAGTGCTAAAAAAACATTTTTTTTAAATTTGGAATCAAAATGTAACTTTGGTTGGGAGTTCTTTGCATTTCAATGGTGGTTGGGCGACTTTGGTTGCGAGTTCTTGGATAGATTCCTCATTTTAAGGAGAGAAGACTTAATGAGGAATTTAAGTGCCATGCCTAAGGGCAAAATGGCTGGCCGAACGGCTACAACTGGGCACAAACTATGGGCCTGTCACACCTGAAGCGAATGTGCTGCCACTGCGTTATACACTACACATTTTCTAAGGATTTTTGCAGAATAAAAATATGATTTACTATGTAGTAAGAGTTGACATCATTGATGAGCCCCTGTGATGTAGATGAAATCATGCCTGATGCAGAATTGATGAAGAATCGGTTGAAAGCTTGGTCATCCCCAACAATGGAGTACGTAACACGGTTGTACGGATCCTAGAAATAAGAGCAATAAACATGTGTAATGGAGTATGTAACACGGTTGTACGGATCCTAGAAATAAGAGCAATAAACTAGTATAATGGAGTATGTAACACGGTTGTACGGATCCTAGAAATAAGAGCAATAAACATATGTAATGGAGTATGTAACACAGTTGTACGGATCCTAGAAACAAAAGCAATAAACATATGTAATGGGGTATGTAACACGGTTGTACGGATCCTAGAAATAAGAGCAATAAACTAGTATAATGGAGTATGTAACACAGTTGTACGGATCCTAGAAATAAGAGCAATAAACATATGTAATGGGGTATGTAACACGGTTGTACGGATCCTAGAAATAAGAGCAATAAACATATGTAATGGAGTATGTAACACAGTTGTACGGATCCTAGAAACAAGAGCAATAAACATATGTAATGGGGTATGTAACACGGTTGTACGGATCCTAGAAATAAGAGCAATAAACTAGTATAATGGAGTATGTAACACAGTTGTACGGATCCTAGAAATAAGAGCAATAAACATATGTAATGGGGTATGTAACACGGTTGTACGGATCCTAGAAACAAGAGCAATAAACATGTGTATTGATTATATCACCTTTTATAAAGTTGCATCATTTTACTTCCAGTGAAGTTATTGCATCATTTTAATTCCAGTGAAGTTATTGCATCATTTTAATTCCAGTGAAGTTATTGCATCATTTTAATTCCAGTGAAGTTATTGCATCATTTTAATTCCAGTGAAGTTATTGCATCATTTTAATTCCAGTGAAGTTATTGATTCATTATGCTGTATACTAAACATTTGAAAAAAAGTGCTATAACAGAAAACATAAAATATACCATGTTATTTATGATATGCAAGTACCAGTAGATTTTTAATTTTATCCGACAAAACTGAGAATTTCCTGAGAATTTCCGTCAATATTTCCACTTAAATTTATTTGTATAAATAAATAACATACAACTATGAGTATGTTCTATGTACATCTTGGTACATCATGTTCTCTTCAAACAATCACAACTGTAATATCAACTATTCCTTAGCACAAGGCATATTAAAAGGTATGAACACTTAGCAAAAAGGGGCCATTTATTTGGAGGTTAAGCTACATCGGTAATTTCATGGGAGAGCGAAACAGTGGTATTTAGCATCACATGATCTTAATTCACACACGACTTTAACACGGCTGAACTGTACGAGAAATAATACTTACAGTAGTATCGGAGTCTGTGGCATTAACATCAAACACCGTGAATCCACTTCCCACTGTGAATGGAACGATGGTCGAGTACGGCACGTTTGTAAACCGAGGTGGAAACAAGTTCCTAATCACATTAATGGTCACTTGGGCATTCTGTATAGCAGTCCTTCCACCGCCATCTGTTGCCGTCACGGTGAATGTATAACTCTGTGAATCTGTGTTATCGTTGTAAAGTGGAATACGGACCCTGACGTTGCCTGTAGTAGCATCCAGTTCAAAGTATGTGCTCAGCTGATTGTTGATATTGAAGTTCTGGATGGAGTATATCACAGTATTCCATGGCGACTGAAATTGTAAACTGGGCATTGGAACTTGCATAGAACCATTGTTAATCATCTCATTATAATGCTTACTAAAATGAAGAGAAATAAATAAATCGAAATATTAGACGATTACTTAATATACTTGACTACTTGCTTCCATCTTACACTACGATGAAGCCATTCAAGTTTTTAGGCAATAAATGCAGTAATGAAGAGAATGATGTCCGTGTAATTGTAGTTTGGTGCATGGTAAAACGTTTTGGGTTTTACCATGCACCAATGAAATTGCTGGTGTTCACGATACACCCTGTCGATCAGGCATGACTAACTGCCCAGGTGGCAAGGCATGACTAAGAGGCATGACTAACTGCCCAGGTGGCAAGGCATGACTAAGAGGCATGACTAACTGTCCTGTCGGCCAGGCATAGCAGCTAACCACCCTGTCGGCCAGGCATAGCAGCTAACCACCCTGTCGGCCAGGCACAGCAGCTAACTACTCTGTCGGCCAGGCATAGCAGCTAACCACCCTGTCGGCCAGGCATAGCAGCTAACCACCCTGTCGGCCAGGCATAGCAGCTAACCACCCTGTCGGCCAGGCATAGCAGCTAACCACCCTGCGGCCAGGCATAGCAGCTAAACACCCTGTCGGCCAGGCATAGCAGCTAACCACCCTGTCGGCCAGGCACAGCAGCTAACCACTCTGTCGGCCAGGCATAGCAGCTAACCACCCTGTCGGCCAGGCATAGCAGCTAACCACCCTGTCGGCCAGGCATAGCAGCTAACCACCCTGTCGGCCAGGCATAGCAGCTAACCACCCTGTCAGCCAGGCATAGCAGCTAACACCCTGTCGGCCAGGCATAGCAGCTAACCACCCTGTGCCAGGCATAGCAGCTAACCACCCTGTCGGCCAGGCATAGCAGCTAACCACCCTGTCGGCCAGGCACAGCAGCTAACTACTCTGTCGGCCAGGCATAGCAGCTAACCACCCTGTCGGCCAGGCATAGCAGCTAACCACCCTGTCGGCCAGGTATAGCAGCTAACCACCCTGTCGGCCAGGCATAGCAGCTAACCACCCTGTCGGCCAGGCATAGCAGCTAACCACTCTGTCGGCCAGGCATAGCAGCTAACCACCCTGTCGGCCAGGCACAGCTAACCACCCTGTTGGCCAGGCATAGCAGCTAACCACTCTGTCGGCCAGGCATAGCAGCTAACCACTCTGTCGGCCAGGCATAGCAGCTAACCACTCTGTCGGCCAGGCATAGCAGCTAACCACTGTCGGCCAGGCATAGCAGCTAAACACCCTGTCGGCAAGGCATAGCAGCTAACCACTGTCGGCCAGGCATAGCAGCTAAACACCCTGTCGGCAAGGCATAGCAACTAACCACTCTGAGGCACCTGCCTATGTAGCAAAGTAAGTGACAAACCACTTGGGCAGCAGGCACTTATCACAGAGGTTTCATACAATACAACATTAGGCATATAATGTAAAGAAAATGTAACTTACAATTCTGTCAACATCATTAGCCGTAACTTTCAATACAAAGAAATTGGTGGACTCTGTCTCAAGAATAGTCTCCTCATAGTTCAACTGATTGAACTCTGGAGAATTCAAATTGCGATTGATGTTGATAACGGCAGTCACTGTAGTGCTCCTGGGTGGGGAACCATTGTCATAGGCAACAATTCTGCCAATATAGTAGGCTCTTGTCTCCTCTTGTAGTGATCTGGTAGACACGGCAATATTTCCAGTTGTTGCATTGAAGGTAAAGTATGTGGACGTAGAATCGTCCCCAATGAGTACATAGTTGATGGCCTGATTCTGGGGAAATCAAATGAAATCATTAGTTATAGGTATAATACATTCAGTATGTTCACACGAGTTTGAAAGTTTCATAAGTCTAATAATTCTAAATTACTACTTTTATTAAAAAATCAAACATTTACAAAAAAGGCCACAAAAAACCAAATTCGATTAAATTTATTATTTAGAGACTTTAAAAAATGCCAGTGGTATGCTATACACTGTACTTTGGGAAGAGACGTCTCTAATATTGTAAGAACTTGTGGCTCGACCCATTTTTGCTTTCTTTGCATATATTGTATGTAGATTCCGTGTCATAATAGAGCAAAATAAAATCTGATTAAACTAAAACTAAACTGTACTTCATACGATCGTCCGCTCAATGGGGTACTTCATGTGAATTGATGAAATTATTTGCAGAGTCCATAAAAGAAAATTCTTTTTCGCTACAGGGAGAAATAATGAAGCTTTCTTCGTAGTCTGGGTACTAGCTTATAAAGTTATACATACTCGTAGGGTTGCAAGTTGGAGTCATGCAAAAACCATGATGATGTGTTCTTAAGACACATTTCTCGTTTCTTCATAATGATAGAATTCCATTAGGAATGAAATTGCGAGAACAAGAATCGGTAGTCTTGGATTCCGCAAGAACATCTTTCATAAGCAAGCCGAAACAAATTTATAAGAACAGTAACACCGGTCATCACATTTCATGCTGATTCACGTTCACTTACATCATTGTAATTATCTTGTGCTGTAACAGTAATAACAATACTGCCTGGGGATTCTGTTTCATGCTGCATCACTTTCACTTACAACATTGTCATTATCTTGTGCTGTAACAGTAATAACAATACTGCCTGGGGATTCTGTTTCATGCTGCATCACTTTCACTTACCACATTGTCATTATCTTGTGCTGTAACAGTAATAACAATATTGCCTGGGGATTCTGTTTCATGCTGCATCACTTTCACTTACCACATTGTCATTATCTTGTGCTGTAACAGTAATAACAATACTGCCTGGAGATTCTGTTTCATGCTGCATCACTTTCACTTACCACATTGTCATTATCTTGTGGCTGTAACAGTGATAACACTGCCTGGAGATTCTGTTTCATGCTGCATCACTTTCACTTACCACATTGTCATTATCTTGTGGCTGTAACAGTGATAACAACACTGCCTGGGGATTCTGTTTCATGCTGCATCACTTTCACTTACCACATTGTCATTATCTTGTGGCTGTAACAGTGATAACAACACTGCCTGGGGATTCTGTTTCATGCTGCATCACTTTCACTTACCACATTGTCATTATCTTGTGCTGTAACAGTGATAACACTGCCTGGGGATTCTGTTTCATGCTGCATCACTTTCACTTACCACATTGTCATTATCTTGTGCTGTAACGGTGATAACAACACTGCCTGGGTATTCTGTTTCATGCTGCATCACTTTCACTTACCACATTGTCATTATCTTGTGCTGTAACAGTGATAACAACACTGCCTGGAGATTCTGTTTCTGGGATCGTTGTTATGTATGGTGTGTTGATAAAGAATGGGTCATTCTCATTCCTGACGATGATGATAGTAACCCTGGCATTGATGTTCGATGATCGAGTTGGTATGCCATTATCGGTAGCCGAGATGGACAGCTCTACCCTACTGACACCGATGGTTGTGAGTGATTCACTGAGGTAGAGTAGACAGTTGTAAGGGTTTAGGTAGAAGTAGTCTTCCAGGTTTGTAGGCGGGTTGAACACATTGGGTGTCGTTATACTGGTAATGTCACATCTAGTGGTGTGCTAAATAGTTGCAATAGAACAGGAAAGACATCTTAATACAAAGAGATAGGAAATACATCTTAATACAAAGAGATAGCTAGAGACTAAACAAGACGCCAACAAGGAAATTGTTCAAGAAATGCTACAAGATAAAAAAATTATAAATCATACTTAGGGGGGGGGGGAAAATGCAAAATCAATAAAGGGTAAATCGTACTTAGGTGGGGGGGGGGGGAATGCATAATCAATAAAGGGTAAATCATACTTAGCGGGGGAATGCATAATCAATAAAGGGTAAATCGTACTTAGGGGGGGGGGGGGGGGGAATGCATAATCAATAAAGGGTAAATCGTACTTAGGGGGGGGGAATGCATAATCAATAAAGGGTAAATCGTACTTAGGTGGGGGGGGGGGGAATGCATAATCAATAAAGGGTAAATCGTACTTAGGGGGGGGGGGGGAATGCATAATCAATAAAGGGTAAATCGTACTTAGGGGGGGGGGGGGGGGAATGCATACTCAATAAAGGGTAAATCGTACTTAGGGGGGGGGGGGGGAATGCATAATCAATAAAGGGTAAATCGTACTTAGGTGGGGGGGGGGGGAAATGCATACTCAATAAAGGGTAAATCGTACTTAGGTGGGGGGGGGAATGCATAATCAATAAAGGGTAAATCGTATTAGGTGGGGGGGGGGGAATGCATAATCAATAAAGGGTAAATCGTACTTAGGGGGGGGGGGGGGAATGCATAATCAATAAAGGGTAAATCGTACTTAGGGGGGGGGGGGGGGGAATGCATACTCAATAAAGGGTAAATCGTACTTAGGGGGGGGGGGGGAATGCATAATCAATAAAGGGTAAATCGTACTTAGGTGGGGGGGGGGAAATGCATACTCAATAAAGGGTAAATCGTACTTAGGGGGGGGGGGAATGCATAATCAATAAGGGTAAATCGTACTTAGGGGGGGGGGGGGAATGCATAATCAATAAAGGGTAAATCGTACTTAGGGGGGGGGGGGGGGGAATGCATACTCAATAAAGGGTAAATCGTACTTAGGGGGGGGGGGGGAATGCATAATCAATAAAGGGTAAATCGTACTTAGGTGGGGGGGGGGAAATGCATACTCAATAAAGGGTAAATCGTACTTAGGTGGGGGGGGGGGGGAAAATGCATACTCAATAAAGGGTAAATGTACTTAGGTGGGGGGGGAAATGCATACTCAAAAAAGGTAAATAGTACTTAGGTGGGGGGGGAAAGAATACTCAATAAAGGGTAAATCGTAATTAGGTGGGGGGGGAAATGAATACTCAATAAAGGGTAAATCGTACTTATGGGGGGGGGAAATGCATACTCAATAAAGGTAAATCGTACTAGGTGGGGGGGGGGGGAAATGCATACTCAATAAAGGGTAAATAGTACTTAGGTGGGGGGGGGGGGGGAAAATGCATAATCAATAAAGGTAAATCGTACTTAGGGGGGGGGGGGGGGGGGTGTAAATGCATACTCAATAAAGGGTAAATCGTAATTAGGTGGGGGGGGGAATGCAAAATCAATAAAGGGTAAATCCTACTTAGGGGTGATGCATAATCAATAAAGGGTAAATCCTACTTAGGGGGGGAATACATAATCAATAAAGGGTAAATCGTACCTAGGGGGAAAATGCATAATCAATAAAGGGTAAATCGTACTTAGGGGGAAAATGCATAATCAATAAAGGGTGGAGGCGAGGTGTAGGTACATTTGAAATATAGTTTCTCAAAACATCATTTCATGGCATTATTTCTACAGTTTTCAATACACACATTTCAGAGTTGATAATGGGGTGGGCCGAAACTAATGTTGAAACTTGTGGCCCAACCCTTTTGCTTCTCCATATATATACATACTGATAATGTTTGTACCATATATCTTATTTAATTCATCCATAACATGTTTGTAAATTTGAGTTGTATTGTACATTGAATATAAAGAATGCAATAAAATATGATTAACTCATTCAACACCAAGTAACTCACATGGACTGGTCCATGATATTCATAAACCAATAAATGAATCAGAAAATCACATTTGGACAAGTTCATTTATCAAAATGGGTAATTATGTCTAAAAATAGTCATATCACTGGCAAAAAGTGCAGATCCTGATGAGACGGCTCGTTACGAGCCGGCTCATCTGGATCTACACTTTTTGTAAGCCTATTTAGAGGTCTGTGGTGTTGAAAGGGTTAAACTAAACTAATCTGATAATTTAGATGAACACTACCACACTATATGAAAACCCCTCTAAAGCGAAAATCCATCCAAACTTGGATTTTACCTCTGGTCCGGTGGACATTCTGTTAAGAGGGGTTTTCACTGTACTTGCTATACTGTATTTAACCCTTTGCATGCTAGCGGCAGATACTCACTTTTGCAAACGGCATAGAGCCAGATCAGAGGGCACAGAATCAGGCTCTATGCTGCTATTCAAATAGTGGAGTTGAAACACTTGACTGAATAGCAAAGAACATGGATCCTGATAAGACGCGGCATTATGCGCCTCCACACACCTTACAGTGTTAGTATTATCAATTATATATAATCCTGTTGAAACTTTACAATTACATACAGACTCGTTGGGTTCCGGTCTACTAGTTTTTTTTAAATTTTTAAATGAACGAAGTGAAACAAAACAATTGGGACAAAGAAATTTGTTTGGTTTGGAGGGAATATCCACACACCTTACAGTGTTAGTATTATCAATTATATATAATCCTGTTGAAACTTTACAATTACATACAGACTCGTTGGGTTCCGGTCTACTAGTTTTTTTTTTAATTTTTAAATGAACGAAGTGAAACAATTGGGACAAAGAAATTTGTTTGGTTTAGAGGGAATTCGAGTTTTGAGGGTTTTCACTATAGCATTATTAGTAAGATTATATTGGGACACTCACCCCATCAGCATCACTGGTGGTTGTAAGCTGTACCAAGCTGTAACCTAGAGCATAATCCTCCGTTATAGTCCTCTCGTAGAACGTTTGAGCAAACGAGGGTGCATTTGGATTTCTGTTCACGGCGATTGTAATGTTGGTTGTCGCAATCTGACCAGGGTAGGCACTGTCATAGGCTAGTAAGCCAAGCTAAATATATAACAAAACTTGTTTCAATATATGCTGCAATACCTTTCAGTTCAAATACACAAACATTTAGTTTCAATGAAACACAAACATGCATTTCTTCACTTGTGCATATTTCACAAAAGTAATTGCTGGTGTGAAAATTCCACCAATGAAATTGCTGGTGTGCAAATTCCACCAATGAAATTGCTGGTGTGCAAATTCCACCAATGAAATTGCTGGTATGCAAATTCCACCAATGAAATTGCTGGTGTGCAAATTCCACCAATGAAATTGCTGGTGTGCGAATTCCACCAATGAAATTGCTGGTGTGCAAATTCCACCAACGAGATTGCCGGTGTGCAAATTCCACCAACGAGATTGCCGGTGTGCAAATTACACCAATGAAATTGCTGGTGTACGAATTCCAGCAATGAAATTAGAAATTCCGCACATAAATTTCTGGTTTAGTAAAATGCACCACATTTATTTTAATGCTATCGATATCGAAAATAACTTATTGTGGAATACTTGACAACACTTACAATGTAAGATTGGCTAGTATCGTCTACAATAGTAGTTCTTAGCACAATGTCACCAGTTGTTTCCTCTATAGCAAAGTAGTAGGCCGCAGAGAAGTACTGCCCAGACAAACTGTACCTCATGTCACCCTGAAATATACAAGAGGGATTGCCAACATCAATTTTATGACAATGTCATTTCAATATAGGATCTCACACGAATGGTGACAATATTTTATGAAACAAGTTTCCAAAACGAGTTTTATAAAATATGGTATGAAATCACCACGAGTGTATCATTTTGATCACATTACCGCAGTAACAACAATAAATTTGAAGAAACAATATATTTCTGTTTGCCGATATAATTTTGAGCCTTATTATATTAAGCTGTATCTGTACGCCATAGTAAATAGTCCCTGATCATCAAACAACTTCATGCAATCCATGCACTATTTTTTAATCATTATTCAGGTAGTTGATATTCAACATTTTATTCATTAACCCATTTCATTCTGGATACATTTAAATGCTTTTGCAAACAACATAGATACAGATCAGCCGCAGCGCGACACTACATGCTGATCAGGATCTATGTTGTTTGCTACATAGCCAGGTGTCTTAGCAAGAAGATCATCTGAATAGCAAACAGCATAGAGTCTGATCAGACAGCACATTCCATGGCAGATGATCTGGCTCTATGTTGTTTGCAAATACTGTTTGAACGGTATCCAGAATGAAATGGGTTAAGCAGTTGTTTTTCAACAAATAAAGCATGAACGTAAACAACATGTAATGTCTATTGCAAGCTGTCAGTGTCATGCCACGACCAATCGGAATCCTTCTAGGTGTTATTAAATGTGTGGTCATACAAGAATTTACGAGATGACTGTATTACACCAATATATACAATATAATAAACAAGGACATTTTAATAACTTAATTCCGCCAAATTGCCGAATACCAATGTAGTCAATTAGTGATGTCAGTTCAAATACATAGGCTTCAGAACACAGGTGGAAGGAACTTAGATATCTGAAATTAGGTCTATTACCTGTAAATCATTATCAAGTGACCTGGACCAAGCCTATCATAGGTCTATTACATGTAAATCATTATCAAGTGACCTGGACCAAGCCTATCATAGGTCTATTACCTGTAAATCATTTTTAAGTGACCTGAACCAAGCCAATCATAGGTCTATTACCTGTAAATCATTATCAAGTGACCTGGACCAAGCCTATCATAGGTCTATTACCTGTAAATCATTTTTAAGTGACCTGAACCAAGCCAATCATAGGTCTATTACCTGAAAATCATTATCAAGTGACCTGGACCAAGCCTACCATAGGTCTATTACATGTAAATCATTATCAAGGGACCTGGACCAAGCCTACCATAGGTCTATTACATGTAAATCATTATAAAGTGACCTGGACCAAGCCTATCATAGGTCTATTACATGTAAATCATTATAAAGTGACCTGGACCAAGCCTATCATAGGTCTATTACATGTAAATCATTATAAAGTGACCTGGACCAAGCCTAAATTATATCTTACTATCTGTAAATCATTATTAGGTGTTTTGGACAAAGCCAAAATTATGTTGTTTACAAGTATATCGTAATTAATGAGGGACCTCGCTGGCTTTTCTATTACCTCCCTTGGCAGATAAAGTATGATTTAAACCGAAATGCATAGCGGTCCTTTCAGTTGGAATCCTTTGTTTTTACTGTTGTTCCCTAACAAGATGTTGCGTTATGATCAATGCGATTTATCAAAATCAGGGTAGTTAATTAATAAATCAAATTTACAGATTGGACCAGATTGTACATATTGGATATACTGTAGGATATCTATCGCGATATGGTAACATAATAATAATAAGATGAGAAAGAGGATGAAAAATGATGGCATGTTGTGCACAAAGGTAACAATGATAAAAACAGAGGAAACCACTTAAGAGGACATACAAAATGTTAGGGAGTATTCTGGGGCAGCAACTGACCAAGCATATATTACATTTATTACCTGTAAATCGCTATCAGTTGCCCTGGACTGTGAATAGATAGTGGATCCTGCAGCTGCATTCAGATTTATCACTATGTTGTAAGGTGCACTGTTAATCCAGAATGGACGAGTTCTGCTACGTAGGATGTTGATCTGGACTGTTGCAGTACCAGTCTTCTCGACTGTGGACTGGTCACGAGCATACACCAGGAACTGCAATATATGTGGTTTTCTTTCCAATTCAAGGAGCCGGGGCAGTTTTATAGGTCTTGACATGAAATACAATTGTATGTACGAACCAATCGCACAAACATATATTGAAATAAGCGAAGACGAGTCATTTCAGTCCACCTCCGTGGTAGAGTGTTCACTGTTGCAGACTTGTATACCACTGTAACCTATCATCACTGATGGTCACAGGTTCGAACCCCACCCAATAATTGGTGGTTATCATATAATTGTATTCATTTCAAGAACTGTTTTGAGGGTCCTAAGGAAGATTAGTTCAGAACTAATTAGGTCACCTTCTATAAATAAAGAAATGTATCTATTTATTTAATTACAAATGGAATCATCCGACTGTTTCAGTAATGAAATCCAATGTAAGATTTTAGTGTATTTCAAAGATATATACCATAAGATTTTAGTGTACTCCAAAGATATATACCATAATTTCCGTAGCTCTAGTTTTCCAAAACGAATGAGTGAGGAAATGAATTAACTCTTTCAGCGCCAAATACACTCAGAGCATGTAAAACAACACATAGATCCAGATCAGGATCTATGTTGTTTGCTATTCGGACAGGTGCTTCAGTTCCACTGAAGAGCAATCGGCATATATCCTGATCAGATGGCACATTCTGTTCCGTCTGATCGGGTTCTCTGCTTTTTGCAAAGTTGCTTTTATGTGACATTGGCGATGAAAAAGTTAATGAACATAGAAAAACTTTTTTTGGAACATTTTACTAAAATTACCGACATCAAAAATGGAACACTCGTACATACTGAAATACCGGCTTACTGACCAAGAATATGCAACTTTATTTATAATTGATTTTCAAATGTTGAAATAATCTTTTGTTTTAAAAAATCCAAATCAATTTTATAAAGAGAATTACTATGACAACAAACGAAACAAATGTAGCTCTGACAGTATCTAATACAGACTTCTCACAAACATACCACTGCTTAACTGACAGAATAATAGCTTAACTGACAGAATAATAGTTTAACTGCCAGAATAATAGTTTAACTGACTGAATAATGGCTTCACTGACGGAATAGTATCTTAACTGAGAGAATACTAGCTTAACCGACAGATTAATAGTTTAACTGCCAGAATAATAGTTTAACTGCCAGAATAATAGTTTAACTGCCAGAATAATAGTTTAACTGCCAGAATAATAGTTTAACTGCCAGAATAATACAATTAGAGTGTTAACTAACTTGGTATATGTTGACTGTAGAGTCTGTGAGTACTCGTTTGAGGGAGATGAGTCCAGAGTATGGTCCAAGGTAGAAGTTGTCAATTGGGGTGCCAAATTGCTGCTGGACAGCACTGTAAGCCAGAACATCCTGAAAATATTTCACAATTCGATTACAATATATATTTACTATATATAATTAAGGTTTTACGCCTGCATCAGCACCATTTTGGGCTATATCGCCGGCGGGCAGTTTACCTAACACCTTTCCTGGGCAGGCTCCAGCGGTTAAACCAGTACTTGGGTGCACCAACCTCAAATTTGATTACAAGTCATGAAGTAACTGGAAAGGTTGTTTACATTTAACTCTTGTCTTCTAGCGGTGTAGTCGAATATGTTGTGCAATTTCATTAGAATTGTGTCATAAATTATGACAATTCCAATGAAATTGTATAACAGATTTCCAAAGTTTTCAGTTACAAATAAGAACAAGTTGAATGCCAGTGGTAGGGTGGGGACTTAGTGTTGGTGTTGAGAATTAGTACTCTGATGTGTATGCGAAGTTTCAAAGCAAAGCAATAACTAACGGTTTTTGAGAAATGATAATGTTAGAATTGTTATTTTTATGATTAAATAATTTCTGGGAATCAGACTATTTTTGGCAAAAATTCAAGTTCACTATTAGTGGTGGGGTCTTGCTGCAGAGTGTAGTGGTGGGGTCTTACTGCGGAGTGTAGTGGTGGGGTGTTACTGCGGAGTGTAGAGAATTAGTACTGGGAGGCGGCTGATGATAATGTTTCTGAGTTTTTGACGCATAAATAAATTGCTTAAATTCTGTTTAAAGATTTGGCCATAATTCAGGTTCAATGTGACTATTGGGGGTTAGGACTTGCTAGGGGGCAGTGAACAACCTCTAGAAACCGCGTGCAAGGTATCAAAGCATTATATTTAATGGTTCTTTAGTTATATGCAAATATGTAATTTTTTGACAGTGCATACCGCCGTTACAGCAGCTGTAGCAGCTGATTAGTGGTCACCTCTATTAGGCCACCAACCTGTATTACGCAGCCAGTTTCCAGATTCCCAATAATATGTTCTTTTATTATACATTTGACCCCATTTAAGCAGTCACCTGTGCTAAGCAGCACATTTCTGCGATTCCCTTTGTCTGGCTGCTTAAGACGGGTTTGACTGTATACACACAATGACCGTCACAATATATTAGGGTATTGAAATAAACTAGCTAGTCAATGGAATGAACATAATTATGATAGGTGGTAAATAAACATATGAAGCATAATGTTAAGTGAGGGAAGGATCTACATCCGCTATGTTGAATTCCGTCAGACCAAACAAGATATTTCACAACATACGACATGACCATATTTCCCAAAGATGTTTCTTGGGAGATAGCTAGCCATTAATACCCGTCTACATTTGTCTCATAATACCCGTCTACATTTGTCCCATAATACCAATCTACATTTGTCCCATAATACCCGTTTACATTTGTCCCATAATACCCGTCTACATTTGTCCCATCATAATACCCGTCTACATTTGTCCCATCATAATACCCGTCTACATTTGTCCCATAATACCCGTCTACATTTGTCCCATAATACCCGTCTACATTTGTCCCATAATACCCGTCTACATTTGTCCCATCATAATACCCGTCTACATTTGTCCCATCATAATACCCGTCTACATTTGTCCCATCATAATACCCATCTACATTTGTCCCATAATACCCGTCTACATTTGTCCCATAATACCCGTCTACATTTGTCCCATAATACCCGTCTACATTTGTCCCATAATACATCATTTTCCAAGTTGAATTTTCTGCTATAATCGTGACATGGCCACTAAAAAAGATATTTAATAAATGCAGCACATAGGGCCTACATGTAAATAACATTTATAAATTAAACTGATATAAAAACTGCGATGTAATAAATTATAAACTGATAAAAAAACTGCGATGTAATAAATTATAAACTAATAAAAAAACTGCGATGTAATAAATTATAAACTGATAAAAAACTGCGATGTAATAAATTATAAACTGATAAAAAAACTGTGGTGTAATAAATTATAAACTGATAAAATACTGCGATGTAATAAATTATAAACTGATAAAAAACTGCGGTGTAATAAATTATAAACTGATAAAAAACTGCGATGTAATAAATTATAAACTGATAAAAAACTGCGATGTAATAAATTATAAACTGATAAAAAAACTGCAGTGTATAAATTATAAACTGATAAAAAACTGCGATGTAATAAATTATAAACTGATAAAAAACTGCAATGTAATAAATTATAAACTGATAAAAAACTGCGATGTAATAAATTATAAACTGATAAAAAAACTGCGATGTAATAAATTATAAACTGATAAAAAACGATCATGTACTAACGGTGCAGGTTAAAGTTTGCTTATGAGGAAATATTCTATTTTGAACAAATACAAATGAATTAAATAATTATTATGAGGAGCTGTTTATACAATTATTGGTTAATTGGCGATTACTGCTCAGTGTGTACCTGTAGTGAACACATTCTACTAATACTGCCATGTTAATTAAACACCTAATATCTTTATTCGATTGTCTGCACCGACACGGCGGTACTTCTTTGATCAGGGAAACTTAGTGAATGAAATTCACTTTGGCGACAAATTGGCACTTTTGACATAACAAGTGTGAAATACTGCACATGTATACTGAAGAGACCAGCGAATGACTGATATACCGGTAATGAAAATTTACTAATGAAATTTAACATACGTAGTGTTATATGCAAAATGATAGTATTTGAAACGGGACTTTAATCCGACAGATAGCTGGTGAATTTGACAGAACTTTAATCCAACTGAGATAGATGGTGAATTAGACGGGACTTTAATCCGACAGATAGCTGGTGAATTTGACAGAACTTTAATCCAACTGAGATAGCTGGTGAATTAGACGGGACTTTTCATGGGCTGAGGAAAACAACCTGGCCAACAGATACTTCTCTCCAGACGAAGTTACATGGCTGCCGGGAGGATCTGAGGAGGACGGCCCATTTCGTGTTTGCTGCCGGCTTGTCCATGTGATTTGCGAACGACAAGAAGAAGAAGACGGGACTTTAATCCGACTGAGATAGCTGGTGAATTTGACACGGGACTTTAATCTGACTGAGATAGATGGTGAATTAGACGGAACTTTAATCCAACTGAGATAGCTGGTGAATTAGACGGGACTTTAATCCGACAGATAGCTGGTGAATTTGACAGAACTTTAATCCAACTGAGATAGCTGGTGAATTAGACGGGACTTTTCATGGGCTGAGGAAAACAACCTGGCCAACAGATACTTCTCTCCAGACGAAGTTACATGGCTGCCGGGAGGATCTGAGGATGGCCCATTTCGTGTTTGCTGCCGGCTTGTCCATGTGATTTGCGAACGACAAGAAGAAGAAGACGGGACTTCAATCCGACTGAGATAGCTGGTGAATTTGACACGGGACTTTAATCTGACTGAGATAGATGGTGAATTAGACGGAACTTTAATCCAACTGAGATAGCTGGTGAATTAGATGGGACTTTTCATGGGCTGAGGAAAACAACCTGGCCAACAGATACTTCTCTCCAGACGAAGTTACATGGCTGCCGGGAGGATCTGAGGAGGACGGCCCATTTCGTGTTTGCTGCCGGCTTGTCCATGTGATTTGCGAACGACAAGAAGAAGAAGACGGGACTTTAATCCGACTGAGATAGCTGGTGAATTTGACACGGGACTTTAATCTGACTGAGATAGATGGTGAATTAGACGGAACTTTAATCCAACTGAGATAGCTGGTGAATTAGACGGGACTTTAATCCGACAGATAGCTGGTGAATTTGACAGAACTTTAATCCAACTGAGATAGCTGGTGAATTAGACGGGACTTTTCATGGGCTGAGGAAAACAACCTGGCCAACAGATACTTCTCTCCAGACGAAGTTACATGGCTGCCGGGAGGATCTGAGGATGGCCCATTTCGTGTTTGCTGCCGGCTTGTCCATGTGATTTGCGAACGACAAGAAGAAGAAGACGGGACTTTAATCCGACTGAGATAGCTGGTGAATTTGACACGGGACTTTAATCTGACTGAGATAGATGGTGAATTAGACGGAACTTTAATCCAACTGAGATAGCTGGTGAAGACGGGACTTTAATCCGACAGATAGCTGGTGAATTTGACAGAACTTTAATCCAACTGAGATAGCTGGTGAATTTGACACAGGACTTTAATCTGACAGATAGCTGGTGAATTTGACATACTACAAATAACAAACTTTGATAATAGAGGATGTATAGATTGTATATAAAATTTTCAATGCAAAAGGTTGATATCAATTTCTAAAAACACCTTTGGCATTTGTGTGGTAAATAAGATTATGAAGTTTTAAGTGAATAAAGGAAATGGTTGCCAAGATACGAAGTGTATAAAAACTAAACAAACCCAGCAAAACTTCAAAGACGGGCGAAAACTGTATTAATATGTATTATATTATTATATGTAATTAAAATGGGTCAACTTACAAACGCATCATTGTCAGTGGCCGTCAACTGTATAAGGTTGCTTCCAAGTTGTACATTCTCAGAAACAGAAACTGAGTATAACTGTCTGTCAAACTGTGGTGTGTTCAGATTGCGTAATACGTTGATGGTTACCGTGGCGTAGGCAGTCTGGACACCGGAACTGAATGTTTTGGTTGCCATCACCTGGTACTGAAATATCATAATAGTTTTATACTGTATCAGGGTTCATTCTAGGTCAGAATATTTGGGAGAAGTGAGAAAGCACGTGATCGCTTCCTTAACCCATTTCATTCTGGATACCGTTCAAACGGTATCTGCAAAGAACATAGAGCCAGATCAACCGCCACGGAACGTGCCATCTGATCAGGATCTATGCTGTTTGCTATTCAGATGATCTTGCTAAGACACTTGGCTATGCAGCAAACAACATAGATCCTGATCAGCACGCAGCGTCACGCTGCGGCTGATCTGGATCTATGTTGTTTGCAAAAGCCTTTAAATATATCCAGAATGAAATGGGTTAAATGGTGTTCTTTAATATACTTCAGCAAAATAGGGTTAAAATCCACAGTACAACCATTAAATACAACAGTTGAATAGAAGGAGTGCTTTATAATGGGCCAGTGTATCTTACTGGACAAAATTATGTTTGAAAATCGTAAAAACCAAAAAAAGTTTTGTTTTTTAGGGAGAAGTGGGGCCCCCAGAGGGCGAAGTCAGGGTCCATAGGCAACAATTTCGCCCACATCGCCCTCTAGAATGATCCCTGCTGTATAACCAACCATTGGCATATTAATACGGTTCAGAACATATGGCAGTAATTGGTACTGAACTTCATGGTTTAAAATCTCCTATACATCAGTAAACTAGAAAGATGTCACATTTCATATTACATGACAACAAAAATTGACAAAATTAGTGTTTTTATTAAACCTTTCCCAATTGTATGCATCTCTCGACGCCATTATATATTCTCTTGACTTCTTTACCAATGTTGCATACATTGACATAGTAATTGTCAATCAAACACAACCCAATAATAAAGGTCAGATTAACATAGTGGAACCATCCCTTAACCTTTAGCATGCTGTAGGCGAAAATGAATGCACAGATAACAAGTGTGTACTTTTTTTCTATTTTTCCTAGAAAGTAGGGCTTGTGACATTTCATTCAAATCCTCCCTTCTGCCCATTTCACCTAAACATTCTCAGTACACCCCATGGCTATAGGGTATAGATATTGACTGCTCAACGACTGCTGGCTGTCCAATTAGCGCAGTGGTTAGAGCGCTCGCTTCCTCACCAATGCAACCTAGGTTCGATCCTCGGACAAGGATGTATGCGAGATGGTACGATGGTCATATAGGGTCATGTAATTGCATCGAAGGTAGGGATCTGGTACAAGTAGGGTCATGTACTTACATTGAAGGTAGGGATCTGGTACAAGTAGGGTCATGTACTTACATTGAAGATAGGGGTCCGATACCGGTAGGGTCATGTACTTACATTGAAGGTAGGGGTCTGATACCAGTAGGTTCATGTACTTGCGTCGATGATAGGGGTCTGATACCAGTAGGGTCATGTACTTACATTGAAGATAGGGGTTTGATACCAGTAGGGTCATGTACTTGCATCGATGATAGGGGTTTGATACCAGTAGGGTCATGTACTTGCGTCGATGATAGGGGTTTGATACCAGTAGGGTCATGTACTTGCATCGATGATAGGGGTTTGATACCAGTAGGGTCATGTACTTGCATCGATGATAGGGGTTTGATACCAGTAGGGTCATGTACTTACATTGAAAATAGGGACCTGGTACCATTAGTTGAATCATTGCCAAGTATACACTGAGATTTACACACAATTATCCTACCCATGATCAGACTTGATGTATATACAATATTATCCTACCCATGATCAGACTTGATGTATATACAATAATATCCTACCCATGATCAGACTTGATGTATATACAATATTATCCTACCCATGATCAGACTTGATGTATATACAATATTATCCTACCCATGATCAGACTTGATGTAAATACATGCAGATGGCAGCATTATGTTCGTACTTACAGTGAATGCAGTTTGTTTGTTTTTATCCTGTCTGAGATCAGACTTGATGTAGATTATACCCGTGGAGCTGCTCATGTTGAAGTACTGCGGGCTGTCAATAAATCCTGGGAAAGTGTAAGTAATTCCCGACTGAAATGATATATAAATAAACATATAAAATGATATATTCTCATATATAACATATAAAGTGATATATTCTCAAATAAACATATAAAGTGATATATTCTCAAATAAACATATAAAGTGATATATTCTCAAATAAACATATAAAGTGATATATTCTCAAATAAACATATAAAGTGATATATTCTCAAATAAACATAAAATAGATGTACTACTAGATATCGCTATCCACAGAAACAATGAAATGAGTAACAAAAGAAATTTCCTGATATACGCTGTGTGTATGACGTCATATGTTCACAGATGGTATGATAAATATCAAATCATGAATATTCGGTAATCTTTTGTCTAAAAATTGTTTTTTATCAGAAGATACGATATATAGAATATTCGGTTACTGTCTTATAATTTTTAAATGAATCCATACAAATTAGTTTAGCTCGATTGCGAAACAAGTTCTTAAAACTGATATTAATCACTCTCGAGACCTCATTCCAGAAGAGGCAACGTGGAATTTAAATGCCTTACGCAAGGGCACAATCCTAACAGCTCTAGCGGGACTTGAATTCCGGACATTTCGCACTGGAGTGAACGTGCTACCACTACGCCATCACAACTTAAATTACTAAGCTCGTCTCCGAAAAAATACATGGCTCAGCAGAGCCTCACCTTGCATACTTTCTCCAACTCGCCTAATAAATTAAACTTTTTGAAACAGTAACATAATGTTCTCTTATTTATAAATTGTAACCTAAATTTCTGTTTAGTCACAAACTGCTTTATTGAGTTAAATGAAACTGTCAATGTGATCTGTTTGTGCTACAAGCACGCATTTTATGCCTTTTTGTACACAAATGTTAAATGAAACTGTCAATGTGATCTGTTTGTGCTACAAGCACACATGTTGTGCCTTTTTGTACACAAATGTTAAATGAAACTGTCAATGTGATCTGTTTGTGCTACAAGCACACATGTTGTGCCTTTTTGTACACAAATGTTAAATGAAACTGTCAATGTGATCTGTTTGTGCTACAAGCACACATGTTGTGCCTTTTTGTACACAAATGTTAAATATAATAAATAATACTTTCCATACTATCCCATTTAACACCAAGTATCAGACAGTGGGTTTTCTCCGGGTACTCCGGTTTCCTCCCACATGAATAACCACCATATACGTTCATCCGAGCCAACGAGAGTGATTAATATAGTTGTTAAAACTTGCTTCGCAATCGTAAAATAAATATATTAAAAAAAAAAATAAACACCGACATGGACTGGTGCATGATATTTTTAGACCAATAAATTAAGAAAATTACATTTGGACCAGTTCATTTATGAAAATGGTATTGGTAAAAAGTGCAGATCCTGACGACACGGCTCGTCACTAGCCGGTTCATCTGGATCTACACTTTTTGTAAGCCTATTTAGAGGTCTGTAGTGTTGAAAGGGTGGTTCAAGAGGAATATTCATTACTAACAAACAACAACAAGCTCAAACAATGAACGGGGCTTGCGCTGCCAATCGCCAGAGTAGCCATTGGCTAAAATATGGCAAAATTGGCTAATAAAAACTCAGTTTGGCTAAAATCATAAAAACGGCAAATTCCCCCCCCCCCCCCCGAGTCTATTTGTGGAAAATTACTCGGGTCAAGGGAACATCGTGTCGCGCGTGACTAATATCTCGGACTTCTTTACAAACATTTTCACGCTTATCATGTATCTATAAATAGCAATGATCTCGCTAGCCTATGGAGTACAATTAAAAAATCGATAACTAGCTGGAGAATCATACAAGCATGTTGTTTGTTTATTTAATGGGGCATGTTTGATTAGTGTGCAAACACGAGACACACTATGAATGCTTATTATATATCTTTGTGTTATTTATGAGCATTTTAATCAGGAATGCAGGGTTCGACAGTAACGAGATCCCGGGGAAGGATTTTAAAGCTTCAAAGTCAGGTGTTCCGTCGTGACTGTTGATTTTTCCAGAAAGAAATTAACTATTCCAATGAAAAAATCCTAAAGCTATTTACGGAAAATTACTCGGATCAAGGTAACTACCAATGGTACATGTATTTGAACCGGAAGATATCGAAGCCAAGATTGTGATTAAAGAAATAATAGATATTTACCCTATGCCATGGTATTTATTATATTTAATATTCCAATTTTAAACCAGACAGCTAATGGAGTAATCCCATCAAAACAGGAGGTTTATTTTATTTGGGCATATTTGAGCAATGGTATTGGCAATATAAGTGGCAGGTGTTAATTGATCTCGATTACAAGTCATTGTTGGCATGCCGCCGACTCATCAAAGCTTTATAGCAGTAACCTGTCGATCAAAGAAATCTTGTTTACATCAATAACCCAAAAGATCAACGGTCTTATGTGATGTAATAAAATGTGCACAGTTGACATGCAGCACTAGTCTAACCCTAGGAATGCATTTTAAAATGATTCTGAAAATGAAAGTTGACACAACTTGTCAAGTAATGTATCACTGCAAATGTAACTCTTACCTCAGTTGTAGTTTATGGGCATACATCATTTAAGTGGTACAATTGCATAACACATTAAAATATATTGTAATAAATATACTATAAAAACTCTATTTGGGAAAAATGGCGCACGCCAGAATTGGCTAAAGGAAGCAGAGATTTGGCTAAAAATAATTGGCTACAAAAAAATGAGAGCCAGAGCAGGCCATGTGAAAGATGGAAGTATCTCGGAGATGAGTAACTTACTCGATGCTAAGAGTGAACCATGATGAGCGACGTACTGACCAACGCATATTCATGAGACGAGAAACACACCACTTGTTCAATTTGAACTGTGCTAATTAACGTAATGAAAAATACATTCTCAGAGACAACTTACCGCCGGTTGAGCTTGAACCATGGTAACTGAAGAAGCGACCAATTCATTCTCAGAGATAGTTTCTTGGTAGTTGCCAGTAAAGAATGACAAAGTATCTGTAGTCCTGGTCACCGATACGTCCACGAATGTGGTGTCCGTCTTGGTAGGAAAACCTCCATCATAGACTCGTACTTGGATCTGTTAGAACAGATTAATATATTATATGTTATAAACGGTTATGACGGCCACAGTATATTCTAAGCTATAAAGACATACAGGTCACTACAACTACAAGCAAATTATTGTTAATAGCTTTTTATAATGTAGTTATTTCCATCCAATCAACTTGTGCTCTTTTCTATTGTAATACTAATTTCATAAGCCTTTTTTAATAATGATTTTCTCTTGCTTTTTTCATTCTTTCCAAAAATTCACCTATATTAAAAAATCTATATATACATTGTTTAAAGACAAATTGGCTATATGCACATTGATATCACGTGTATAATAAACAAAATTAATAATATATATTTGGAACAATAAAACTGGAAAAACGGAAATGGATAACATGACCATTCCTAACCTATTACACACATGTTGAGAAGACAATTCATGCCCAATTAAACACGATAACCCCATTCCCGCCCCATTAATCATATTACCAATCCTGCCCCATTAATCATATTACCAATCCTGCTCCATTAAGCTACATAATGCCACACCTTACCCTGTATAAACTACTCTGTGTATTTTCCACAGAAGCCAATAGTGAAATCCGTCCGTCCAATGGATTGATGTAGAAGTAGTTGGGGGCATCACCATTGCCAATAATTTCATACCGGAGCGTATTCTCTGGTGCCTACAAAAACATTGCATATGATAACATTATAAACACACAAGAATGGCCAGGACATTTCAGGTCGAATACTACTACAGTATGTTCTGTTCACAGGTTTCCGAGTAGAACATTTTCCACGTAGCCGTGACAGCAAAATCTGTGCTTAACCCTTGCCAGCCAAGCCAGTTTGATAATCTCATTGTATTTGTATAAACTTGATACAGAGGGCTATCAACTGTCTATAACTATTTGAGAAATCGGACCAGCGGCATCATAAGATTAACTATCATTAAAACACGTCGTCTTACCTTTGTACTTGGCATTGCAGTCCATTGCAGTCCATTAATATTAATATTGGACTGCTTTCAAAAGGCAAGAGTATATTAAATCCTACGCTTACATGTTATGTTATATTTCGGGTTTTACGCCTGCATCAGCACCATTTTGGGCTATATCGCAGGCGGGCAGTTTACCTAACAACACCTTTCCTGGGCAGGCTCCAACGGTTAACCAGTACTTGGATGCACCAACCTCCGTAAGAAACTGCCAACTTTTTCATATAAATGAGAGACGGCCTGAGCGGGGCTTGAACCCGTGACCATCAGTGATGATAGGTTACAGTGGTATACAAGTCAGCGACCGTAACCACTCGACCACGGAGGCGGACACGCTTACATGTACGAAATTAAAAATTTTAATTGGTAATATCATGCTTGGGCGAGGCATAAAAAATTATTAATACGAGGGAAATGCAAACTTTTCCGAGATCCCAAATTGTTACGGCAATTTCGCCGCCATCTCTCAAACTGTTCACATGCATGCATAAAAATGTGAATAATTTGTTGCAGGAACATGGGAGATAATTCATAAATGTGTTAGTGTTCATTAATTGCAGAGTGTAGAACATATGAAAATTTAGACAATTTTGTATAAATATATCGATTTGAGAACAGAAATCCCACCCACCCACCCACACCCACCCACCCACCCACCCACACACACCCACACACCCACACACACACTGAAAAATTAAGATATCTGCATCTCCATCGAGAGGGCTGGGAGCTTGGGCTGGGAAGTTGGGGGCTGGGAGGTTAGGGGCTAGAAGGTTGAGTGCCTAGAAGGTTAGGGGCTGGGAGGTTAGGGAATAGAAGGTTGAGCGCCTAGAAGGTTAGGGGCTGGGAGGTTAGGGTTAGACACCAGACTTCCTTTTCTCGCTAATTGCCAAACATTGTGTGAATTCATGTAAACTTACAGTAATGTCGGCATCTGTTGCATTCAGGCCCACAATCATCGATCCGGGGAAGGCAGTCTCTGCAATAGTCGTCTGGATGTTATTGAAGTGTGTGAACACAGGTGGGTATGTGTTACGATTCACATTGATATACAGAACTGCTGTTGCAGATAGACTGCCAAAACCGTATCCCAACGGGTTGCCACCATCAATCGCAAACAGTCGCAACTGAAAACATAAATACCGCAAACAGTCACAACTGAAAACATAAATAATAAGTTTGAATACTTTAACAATGTACATAAACCATTTGTATTGAAACTATGTACATGAACTGTTGCCATGGAATCAAGACACTGCTTAAACAATGTACATGCACTATTGACGTGGAATCAAGTCAGTGCTTTAACTATGTACAGGAACTGTTGCCATGGAATCGGATACTGCTTAAACAACGTACACATACTATTGGGGTGGAATCAATCGTTGCTTGAACAATGTACATAAACAGATGTACAGTCAATTTTGTTTGTTTTTGGGGTATCGTTTTTGGGGTATCGTTTGTGGGGTATCGTTTGTGGGGTATCATTTTTGGGGTATAGTTTTTCACGTTTTGGGGTATAGTTTTTCACGTTTTGGGGTATCATTTTTGGGGTATAGTTTTTCGCGTTTTGGGGTATAAAGTCAGCTTAGTTTATACGACAACTCTCCAGCTATTATTAGTTGAACAAAGTATAAATAATAAGCTACTATTGGTGAAGGAAGACACTGGGTGCACTTCCGAGCATTATTGAATGATCGGCCTGGCACCTAAGTAGAACCACCGACCTACCACAAGCCAGTTGGACAGCTTCCTCGCACGAAATAATTCAACATCCCAAGTGGGATTCGAACCTACAGCAGTGAGTGGCAAGTGATTTGAAATCAATGACCGTAACCATTCGGAATTTAGACCAAGAAAATATTGTGTGCCTGGAAAAGATGAACAGACTCGTACAAAAGTTCAGCATGCTACTACCCCCCCCCCCCCACAGAGTTGGCGATATAATCAATAAATTTCACAAATAACTCATTTTCACATTATGCATAAATATCTTTCTTAGTTTATACAAATTTAGTTTAGATTGCGAAATAACTTCTTTACACTTATATTAATCACTCTCGAGACCTCATTCCTGATGGAAACCATCGCCATGAAGGAGAGAGAAGAGGCAATGTGAAATTTAAATGGCTTGCCTAAGGGCACGTGCCAATCTTAACAGCTCCAGCGGGGCTCGAACTCCAGACCTTTCGCACCTTAAGCGAACGCACATCCACTGCGCTATCACGACTTCCACAAATATCTTTCTTGCTATTTTAAATGATGAAAATGATTACCGGTAGCAACTATTTTCGATTTGTCCAAGATTTCTAGTATTTTCATCAACTGCAGATTATTGCAATTTACATTTATAGTAAATAACATTATTTTGGTCCCTTATTACTATCAGTTCAAAACTAGATCATTTTTGAAGAATTTATTTAGTTTTCACTCATTTGAGCATCTGACAACGAGCTCCTTTAAAAACCAGATCAGTCATAAATAAATACCTGGTACTGTGTCGCACTGTCATCAGCCAAATCGTTCACCTGGTTTACTCTGACAATGTATATGTTGGTCGCCACAGTTTCTAGGTAGAAGAACGTTGTTGCCAGCTCATCACCAATGGTGGACACGGACACAACATTGAATGGATTCTGAAAAACATGCAAGTAAACTCTGGCTCAATGTTCCACTAATCACTTCATTTAAGATACAGTTCAGGTGACTGGAGAACAGAGTATGGTCAAGTGTCTAGAGATGGTTATAGTACGAGCGTAGTTTAAGTGTCTAAACAATGAAAATGGTGTCGGAATGGAGCACGAGTCTAGAGAATGGATCATGGTTCACGAGTCTAGAGAATGGATCATGGTTTTAGAATGGAGCATAAATTACATTTGATAAGGTAACATTCATTATATGCTTCCATGTTCGTCAGGACCAGGGAACTTACACTATATGTCTCCATGTTCATCGGATCCGAGGAATGTACAGTACACATTATATGCCTCCATGCTTGTCGGGACAGGGAATGCAAACATTATATGCCTCCATGCTTGTCGGGACTGTGGAACGTAAACATTATATGCCTCCATGCTCAGCGGGTCTGGGGAACGTAAACATTATATGCCTCCATGCTCACCGGGACCGGGGAAAGTAAACATTATATGCCTCCATGCTCATCGGGACAGGGGAACGTTATTGTTATATTTCGGGTTTTACGCCTGCATCAGCACCATTTTGGGCTATATCGCCGGCGGGCAGTTTACCTAACAACACCTTTCCTGGGCAGGCTCCAGCGGTTAACCAGTACTTGGGTGCACCACCTCCGTAAGAAACTGCCAACTTTTTCATATAAATGAGACACGGCCCGAGCGGGGCTCGAACCCGTGACCATCAATGATGATAGGTTACAGTGGTATAAAAGTCAGCAACCTTAACCACTCGACCACGGAGACAGACACTGCTGCCTGGTCATCAGAATGTAAACAATTTATTGATGCAAAACAATACCTGAAGGTCTGCATCTGTAACTGTAAACCGGAAGATGGAGGCTCCGGTGTCAATTCCTTTGTTGATTGTAGTCTCGTATGGCTGATTTAAAAACACTGGCGGAGCCTGGTTCCTATATACACTCACAGATACGGTGGCAACATTTGTACCATCACGGGAAGGGGTTCCCAGGTCACGAGTTTGAACAGTCAACTAAATTATAAATATTAAATGTTATGAGCACAATGCTATGCCAATGTATTGCTTCATAGAACATCTTAAGCATATAGTATAGAACACAACATTATGCTAAAGTTTTGCTTTATAGAACATCTTTATTGCCTTATAGAACATTTTTATTGCTGTATAAAACATCTTTATAGAACATCTTATTGCTTCATAGAACACCTTTATTGTTCTATAGAACACCTCTATAGAACATCTTATTGCTTCATAGAACACCTTTATTGTTCTATAGAACATCTCTACAGAACATCTTATTGCTTTATAGAACACCATGCATGCTATATAGAACATCTTATTGCTTTATAGGACACCCTGCGTGCTATATAGAACATCTTATTGCTTTATAGAACACCCTGTGTGCTATATAGAACATCTTATTGCTTTATAGGACACCCTGCGTGCTATATAGAACATCTTATTGCTTTATAGAACACCATGTGTGCTATATAGAACATATTATTGCTTTATAGAACATCATATGCGCTCTATAGAACATATTTATAGAACATTCCATAAACTTAGAACACCCTGAGCGCTTCATAGAAGATCGTATTGCTTTATAGAACATCTTTATTGTTTTATAGAACATCTTTATGGAACATCTTTGTTGCTTTATATAACATCTTTATTGCTTCACATAACATCTTTATAGAACATAGTAATGGTTTATAGAACATCGTTATAGAACACCTTTATTGCTTTACAGATCTTTTCTTTTATTGCTTTACAGATCATTTTTATCGCTTCACATAACTTTTGTTATTGCTTTATAGAACATTTTTATTACTTTATAGAACCTCTTTATTGCTTTATAAAACATCTTTTTGCTTTATAGAACTTTCTTATATTGCTTTATAGAACATCTTTATTGCTTTATAAAACATCTTTTTGCTTTATAGAACTTTCTTATATTGCTTTATAGAACATCTTATTGCTTTATAGAGCATCTTCATCACTTTATAGAACATCTTTATTGCTTTATAGACCATCCTTATTGCTTTACAGAATATTTTTATCGCCCTACAGAACACATTTATAGAACATCGTATCACTTTATAGAACATAGTTATTACTCTATAGAACATTTGTATTGCTTTGTAGAACATATTATTGCTTTACAAAACATCTTTATTGCTTTATAGAACATCTTTATTGCTTTATAGAACATCTTTATTGCTTTATAGAACACCGTTATTGCTTCATAGAACATCTTTATTACGTTATATAACATCTTTATTGCTTTATAGAACAACTTTATTACTTTATAGAACATCTTTATCGCTCTATAGAACATCTTTATTGCTTTATAGAACATATTTATTGCTTTATAGAACATCTTTATAGAACATCTTTATTGCTTTATAAAACATCTTAAGCATATAGTGTAGAACTTATAGAACTGTTAACGACTAGCATATGACTCGCATATCATTTAATAAGATGACACAACTTTTACTATGGCGACTAGTATGCAGGGTAGTCTGTAAATGTTGTCACTAATGCCTTTCCATGGAAACGATGTTGGGGATATTTTATAATTGACCCAAGATATTCATGGCTGAATTATATACCCTCATGTATAGTGGCTATATTTCAATGTTAAAGCATGATGGTGCTTAAATCTGTCAAAAAGATCAAAACATAAAACGCTCTGAATGAATGTTTCGATTAAACATTTATTCCACTATATACATTCACAAAACAATACATGTACACACAATCAAAGAAGTAAGTATATAGGAAAGGATTAAAACGAAAGCAGAGCTTATATAGTTTTTCTCCTTGCAGTTCAAACTACACAGTAATATATTGTACGGTGTGGAAATAATACATGTAAACCAAGTGTGTATATTGCTTAGCAATGACAGATGTAATACAGGCAAGGTAGTGCGGACAGACAGATGTAATACAGGCAAGGTAGTGCGGACAGACAGATGTAATACAGGCAAGGTAGTGCGGACAGACAGATGTAATACAGGCAAGGTAGTGCGGACAGACAGATGTAATACAGGCAAGGTAGTGCGCACAGACAGTGGTAAAGTCATCAAGTGTATGTTTTATATACATGGGGTCTTATTATATACATGGGGTCTTATTATATACATGGGGTCTTATTATATACATGGGGTCTTATTATATACATGGGGTCTTATTATATACATGGGGTCTTATTATATACATGGGGTCTTATTATATACATGGGGTCTTATTATATACATGGGGTCTTATATACTCAAAGAATCATTTTGTATCACGAATGAAGTTATGGACATATTCAAATATTATTTTGTTAATGTCATCCGTCAGGATCTCCTCACCATGTAGGACAGTATGCAGAATAACAGTAGGGCATAATCTTAGCACATTGTGTAGGAAATCAATTTGGATATTAGAATAGTATGTACATTCAAAGAAAACGTGAATGTTTGGAAAGCATATAGAGTATTCATGACTATGCTTCTGTCCACCGCAGTAACACTGTACAATTTTCTAGAGTATTCATGACTATGCTTCTGTCCACCGCAGTAACACTGTACAATTTTCTAGAGTATTCATGATTATGCATCTGTCCACCGCAGTAACACTGTACAATTTTCTAGAGTATTCATGACTATGCTTCTGTCCACCGCAGTAACACTACAATTTTCTAGAGTATTCATGACTATGCATCTGTCCACCGCAGTAACACTACAATTTTCTAGAGTATTCATGACTATGCATCTGTCCACCGCAGTAACACTGTACAATTTTCTAGAGTATTCATGATTATGCATCTGTCCACCGCAGTAACACTGTACAATTTTCTAGAGTATTCATGACTATGCATCTGTCCACCGCAGTAACACTGTACAATTTTCTAGAGTATTCATGACTATGCTTCTGTCCACCGCAGTAACACTGTACAATTTTCTTACAACAATAGATGGTTATTCAGGTTGAACACACCAGTTATTTCCTCTGATTCAAGCACAGGCACAAGACACACATTTTTATTTTTTTGCCCTATGGTCATATAGTAAGTAATGTAAACATTACTTAATATATGACCATAGGCCAAACAAAAATTGTGTCTTGTACCTGTGGATTCAAGTTTATGCGATTTCTTCCCTTGCTATAAAAATGCTTGCAGGTAAACGCAATGCTACCAGAAGTGCCCTTCGACCTGCAACTTCTCAGTCTGTACAGGTATACAAAGGGAAGACTACTTTACTACAACTTAAGAGACTTATAGGGAAGACTTTAGATATACAAAATTAATTTAGCTAGATTGCTAAACAAGTTCTTACAACTTATATTAATCACTCTCGAGACTTCAATCCACAATGGGAGATAGAAGAGGCTTACTGGGAAGATTGGGCATTGCATTGCTGTGTATGTGTGTGATTTACGTTTATTTATCGTCGCTACCGGTTGCCCATATGAGCGACGCCTCCTGAAGAGATTATTCATTTTAGATTTTGGAGGATAGTGCACGATACAGACGGAGACCCATTCCAGAGTCTCCTCTGGTTCTTTTACGTGCACGGTGTAAAGCACCGACACAAGACCTCGGTTTAACGTCCCATCTGAAAGACTTCATTTTATGAGGGTCAGACGGGGGATCGAACCTGCAATCCCTGGATTACCAGTCCAGCGTGTTACCAATGGACTACAGATCCGTCTGCATTGCTGAACTGTGTTCCCTCTATAAATAAAGTTGTTTTTGTTATTAATTATGACAGTTTATCTATGATCTCTATTCGATACTTTCATTTTGTTTCATGCACTACTTAAGATGCATTACTTACGGTATATTGTGTCGTGTCTGCATCCTGGTATACTGGCTTGATAAGGGAGATCACACCATTCGATGGATTAACTTGGAAATACTCGAGACCTCGTGCATTGCCAGTCAGAAAATATTCCACATCACGATACGGTGACTAAAATAAAATAATTTGAAGTTTAAGATGGTTTGCAATTAAGACAATTTAATTATTTTCAAACCACATGTCTCTAGAAACAACCATCATGGTCTTCCATAAGGCTAATTTAAATACAGTTTAACCCATCATGAATGATGCCCGTCAACAAAGGCCACACATTGTTTTACAACAGGTTCGACTGTACATGACGCAACAGAGGCACATTGTTTTACAACAGGTTCGACTGTACATGACACAATAGAGGCACATTGTTTTACAACAGGTTCGACTGTACATGACACAACAAAGCCACATTGTTTTACAACACGTTTGACTGTACATGACACAACAAAGCCACATTGTCTTAAAACAGGTTTGACTGTACATGACACAACAGAGGCACATTGTTTTACAACAGGTTTGACTGTACATGACACAACAAAGCCACATTGTTTTACAACAGTTTCGACTGTACATGACACAATAGAGGCACATTGTTTTACAACAGCATATAAAATAACTTTTGCAAATGGCCTAGAGCCACAGAACGTACCATCTGATCAAGCTCTATGATGTTTCCTATTCGGATAGCGGAGCTAAAACACTTTGCTGAATAGCAAACAACATAGATCCTGATCAGACGAGGTGTTTTGCTGCAGATGATCTAGAGCGGTGTTGCTTGTAAATGTGATTTGATTTACTCAGCAGGCAAACAGTAATACTTGAATCACTCTCGTTGGCGCCGTATCTATTATGTGATCATTCGTTGGCGCCGTATCTATTACGTGATCATTCATGTGGGAAGAATCAGGACTACCCGGAGAAAACCCAGGAGTACCTGGCGACCAACGTATCAGCTCGTACTTCCCCTTCCAAGGATCGAACCACCTGTTCACTTTGTTATTCATGTGTGTGGTGTTCATAAACAAGCTTAGCCATCTTCAAATCCATTCAACAATTCTACAGTTATTTATGCCCAAGTTATTTAACATGCTCAATATTTAACCACAATTGTTTACTCGCCACCATTATTTGCCCTTATTTAACATTAGCATGCCTATGACCGTACGTACACGTGCACATGTTAGCAATCCCCACACGTGCACGTGCAAGCAATCCCCACACGTACATGTGCACATGCAAGCAATCCCCAAACGTACACGTGCACATGCAAGCAATCCCCACAAGTACACATGTTAGCAATCCCCACAAGTACACGTGCACATGTTAGCAATCCCCACAAGTACACGTGCACATGTTAGCAATCCCCAAACATACACGTGCACATGCTAGCAATCCCCACAAGTACACGTGCACATGTTAGCAATCCCCAAACATACATGTGCACATGTTAGCAATCCCCAAACATACACGTGCACATGCTAGCAATCCCCAAACGTACACATGCACATGTTAGCAATCCCCACACGTGCACGTGCAAGCAATCCCCACACGTACATGTGCACATGCAAGCAATCCCCAAACGTACACGTGCACATGCAAGCAATCCCCACAAGTACACATGTTAGCAATCCCCACAAGTACACGTGCACATGTTAGCAATCCCCACAAGTACACGTGCACATGTTAGCAATCCCCAAACATACACGTGCACATGCTAGCAATCCCCACAAGTACACGTGCACATGTTAGCAATCCCCAAACATACATGTGCACATGTTAGCAATCCCCAAACATACACGTGCACATGCTAGCAATCCCCAAGTACACATGCTAGCAATCCCCAAACATACACATGCACATGTTAGCAATCCCCAAACATACACGTGCACATGTTAGCAATCCCCAAACATACACGTGCACATGCTAGCAATCCCCAAACGTACACATGCACATGCTAGCAATCCCCAAACATACACGTGCACATGCTAGCAATCCCCAAACGTACACATGCACATGCTAGCAATCCCCAAACGTACACGTGCACATGCTAGCAATCCCCAAACATACACGTGCAATTAGCAATCCCCAAACATACACTGCACATTAGCAATCCCCAAACATACACGTGCACATGTTAGCAATCCCCAAACATACACGTGCACATGCTAGCAATCCCCAAACGTACACATGCACATGCTAGCAATCCCCAAACATACACGTGCACATGCTAGCAATCCCCAAACGTACACATGCACATGCTAGCAATCCCCAAACGTACACGTGCACATGCTAGCAATCCCCAAACATACACGTGCACATGCTAGCAATCCCCAAACATACACGTGCACATGTTAGCAATCCCCAAACATACACGTGCACATGCTAGCAATCCCCAAACTTACACATGCACATGTTAGCAATCCCTAAACATACACGTGCACATGTTAGCAATCCCCAAACATACACGTGCACATGCTAGCAATCCCCAAACTTACACATGCACATGTTAGCAATCCCCAAACATACACGTGCACATGTTAGCAATCCCCAAACGTACACGTGCACATGTTAGCAATCCCCAAACATACACGTGCACATGTTAGCAATCCCCAAACAACACGTGCACATGTTAGCAATCCCCAAACATACACGTGCACATGTTAGCAATCCCCAAACATACACGTGCACATGTTAGCAATCCCCAAACTTACACTGCACATGTTAGCAATCCAAACATACACGTGCACATGTAGCAATCCCCAAATACACGTGCACATGCTAGCAATCCCCAAACTTACACATGCAACAACCAAACTACATGCACATGTTAGCAATCCCCAAACATACACGTGCACATGTTAGCAATCCCCAAACATACACATGCACATGTTAGCAATCCCCAAACATACACGTGCACATGCTAGCAATCCCCAAACATACACATGCACATGTTAGCAATCCCCAAACGTACACGTGCACATGTTAGCAATCCCCACAAGTACACGTGCACATGTTAGCAATCCCCACAAGTACACGTGCACATGTTAGCAATCCCCACACATACACGTGCACATGTTAGCAATCCCCACAAGTACACGTGCACATGTTAGCAATTCTCACACATACACGTGCACACGTAAACAATCCCCACACGTGCATGGGTGCGCAAAGTCCGGGCCTTTCGCACCTGAAGAGAACGTGCTACCACTGCGCTATCACGACTTGTTTGGGTTTTATGCCTGCATCATCACAATTCTGGATTATTTCGACTGGGTGGGCAGTTACCTAACCAGTACTTGGTGCAACAACCTCTGTAAGTTACAGCCAACTTTTTCATATAAATGAGACACGGCCTAAGCAGGGCTCGCACCCGTGACCAACGGCGATGATAGTATACAATAGTATACATGTCGGCGACCGTAACCACTCGACCACAGACTCCAACTAGAATTTGAACTAATGTTTCAAAACCAGCAAAAAACAAACCCACGCTCATCGATCAACTAAGATGTGATTACTGATGTGAATCTGAACTTACGGCACTATCCTGATCGAATGCCGTCACTCTAATAATCTCTACTCCAAGTGCCTGGTTCTCGGGGATCTGATCTGAATACTGAGTCTGTGTGAATTGAGGCGAGAAGCGGTTCCTGGTGATATTTAGGTAGACCACTGTTGTGTCCGTCAGAGATGGAATACCACCATCACTGGCCAGCACACGTACCTGTAAATACACAAGTGTCGAGATGCAAAACATTTATCAACTCATTAATAGCAGTGTTTGTTTACAAAACCTAAGGTTTGGAAACTGTTGCTACATCAGATTTCTTTATTAGTATTTAGCAGCAAACACATGGCTTGTGCCTACAAAATTAAAACATTTTGAACATTAATTATTTTAGCTCGCTTGTTCTTACAACTTGTATTAATGATTCTGGAGACCTCAACCCTGGTGGAATCCATCGCCACGAGGGAGAGAGAAGAGGCAATGTGGAATTCAAATGCCTTGCCTTAACAGCTCAAGCGGGCCACAACTCCGGGCCTTTCACACCTGAAGCGAACGCGCTACGTAGCACCGAATTAAATTAATGTCCATACTAGACGAGTTTATCATCAGATTATGGCCTCAATGTGGTTTTCCATCTTTTAGGTGAGCGCTATAACAAACAAAGAACAAAACGGAACATAGTATGTCTCACTCGATAATTGATTTTTTTCCTTCCGCCAAACAATGAACGACTCCGCCAAACAATGAACGACTCCGCCAAACAATGAACGACTATGCCAAACATAAGTATGTGCAACATCGTTTGACATTGGCCACACAGTTTGTTAAAAAATGGAATATGATGAAACACTGTATGAAAAAAGGTTTATTTAACCCTTTCCCTCTTGACGCCATTTCCAATACTACATACATGGACAATGTAGTAGCCAAACCAATGTTCATAATAAAGGCCAGTATCTCATGTAGTTCCAGTAATAACTATGGAGGTGGGATAGATATGGCCACTACTTATCCACTGGATGGTAGGTAAATGGCCGTCGTTTGTATGTAGATATAATAGTATATTAACCTAAATCTCTATGTAGTCCCAGTAATATCTATGGAGGTGAGATAGATATGGCGACTACTTATCCACTGCATGATAGTTAAATGACTGTTGCTTGTATGTAGATATAATAGTATATTAACCTAAATCTCTATGAAGGAAAGGTTTAATTAATCCTTCATCTCTACAAATTGCTAAATAAACAATCTGCCCCCAAATGCGTGTTCTAACCATAAAAATATTTTCGCATATTAATTTTGACCTTTACAGTCGCAAAATCTAGCATGTAGGACGTGAAATAATGCTACATACATGTAGGACGTGAAATAATGCTACATACACGTAGGATGTGAAATAATGCTACATGTAGGACGTGAAATAATGCTACATACATGTAGGACGTGAAATAATGCTACATACATGTAGGACGTGAAATAATGCTACATACATGTAGGACGTGAAATAATGCTACATACATGTAGGACGTGAAATAATGCTACATGTAGGACGTAAAATAATGCTACATACATGTAGGAAGTGAAATAATGCTACATGTAGGACGTGAAATAATGCTACATACATGTAGGATGTGAAATAATGCTACATACATGTAGGAAGTGAAATAATGCTACATACATGTAGGATGTGAAATAATGCTACATGCATGTAGGAAGTGAAATAATGCTACATACATGTAGGACGTGAAATAATGCTACATACATGTAGGAAGTGAAATAATGCTACATGTAGGAAGTGAAATAATGCTACATGTAAGACGTGAAATAATGCTACATACACGTAGGACGTGAAATAATGCTACATACACGTAGGACGTGAAATAATGCTACATACATGTAGGACGTGAAATCATGCTACATGTAGGACGTGAAATAATGCTACATACATATAGGGCGTGAAATAATGCTACATACATGTAGGAAGTGAAATAATGCTACATACATGTAGGACGTGAAATAATGCTACATGCATGTAGGAAGTGAAATAATGCTACATACATGTAGGACGTGAAATAATGCTACATACATGTAGGAAGTGAAATAATGCTACATACATGTAGGAAGTGAAATAATGCTACATGTAGGACGTGAAATAATGCTACATACACGTAGGACGTGAAATAATGCTACATACACGTAGGATGTGAAATAATGCTACATACATGTAGGACGTGAAATCATGCTACATGTAGGACGTGAAATAATGCTACATACATATAGGACGTGAAATAATGCTACATACATGTAGGAAGTGAAATAATGCTACATACATGTAGGACGTGAAATAATGCTACATACATGTAGGAAGTGAAATAATGCTACATACATGTAGGACGTGAAATAATGCTACATACATGTAGGACGTGAAATAATGTTACATACATGTAGGATGTGAAATAATGCTACATACATGTAGGACGTGAAATAATGCTACATACATGTAGGACGTGAAATAATGCTACATGTAGGACGAGAAATAATGCTACATGTAGGACGCGAAATAATGCTACATACATGTAGGAAGTGAAATAATGCTACAAGTAGGAAGTTATGTTATATGTTATATTTCGGGTTTTACGCCTGCATCAGCACCATTTTGGGCTATATCGCCGGCGGGCAGTTTACTTAACAACACCTTTCCTGGGCAGGCTCCAGCGGTTAACCAGTACTTGGGTGCACCAACCTCCGTAAGAAACTGCCAACTTTTTCATATAAATGAGACACGGCCTGAACATGTAGGAAGTGAAATAATGCTACATGTAGGACGTGAAATAATGCTACATACACGTAGGACGTGAAATAATGCTACATACACGTAGGACGTGAAATAATGCTACATACATGTAGGACGTGAAATCATGCTACATGTAGGACGTGAAATAATGCTACATACATATAGGACGTGAAATAATGCTACATACATGTAGGAAGTGAAATAATGCTACATACATGTAGGACGTGAAATAATGCTACATGCATGTAGGAAGTGAAATAATGCTACATACATGTAGGACGTGAAATAATGCTACATACATGTAGGAAGTGAAATAATGCTACATACATGTAGGAAGTGAAATAATGCTACATGTAGGACGTGAAATAATGCTACATACACGTAGGACGTGAAATAATGCTACATACACGTAGGACGTGAAATAATGCTACATACATGTAGGACGTGAAATCATGCTACATGTAGGACGTGAAATAATGCTACATACATATAGGACGTGAAATAATGCTACATACATGTAGGAAGTGAAATAATGCTACATACATGTAGGACGTGAAATAATGCTACATGCATGTAGGAAGTGAAATAATGCTACATACATGTAGGACGTGAAATAATGCTACATACATGTAGGAGTGAAATAATGCTACATACATGTAGGAAGTGAAATAATGCTACATGTGACGTGAAATAATGCTACATACACGTAGGACGTGAAATAATGCTACATACACGTAGGATGTGAAATAATGCTACATACATGTAGGACGTGAAATCATGCTACATGTAGGACGTGAAATAATGCTACATACATATAGGACGTGAAATAATGCTACATACATGTAGGAAGTGAAATAATGCTACATACATGTAGGACGTGAAATAATGCTACATACATGTAGGAAGTGAAATAATGCTACATACATGTAGGACGTGAAATAATGCTACATACATGTAGGACGTGAAATAATGTTACATACATGTAGGATGTGAAATAATGCTACATACATGTAGGACGTGAAATAATGCTACATACATGTAGGACGTGAAATAATGCTACATGTAGGACGAGAAATAATGCTACATGTAGGACGCGAAATAATGCTACATACATGTAGGACGCGAAATAATGCTACATACATGTAGGACGCGAAATAATGCTACATACATGTAGGACGTGAAATAATGCTACATACATGTATGACGTGAAATAATGCTACATACATGTAGGAAGTGAAATAATGCTACATACATGTAGGACGTGAAATAATGCTACATACATGTATGACGTGAAATAATGCTACATACATGTAGGAAGTGAAATAATGCTACATACATGTAGGATGTGAAATAATGCTACATACATGTAGGATGTGAAATAATGCTACATACATGTAGGACGTGAAATAATGCTACATACATGTAGGACGTGAAATAATGCTACATACATGTAGGACGTGAAATAATGCTACATACATGTAGGATGTGAAATAATGCTACATGTAGGAAGTGAAATAATGCTACATACATGTAGGACGTGAAATAATGCTACATACATGTAGGACGTGAAATAATGCTACATGTAGGAAGTGAAATAATGCTACATACATGTAGGACATGAAATAATGCTACATGTAGGAAGTGAAATAATGCTACATACATGTAGGACGTGAAATAATGCTACATACATGTAGGACGTGAAATAATGCTACATGTAGGAAGTGAAATAATGCTACATACATGTAGGACATGAAATAATGCTACATACATGTAGGACATGAAATATTGCTACATGTAGGATGTGAAATAATGCTACATACATGTAGGATGTGAAATAATGCTACATACATGTAGGACGTAAAATAATGCTACATACATGTAGGACGTGAAATAATACTACATACATGTAGGACGTGAAATAATGCTACATACATGTAGGACGTGAAATAATGCTACATACATGTAGGACGTAAAATAATGCTACATACATGTAGGACGTGAAATAATGCTACATACATGTAGGACGCGAAATAATGCTACATACATGTATGACGTGAAATCATGCTACATACATGTATGACGTGAAATCATGCTACATACATGTAGGACGTGAAATAATGCTACATACATGTAGGACGTGAAATCATGCTACATACATGTAGGACGTGAAATCATGCTACATACATGTAGGATGTGAAATAATGCTACATGTAGGAAGTGAAATAATGCTACATACATGTAGGACGTGAAATAATGCTACATACATGTAGGACGTGAAATAATGCTACATACATGTAGGACGTGAAATAATGCTACATGTAGGAAGTGAAATAATGCTACATACATGTAGGACGTGAAATAATGCTACATACATGTAGGACGTGAAATAATGCTACATACATGTAGGATGTGAAATAATGCTACATGTAGGAAGTGAAATAATGCTACATACATGTAGGACGTGAAATAATGCTACATACATGTAGGACGTGAAATAATGCTACATACATGTAGGACGTAAAATAATGCTACATACATGTAGGACGTGAAATAATGCTACATACATGTAGGATGTGAAATAATGCTACATACATGTAGGACGTGAAATAATGTTACATACATGTAGGACGTGAAATCATGCTACATACATGTAGGACGTGAAATCATGCTACATACATGTAGGATGTGAAATAATGCTACATGTAGGAAGTGAAATAATGCTACATACATGTAGGACGTGAAATAATGCTACATACATGTAGGACGTGAAATAATGCTACATACATGTAGGACGTGAAATAATGGCTACATGTAGGAAGTGAAATAATGCTACATACATGTAGGACGTGAAATAATGCTACATACATGTAGGACGTGAAATAATGCTACATACATGTAGGATGTGAAATAATGCTACATGTAGGAAGTGAAATAATGCTACATACATGTAGGACGTGAAATAATGCTACATACATGTAGGACGTGAAATAATGCTACATACATGTAGGACGTAAAATAATGCTACATACATGTAGGACGTGAAATAATGCTACATACATGTAGGATGTGAAATAATGCTACATACATGTAGGATGTGAAATAATGCTACATACATGTAGGACGTGAAATAATGCTACATGCATGTAGGAAGTGAAATAATGCTACATACATGTAGGATGTGAAATAATGCTACATACATGTAGGAAGTGAAATAATGCTACATACATGTAGGAAGTGAAATAATGCTACATGCATGTAGGAAGTGAAATAATGCTACATACATGTAGGAAGTGAAATAATGCTACATACATGTAGGATGTGAAATAATGCTACATACATGTAGGATGTGAAATAATGCTACATGTAGGAAGTGAAATAATGCTACATACATGTAGGAAGTGAAATAATGCTACATACATGTAGGAAGATAGGATTTATTTCTTTTTTAAATTGTAATTATGGATACGATTTAATACATGTATTTTTGTTTTAATTATTTTTGTTTTTGCACTCATTTATAAGACTGGAAGCCATATTTAGGCCATAATCTGGTGGTAGTAGAAGCAAGATGTCTTACCCGGGCAGGCAGATGGATGTATGTACCTACCCGGGGCAGCAGATGGATGTACCTACCTACCCGGGGCGGCAGATGGATGTACCTACCTACCCGGGGTGGCAGATGGATGTACCTACCCGGGCCGGCAGATGGATGTACGTACCCGGTAGATGGATGTACTTACCTGGTAGATGGATGTACTTACCCGGTAGATGGATGTACTGTCTTGTCCGATGTTGGCATTATTCAGGTAGCTGATCATACCGGTGGTTGAGTCAATGGTGAAGAGATTTGGTGCATTATCATCGCCATAAATAGAATATGATATACTGTTGAATGGAGCCTGGAAGTTATAATACAACACAATTATATTGTTGAATGGAGCCTGCAAGCTAGACCATTACACAATTATATTGTTGAATGGAGCCTGCAAGCTAGAGCATTACACAATTATATTGTTGAATGGAACCTGCAAGCTAGACCATTACACAATTATATTGTTGAATGGAGCCTGCAAGCTAGACCATTACACAATTATATTGTTGAATGGAACCTGCAAGCTAGAGCATTACACAATTATATTGTTGAATGGAACCTGCAAGCTAGACCATTACACAATTATATTGTTGAATGGAACCTGCAAGCTAGACCATTACACAATTATATTGTTGAATGGAGCCTGCAAGCTAGAGCATTACACAATTATATTGTTGAATGGAGCCTGCAAGCTAGAGCATTACACAATTATATTGTTGAATGGAGCCTGCAAGCTAGACCATTACACAATTATAGTTGAATGGAGCCTGCAAGCTAGACCATTACACAATTATATTGTTGAATGGAACATGCAAGCTAGACCATTACACAATTATATTGTTGAATGGAACATGCAAGCTAGACCATTACACAATTATATTGTTGAATGGAGCCTGCAAGCTAGACCATTACACAATTATATTGTTGAATGGAACATGCAAGCTAGACCATTACACAATTATACTGCTGTATAGAGCAAATAACAATTGCATACAATACGTTGAATATGCATAGACAAAGTGGACTATCGTTAAACTATGTATTTCTCGATAGAAATAAACACTGATCCAGCATAGAATAAACACTACTTACAGATACATCCTGATCGTTGGCCGTCACCCCGATAATGTTTGCTCCCTGGAAGAATGCATCAGTGATATCCATACTGTATGGCTCTTTGATGAACACGGGTGGAAACTCGTTGCGAAGCACATCAATTCTTACTGGGATGGACTGGCTCGTCAGCTGTGGATCCCCCAGGTCTTGTGCGTACACACTATACTACAAAGACAATACAGTGCATCTTTTTATATGTTTGACGCAAGTGGTTGATCACAACTATGAAATAAAAGTATTAGTTTATAAACTGCAATATGTCCATTATTCCATGTTGCAATTTTATATGTGTGTTGTCAAGCCATGGGGTGCAAACCTTGCTCACAAGCCACGGGGTGCATACCTTGCTCACAAGCCACGGGGTGCATACTTTGCTCACAAGCCACAGGGTGCATACTTTGCTCACAAGCAATGGGGTGCATACTTTCCTACCAAGCCCTGGGGTGCATACTTTACTCCCAAACCCTGGGGTGCATACTTTACTACCAATCCCTGGGGTGCATACTTTACTACCAATCCCTGGGGTGTATACATTACTCCCAAGCCCTGGGGTGCATATTTTCCTACCAAGCCCTGGGGTGCATACTTTACTACCAAGCCCTGGGGTGCATACTTTACTACCAAGCCCTGGGGTGCATACTTTACTACCAAGCCCTGGGGTGCATACTTTCCTACCAAACTCTGGGGTGCATACTTTACTCCCAAACCCTGGGGTGCATACTTTACTACCAAGCCCTGGGGTGCATACTTTACTCCCAAACCCTGAGGTGCATACTTTACTCCCAAACCCTGAGGTGCATACTTTCCTACCAAGCCCTGAGGTGTATACTTTCCTACCAAACACAGAGGTGCATACTTTACTACCAAGCCCTGGGGTGCATACTTTCCTACCAAACCCTGGGGTGCATACTTTCCTACCAAGCCCTGAGGTGTATACTTTCCTCACAAGCCCTGGGGTGTATACATTACTCCCAAGCCCTGAGGTGTATACTTTCCTCACAAGCCCTGGGGTGTATACATTACTACCAAGCCCAGAGGTGTATACTTTCCTCACAAGCCCTGGGGTGCATACTTTACTCCCAAACCCTGGGGTGCATACTTTCCTACCAAACCCCGAGGTGCATACTTTCCTACCAAACCCCGAGGTGCATACTTTACTCCCAATCCATGGGGTGTATACTTTCCTCACAAGCCCTGGGGTGTATACTTTCCTCACAAGCCCTGGGGTGCATACTTTACTCACAAGCCCTGGGGTGCATACTTTACTACCAAACACTGGGGTGTATACTTTCCTCACAAGCCCTGGGGTGCATACTTTCCTACCAAACCCTGGGGTGCATACTTTACTCCCAAGCCATGGGGTGCATACTTTACTCCCAAGCCATGGGGTGCATACTTTACTCCCAAACCCTGGGGTGCATACTTTCCTACCAAACCCTGGGGTGCATACTTTCCTACCAAACCCTGGGGTGCATACTTTACTCCCAAACCCTGGGTGTATACTTTACTCCCAATCCCTGGGGTGCATACTTTACTCCCAAGCACTGGGGTGCATACTTTACTCCCAAGCACTGGGGTGCATACTTTACTCCCAAGCCCTGGGTGTATACTTTACTCCCAATCCCTGGGGTGCATACTTTACTCCCAAGCCCTGGGGTGCATACTTTACTCCCAAGCACTGGGGTGCATACTTTACTCCCAAGCACTGGGGTGCATACTTTACTCCCAAGCCCTGGGTGCATACTTTACTCCCAATCCCTGGGGTGCATACTTTACTCCCAAGCCCTGGGGTGCATACTTTACTACCAAACCCTGAGGTGCATACTTTACTCCCAAACCCTGAGGTGCATACTTTCCTACCAAACCCTGAGGTGCATACTTTACTACCAAGCCCTGGGGTGCATACTTTCCTACCAAACCATGGGGTGCATACTTTACTACCAAGCCCTGGGGTGCATACTTTACTACCAAGCCCTGGGGTGCATACTTTACAACCAAACCCTGGGGTGCATACTTTACTCCCAAACCCTGGGGTGCATACTTTCCTACCAAACCCTGGGGTGCATACTTTCCTACCAAACCCTGAGGTGTATACTTTCCTACGAAACCCTGGGGTGCATACTTTCCTACCAAACCCAGAGGTGTATACTTTCCTACCAAACCCAGAGGTGTATACTTTACTACCAAGCCCTGAGGTGTATACTTTCCTACCAAACCCTGGGGTGCATACTTTCCTACGAAACCCTGGGGTGCATACTTTACTCCCAAACCCTGGGGTGCATACTTTACTACCAAGCCCCGAGGTGCATACTTTCCTACCAAACCCTGAGGTGCATACTTTACTACCAAGCCATGGGGTGCATACTTTACTACCAATCCCTGGGGTGCATACTTTACTACCAATCCCTGGCATGTATACTTTACTCACAAACCCTGTGGTGTATACTTTCCTCACAAGCCCTGGGGTGCATACTTTACTCACAAGCCCTGGGGTGCATACTTTACTACCAAACCCTGGGGTGTATACGTTCCTCACAAGCCCTGGGGTGCATACTTTCCTACCAAACCCTGGGGTGCATACTTTACTCCCAAGCCATGGGATACATACTTTACTACCAATCCCTGGGGTGCATACTTTCCTACCAAACCCTGGGGTGCATACTTTCCTACCAAACCCTGGGGTGCATACTTTACTCCCAAGCACTGGGGTGCATACTTTACTCCCAAGCCCTGGGGTGTATACTTTACTCCCAATCCCTGGGGTGCATACTTTACTCCCAAGCCCTGGGGTGCATACTTTACTCCCAATCCCTGGGGTGCATACTTTACTCCCAAGCACTGGGGTGCATACTTTACTCCCAAGCCCTGGGGTGTATATTTTACTCCCAATCCCTGGGGTGCATACTTTACTCCCAAGCCCTGGGGTGCATACTTTACTCCCAAGCCCTGGGGTGCATACTTTACTACCAAACCCTGAGGTGCATACTTTCCTACCAAACCCTGAGGTGCATACTTTACTCCCAAACCCTGAGGTGCATACTTTCCTACCAAGCCCTGAGGTGCATACTTTACTACCAAGCCCTGGGGTGCATACTTTCCTACCAAACCCTGGGGTGCATACTTTACTACCAAGCCCTGGGGTGCATACTTTACTACCAAGCCCTGGGGTGCATACTTTACTACCAAACCCTGGGGTGCATACTTTACTCCCAAACCCTGGGGTGCATACTTTCCTACCAAACCCTGGGGTGCATACTTTCCTACCAAACCCTGAGGTGTATACTTTCCTACGAAACCCTGGGGTGCATACTTTCCTACCAAACCCAGAGGTGTATACTTTACTACCAAGCCCTGAGGTGTATACTTTCCTACCAAACCCAGAGGTGTATACTTTACTACCAAACCCTGAGGTGCATACTTTCCTACCAAACCCTGAGGTGCATACTTTCCTACCAAGCCCTGAGGTGTATACTTTCCTACCAAACCCAGAGGTGTATACTTTACTACCAAGCCCTGAGGTGTATACTTTACTCCCAAACCCTGGGGTGCATACTTTACTCCCAAGCCCTGGGGTGTATACTTTACTCCCAATCCCTGGGGTGCATACTTTACTCCCAATCGCTGGGGTGCATACTTTACTACCAATCCCTGGGGTGCATACTTTACTACCAATCCCTGGGGTGCATACTTTACTACCAATCCCTGGGGTGCATACTTTACTACCAATCCCTGGGGTGCATACTTTACTCCCAATCCCTGGGGTGCATACTTTACTCCCAATCCCTGGGGTGCATACTTTACTACCAATCCCTGGGGTGCATACTTTACTCCCAAGCCCTGGGGTGCATACTTTACTACCAATCCCTGGGGTGCATACTTTACTCCCAATCCCTGGGGTGCATACTTTACTCCCAATCCCTGGGGTGCATACTTTACTCCCAATCCCTGGGGTGCATACTTTACTCCCAATCCCTGGGGTGCAAACTTTACTACCAATCCCTGGGGTGCATACTTTCCTACCAATTCCTGGGGTGCATACTTTACTCCCAAACCCTGGGGTGCATACTTTACTCCCAATCCCTGGGGTGCATACTTTACTCCCCCCCCCCCCCCCAAGGAGAGAAACTATATAAGCTCTGCTTCCATTTTAATCCTTTCCTATATACTTACTCTTTGATTTTGTGAATGCATATAGTGGAATAAATATGCTTAAACCAAACCGAGATGTGTATACTTTGCTTCCAATCGCTGGGAGTGTAAAGCTGCACTCTTGTGTATATTTTGCTCACAAGCCATGTGGTGCACACAATGCTCCAGAGCCCTGTAGTGTATGTATACTTTACAATGCTTTGCATAATGGAGACGAGAGGATAACTGTCCCCAAGCACTGCAGTTGACATAGCATTCCAAAGCCCAGTGGCTGGACACAATCTGGGCTGTTCCGATTAGCGCCGTGGTTAGCATGCTCGCTTCTCACCAATGCAACCCGGATTCGATCCTCTGACCAGGAAGTATGCTAGATGGTACGGTGGTCGCCAGATCGGACAGGTGGGTTTTCTCCGGGTACTCCGGTTTCCTCCCACACAAATGACAACATTTAATTAATTAATTTCATCCGAGCCAACGAGAGTGATTAATATAAGTTGTTAATACTTGCTTTGCAATCGTAAAATAAATAAAGTTTAAAAATGTAGCAATTAATTTCTAATGGCCTAAACCGTTATATAGTTACTTACATTGAAGGTTGGTAGATCGTCATTGTACAAGTTGGTTCTTACATAAACAACACCAGTCTCTGCATTGAGGGTGAATCTGACGACAACCCCGTTGAAATAGTAACGTAAATCATTGTTTGGCGACTGAAAACAAGTTACAAAATTGGGCCCCGTGTGCTCAATACATTTTTATTACAAAAACTCTTTGCATGCTGGATACAATAAAGGCTATAATCACATAATTGTAGCAGGCACAATTTATTAATGTATTTCTTATATGTAACTGAAAAACTGGAAAATATGTCGTGGAATTTCATTAGAATTATGTCGTTCAATTAAGAAATTCCATAAACAACGACACATTTGACCGTTTATTTCCGCTGCTTGCGTTCAAAGAGTTAATATCATTCACAAAGAGAGAAATTAATTAGTATTTTCCAAGGTTATACTCGTCGCATTATCTAAACCTACTTACTGCGAGATCATCGTCCCTGGCTTGAATGCGCATGATGCTGATCCCAGGCGCCGTATTCTCTGTGATAACTACAGAAAATTGAGTGATGCTGAATGTGGGCGTGTTCAAATTCCTCCTGACAGTCACGTACACAGTCTCCGTGTCAAAGAGACGAGGACTGCCATTATCTCGTGCACGTATAGTCAACTGAAAAGAACAAACTTGAGTTGTATATGAATAATCTAGCTGAAATATCCTACAGGCAATAACAGCACATACATTTATATTATCTTATACAATATTCCAGGCAATAACAGCACAAACATTTATATTATCTTGTACAATATTCCAGGCAATAACAGCACAAACATTTATATTATCTTATCCTACAGGCAATAACAGCACATACATTTATATACATTATCCTACAGGCAATAACAGCACATACATTTATATACATTATCCTCCAGGCAATAACAGCACATACATTTATATACATTATCCTCCAGGCAATAACAGCACATACATTTATATACATTATCCTCCAGGCAATAACAGCACATACATTTATATACATTATCCTCCAGGCAATAACAGCACATACATTTATATACATTATCCTCCAGGCAATAACAGCACATACATTTATATACATTATCCTCCAGGCAATAACAGCACATACATTTATATACATTATCCTCCAGGCAATAACAGCACATACATTTATATACATTATCCTCCAGGCAATAACAGCACATACATTTATATACATTATCCTCCAGGCAATAACAGCACATACATTTATATACATTATCCTCCAGGCAATAACAGCACATACATTTATATACATTATCCTCCAGGCAATAACAGCACATACATTTATATACATTATCCTACAGGCAATAACAGCACATACATTTATATTATCTTATCCTACAGGCAATAACAGCACATACATTTATATTATCTTATCCTACAGGCAATAACAGCACATACATTTATATACATTATCCTACAGGCAATAACAGCACAAACATTTATATTATCTTATACAATATTCCAGGCAATAACAGCACAAACATTTATATTATCTTATCCTACAGGCAATAACAGCACATACATTTATATACATTATCCTACAGGCAATAACAGCACATACATTTATATACATTATCCTACAGGCAATAACAGCACATACATTTATATACATTATCCTACAGGCAATAACAGCACATACATTTATATACATTATCCTCCAGGCAATAACAGCACATACATTTATATTATCTTGTACAATATTCCAGGCAATAACAGCACATACATTTATATTATCTTGTACAATATTCCAGGCAATAACAGCACAAACATTTATATTATCTTGTACAATATTCCAGGCAATAACAGCACATACATTTATATTATCTTATACAATATTCCAGGCAATAACAGCACATACATTTATATTATCTTGTACAATATTCCAGGCAATAACAGCACATACATTTATATACATTATCCTCCAGGCAATAACAGCACACACATTTATATTATCTTATACAATATTCCAGGCAATAACAGCACATACATTTATATTATCTTGTACAATACTCCAGGCAATAACAGCACATACATTTATATTATCTTATACAATATTCCAGGCAATAACAGCACATACATTTATATTATCTTATACAATATTCCAGGCAATAACAGCACAAACATTTATATTATCTTATACAATATTCCAGGCAATAACAGCACATACATTTATATTATCTTATACAATACTCCAGGCAATAACAGCACAAACATTTATACTATCTTATACAATATTCCAGGCAATAACAGGAACAATTTCTGGAATAATTAGTCGATATAATCCGGTGCGTAGTTACCTATACATTCTAGCCAAAAGTTAATAAATTAATTTGTCCGAAAAATGCCATAAAAACAGAGCCTAAAGTTGATTAGATAGAATATCTTTGAAGATTGTCTCGACTCAAATCTTCCATTAGTAATGATATGGCCAGTATGCAAATTATTTAAAAGACTGAAAAATTAGGACATGTTACAGGCAAACTAATCTTCAGATTGCACAACAGACGTTGAAGGAGGAAAATATTTCTGGGGAACCATGCCTTCTAGATGCCTTGCATATACATTGGATTGTGTCTAGCTGCCACCCCCGATAATCGACACGATTGCTCTTTAAATACTTTTCAAAGCTGCAATATCTATGTTAAAGAGATTTTGAGATTCAACAATTGCAAAGGTAGTGTTTGTTCAAATGTAGCAAGTTAGCAATATATAATTTGAACAATTTACCATAATGGACTGTATTTACATGTAAAACTTTTGTTCAATAACAACCCAACTAATTATACGGAGCACAAACAAGAGTATGAACTGTGTGCACATACATGTAATCCATTTCTAGAGCCAGAGAGGGGTCTCATTTATTTAGAACAAGGGCAAAAGTCTTGACATCTCGAGAGAGAATTAGCATTTTGGTGAAATAAAGTGATTTGGACCCTCTCAAAGGAAACAAGTCGTCCACAAGTATATATATATATATATATCCCCACATGTATAGAGAATAAAAGGGGGCTAACACTTGCAAACTTAAACAATGGCAAACCTCTACATCCTCTTCATTTGGAAGCTGCCTTTGTTCGTTCTTAGTGCTTAAAGTTGCACCCAACAGCTGAGGTCATACCAACAGCTGAGGTCATTCCAACAGCTGAGGTCATACCAACAGCTGAGGTCATACCAACAGCTGAGGTCATACCAACAGCTGAGGTCATACCAACAGCCGAGGTCATACCAACAGCTGAGGTCATACCAACAGCTGAGGTCATACCAACAGCTGAGGTCATACTGCGACTCCAGCTATTATTGGTGGATGAGGAACTCGGGTTCCCCTCTGATCAGTATTGCAGGCACCCAAGTAGAACCACTAACCTACCACAACCCAGTTGGATAGCTTCCTCATATAAAAGAATTTGACAAACCCGGTGGGAATCAAACAGAGCGGTAATATGCAAGTGATTTGAAGTCGATGACCTTGACCACTCGGCCATGGAGGCAACCTAATATTTAATTTGGAAGCCGTTGTGAAACACTTTTCTTACCCTGAACTGCGTCGTAGTTTCCTGTTGTACAATCTGCCGAAGTGTAACTACACCGCTGCTGGCATCAATATTGAAAAATACTGTGGCATCCGCATCTCCAATTAGATCATAGGTTACTGTGTTGTACGGGTTTATGTCGCTATCGTGAGCCGTTGCCGTAAAGATAGACGTTCCAATGTTGTCTGTGTAATCCATTTCAGTGTGGTATGGAGTGTTGACGAAGATTGGAGGCTGAATATTGCGTATTACGTAGACTTCAACTGTGGCCGTATTGAGTGCACCTCGATTTGGAACACCATTATCTCGGATTGAAATAGTGAAAGTGAATCGAGTTGTGTCCGAATTGTCATTGAGCAGCGATTGACTGAGCATCACTGTTCCAGTTGCAGAGTTAACTATAAAGTACTGTGATGCTAGGTTGTTAAAGTTGTTGTTGAGTGTGTAGGTAAGGGTATTATGAGGAGACGTTACATCGCCATCACTTGCAAGAATTTGTACAACAGTCTGGCCAGGCTGTTGAGTTTCATCAATCGTTATATTGTAGAAAAGCTGGTCAAACTCGGGCGTAAACAGGTTTCGGAGGACAGTGATCTGTGCTAGTGCAGTGGCACTGCGGGCCGGTGAACCACCATCCCGAGCCTCGATACGCAGCTGGTAGAATGTGGCCGTTTCGAATGTAAGACTCCGAGCTACAGTCACGTCTCCAGTAAGTGGATCAAAGTTGAAATAGGTAACTCCCGCATCGTCGCCAATCAACCTCATTGTCACTTCCCCAAATGGTGATACTGTGTCAGCGTCATTGGACGTGACCTGGAGTACAAAACCTCCCACAGATAATGATTGTTCGATATCTTTAAGGTATGGATCATTGAAAAATACGGGTGAAAACTGGTTTCTGGTGACCATGATGAAGACATTCGCATCCTGTGAACCAGTTCGCGATGGAACACCCAGGTCATAAACACCAACAGTTAGGGTGTATCGAGTCGGGGCATTCGTATCTAATGCCACATTCCGAGCAACATAGATCATTCCAGTCTCTTCGTCAATGAAGAAGTATTCGCTACTGGGGCTAGTGCGGAGTATGTATCTAACAGTGTTGTAGGGAGCTACAGTATCCTGATCGATTGCAGACACCTGAACAACCTCTGCCCCAAGAACTCCATTGTCGGCAATGTTTGCAGTATAAGAAGTTTGTTGGAAAAATGGTGCATTCTGGTTACGGTCTACTATAATGGTTACAGTTGTGCTATTGGTCAGTTGTGGGAGTCCATTGTCGTAGGCGGTGATTCTCAGGGTATATGTCACCTGAGCAATATTGGCAATACTCTGCGTAATGAAGATACGACCCGAAAGTTCATTGACCGAGAAAAATGCTGGCGCGTTACCATCACCGGTCACTCTATATCGCACTTCCTCAAATGTGTTGAATGCATCTGCATCAGTAGCGGTCACTTGGAAAATGCTCTGCGTCTGTGTTGGGCCAGTGTTTTCATTGATTTCCACTTTGTACGGCAAGTTTTGAAACTGAGGTGTATATATATTGCGGTAGACGTCAATTGTAAGTGTAGCGATTTTCGCATTTACCAGACCATCCTGATCACCAAGGCTTACTCGAAGCTAGAAAAGAAAACAACAACTATATATATATCTTCATGAATATTGAGGATTTCTATTCGGTAAATGATAAATTGAGTCTAGCCAGGGTGCTAAATAGAGTCTAGCCAGGGTGCTAAATAGAGTCTAGCCAGGGTGCTAAATAGAGTCTAGCCAGGGTGATAAATAGAGTCTAGCCAGGGTGCTAAATAGAGTCTAGCCAGGGTGATAAATAGAGTCTAGCCAGGGTGCTAAATAGAGTCTAGCCAGGGTGATAAATCAGGGTACCAAATATATTGAAATCAGGGTACCAAATATAATTAAATCAGGGAACCAAATATAATGAAATCGAGGTAAAAAATATAATGAAATCAGGGTACCAAATATATTGAAATCAGGGTACCAAATATAATGAAATCGAGGTACAAAATATAATGAAATCGAGGTACAAAATATAATGAAATCAGGGTACCAAATATATTGAAATCAGGGTACCAAATATAATGAAATCAGGGTACCAAATATATTGAAATCAGGGTACCAAATATAATGAAATCAGGGTACCAAATATATTGAAATCAGGGTACTAAATATAATGAAATCCGAGTATAAAGAGAATGAAATCAGGGTACCAAATATAATGAAATCGGGGTACCAAATATATTGAAATCGGGGTACCAAATATAATGAAATCGGGGTACCAAATATAGTGAAATCAGGGTACCAAATATATTGAAATCGGGGTACCAAATATAATGAAATCGGGGTACCAAATATATTGAAATCAGGGTACCAAATATATTGAAATCAGGGTACCAAATATATTGAAATCGGGGTACCAAATATATTGAAATCGGGGTACCAAATATATTGAAATCGGGGTACCAAATATAATGAAATCGGGGTACCAAATATAATGAAGTCAGGGTACCAAATATATTGAAATCAGGGTACCAAATATATTGAAATCAGGGTACAAAGTGAATGAAATCAGGGTACCAAAGTGAATGAAATCAGGGTACCAAATATAATGAAATCAGGGTACCAAAGAGAATGAAATCAGGGTACCAAATATAATGAAATCAGGGTACAAAGTGAATGAAATCAGGGTACCAAAGTGAATGAAATCAGGGTACCAAATATATGAAATCAGGGTACCAAAGAGAATGAAATCAGGGTAGCAAATATAATGAAATCAGGGTACAAAGTGAATGAAATCAGGGTACCAAAGAGAATGAAATCAGGGTAGCAAATATAATGAAATCAGGGTACAAAGTGAATGAAATCAGGGTACCAAAGTGAATGAAATCAGGGTACCAAATATAATGAAATCAGGGTAGCAAATATAATGAAATCAGGGTACCAAATATAATGAAATCAGGGTACCAAATATAATGAAATCAGGGTACCAAAGAGTATGAAATCAGGGTACCAAAGAGAATGTAGCCAAAAGTTCTAAATAAAGGTTATTCAGATTCCTAAATAGTTTGACATTAAGTACTTACAATATACTGATTTGTGAAGTCATTGGCATATAGAGCGGATCTCAGTGTCACCACCCCTGTTTTCTCGCCGACCCCGAAGTAGAGTGGAGCTGTATCGTCTCCAATCACAGTGTATTTCAGAACGTTGTATGGAGCAGCCTAGTAGAGGAAAACATCTTAGTGGAATTGTTCACAGAATGCAAAGTAAGAGAACAAATGTATAGCAAGATGCAACAAGAGAATTCAAGTCCAACTTGCTAATCAGTTTTACTTGATTTACAATGCAAAATTACAGCTGTACATTGTGAACTCCGTAATGAGGCCACCCCGCTAATAAGACCACTTTTTCAAAGACCTGTAGGTCATCTTATTATAGGGATTACTGTATTTTCGAAAGTTTTATTGTTAAAAATGTTGGATGAAAATCTTTATGCGAAATTTATTATCTTCATTGAATTGGTTCAATCAAAATTTGGAATTTGCCGAGGTCATAAGGGCCAAGTTCCGAAACAAGCTGTTGCATGCATCGTCTTCACTAAGTTACGAGACAAAAATTATGTTGCACGCAGCAGCTTCATTTGCTGTAATAGAACTCCTTCGACATGCCCCATGAACGCCGTTCTTTCAGATATGCCCCAATGGACCATGTCTGCTTAAATGCAAGCTCCTTTCCTATATGCCCTAATGGACCATGTCTGCTTAAATGCAAGCTCCTTTCCTATATGCCCTAATGGACCATGTCTGCTTAAATGCAAGCTCCTTTGCTATATGCCCTAATGGACCATGTCTGCTTAAATGCAAGCTCCTTTCCTATATGCCCTAATGGACCATGTCTGCTTAAATGCAAGCTTCTTTCAGACAACAAGTCCCAATAGACCATGTCTGCTTAAATGCAAGCTCCTTTCCTATATTCCCCAATGGACCATGTCTGCTTAAATGCAAACTTCTTTCCGATATTCCCCCAATGGACCATGTCTGCTTAAATGCAAGCTTCTTTCCAATATGTCCCAATGGACCATGTCTGCTTAAATGCAAACTTCTTTCCAATATGTCCCAATGGACCATGTCTGCTTAAATGCAAACTTCTTTCCAATATGTCCCAATGGACCATGTCTGCTTAAATGCAAGCTCCTTTCCAATATGCCTCAATGGACCATGTCTGCTTAAATGCAAGCTTACACCATACAACAGCTATATTGCTTCCCACATATAGCCGGTGCACGTCTTTTATCACACAAACACTATACCAATTGGCCTCTTATTTGAGGAATAAAGGGTTAAATTTGCATCGATCCATCTGCATGTTGGAGATTAATTGGCAAGAAGATATACTTACAACATCGAGATCTCTAGCTTTGAAAGTGTATATGGTTGTGCTTAAGCCAACTGTCTCGAGAATAGACGTAGCTGCATGGTGGTCCCCATTGAAGTCTATGCTGGGCGCAAGCCATTCTGGTGTGTTCTCATTTCTACTCAAGGTCAATATAACTGGTTCATAGGCCACTAGGGGTGGCACTCCGTTGTCTCGAGCCATAACACGTACCTACCAATATATCATCATACATTTATACTAGAATCTACCAATATATCATCATACATTTATACTAGATTCTACCAATATATCATCATACATTTATACTAGATTCTACCAATATATCATCATACATTTATACTAGATTCTACCAATATATCATCCTACATTCATACTAGATTCTACCAATATATCATCATACATTTATACTAGATTCTACCAATATATCATCATACATTTATACTAGATTCTACCAATATATCATCATACATTTATACTAGATTCTACCAATATATCATACATTTATACTAGATTCTACCAATATATCATCCTACATTTATACTAGATTCTACCAATATATCATCTTACATTTATACTAGATTCTACCAATATATCATCATACATTTATACTAGATTCTACCAATATATCATCATACATTTATACTAGATTCTACCAATATATCATCATACATTTATACTAGATTCTACCAATATATCATACATTTATACTGATTCTACCAATATATCATCATACATTTATACTAGATTCTACCAATATATCATCATACATTTATACTAGATTCTACCAATATATCATCATACATTTATACTAGAATCTACCAATATATCATCATATATTTATACTAGATTCTACCAATATATCATCATATATTTATACCAGAATCTACCATTATATCATACATTTATACTAGATTCTACCAATATATCATACATTTATACTAGATTCTACCAATATATCATCATATATTTATACCAGAATCTACCAATATATCATACATTTATACTAGATTCTACCAATATATCATCCTACATTTATACTAGATTCTACCAATATATCATCATACATTTATACTAGATTCTACCAATATATCATCATACATTTATACTAGATTCTACCAATATATCATCATACATTTATACTAGATTCTACCAATATATCATCATACATTTATACTAGATTCTACCAATATATCATACATTTATACTAGATTCTACCAATATATCATCATACATTTATACTAGATTCTACCAATATATCATACATTTATACTAGATTCTACCAATATATCATCATACATTTATACTAGATTCTACCAATATATCATACATTTATACTAGATTCTACCAATATATCATCATATATTTATACCAGAATCTACCAATATATCATACATTTATACTAGATTCTACCAATATATCATCCTACATTTATACTAGATTCTACCAATATATCATCATACATTTATACTAGATTCTACCAATATATCATCATACATTTAACTAGATTCTACCAAATATCATCATACTTTATACTAGAATCTACCAATATTCATCATAATTTATACTAGATTCTACCAATATATCATCATATATTTATACCAGAATCTACCATTATATCATACATTTATACTAGATTCTACCAATATATCATACATTTATACTAGATTCTACCAATATATCATCATATATTTATACCAGAATCTACCAATATATCATACATTTATACTAGATTCTACCAATATATCATCATACATTTATACTAGATTCTACCAATATATCATCGTACATTTATACTAGAATCTACCAATATATCATCATACATTTATACTAGAATCTACCAATATATCATCGTACATTTATACTAGAATCTACAAACATGATATCAATTGGCCATGTAATTAATTGGCACATGCTTTCAATTGACCATGTAATAAATTGGTACCTGCTATCAATTGACCATGTAATAAATTGGTACCTGCTATCAATTGACCATGTAATAAATTGGCACCTGCTATCATTGGCCATGTAATAAATTGGCACCTGCTATCAATTGGCCGTGTAATAAATTGGCACCAAAAAAACACCCACAACAAAACACCCACAAACCAAAAAAACCCACAAACAAAAAAACCTGCTATCAATTGACCATGTAAGAAATTGGTACCTGCTATCAATTGACCATGTAATTAATTGACATCTGCTATCAATTGGCTGTGTAATTAATTGGCACATGCTATTAACCAAAAAAACACCCACAATTGGCTGTGTAATTAATTGGCACCTGCTATCAATTGACCATGTAAGAAATTGGTACCTGCTATCAATTGACATGTAAGAAATTGGTACCTGCTATCAATTGACCATGTAAGAAATTGGTACCTGCTATCAATTGACCATGTAATTAATTGGTACCTGCTATCAATTGACCATGTAAGAAATTGGTACCTGCTATCAATTGACCATGTAATAAATTGGCACCTGCTATCAATTGACCATGTAAGAAATTAGTACCTGCTATCAATTGACCATGTAATTAATTGGCACATGCTATCAATTGGCACATGCTATCAATTGGCCATGTAATTAATTGACACCTGCTATCAATTGACCATGTAATAAATTGGCACCTGCTATCAATTGACCATGTAATAAATTGGCACCTGCTATCAATTGGCACCTGCTATCAATTGACCATGTAATAAATGGGCACCTGCTATCAATTGACCATGTAATAAATTGGTACCTGCTATCAATTGACCATGTAATAAATTGGCACCTGCTATCAATTGACCATGTAATAAATTGGCCATGTAATAAATTGGCACCTGCTATCAATTGACCATGTAAGAAATTGGTACCTGCTATCAATTGACCATGTAATTAATTGGCACCTGCTATCAATTGGCCATGTAATTAATTGACACCTACTATCAATTGACCATGTAATAAATTGGCACCTGCTATCAATTGACCATGTAATAAATTGGTACCTGCTATCAATTGACCATGTAATAAATTGGTACCTGCTATCAATTGACCATGTAATAAATTTGCACCTGCTATCATTGGCCATGTAATAAATTGGCACCTGCTATCAATTGGCCATGTAATAAATTGGCACCTGCTATCAATTGACCATGTAAGAAATTGGTACCTGCTATCAATTGACCATGTAATAAATTGGCACCTGCTATCAATTGACCATGTAAGAAATTGGTACCTGCTATCAATTGACCATGTAATTAATTGACACCTGCTATCAATTGGCTGTGTAATTAATTGGCACATGCTATTAATTGGCCATGTAATAAATTGACACCTGCTATCAATTGGCTGTGTAATTAATTGGCACCTGCTATCAATTGACCATGTAAGAAATTGGTACCTGCTATCAATTGACCATGTAAGAAATTGGTACCTGCTATCAATTGACCATGTAATAAATTGGTACCTGCTATCAATTGACCATGTAATAAATTGGCACCTGCTATCAATTGACCATGTAATAAATTAGTACCTGCTATCAATTGACCATGTAATTAATTGGCACATGCTATCAATTGGCACATGCTATCAATTGGCCATGTAATTAATTGACACCTGCTATCAATTGACCATGTAATAAATTGGCACCTGCTATCAATTGACCATGTAATAAATTGGCACCTGCTATCAATTGGCACCTGCTATCAATTGACCATGTAATAAATGGGCACCTGCTATCAATTGACCATGTAATAAATTGGCACCTGCTATCAATTGACCATGTAAGAAATTGGTACCTGCTATCAATTGACCATGTAATTAATTGACACCTGCTATCAATTGGCTGTGTAATTAATTGGCACATGCTATTAATTGGCCATGTAATAAATTGACACCTGCTATCAATTGGCTGTGTAATTAATTGGCACCTGCTATCAATTGACCATGTAAGAAATTGGTACCTGCTATCAATTGACCATGTAAGAAATTGGTACCTGCTATCAATTGACCATGTAATAAATTGGCACCTGCTATCAATTGACCATGTAAGAAATTGGTACCTGCTATCAATTGACCATGTAATAAATTGGCACCTGCTATCAATTGACCATGTAAGAAATTAGTACCTGCTATCAATTGACCATGTAATTAATTGGCACATGCTATCAATTGGCACATGCTATCAATTGGCCATGTAATTAATTGACACCTGCTATCAATTGACCATGTAATAAATTGGCACCTGCTATCAATTGACCATGTAATAAATTGGCACCTGCTATCAATTGGCACCTGCTATCAATTGACCATGTAATAAATGGGCACCTGCTATCAATTGACCATGTAATAAATTGGCACCTGCTATCAATTGACCATGTAATAAATTGGCCATGTAATAAATTGGCACCTGCTATCAATTGACCATGTAATTAATTGGCACATGCTATCAATTGGCCATGTAATTAATTGGCACCTGCTATCAATTGACCATGTAATAAATTGGCACCTGCTATCAATTGACCATGTAATAAATTGGCACCTGCTATCAATTGACCATGTAATAAATTGGCACCTGCTATCAATTGGCCATGTAATTAATTGGCACCTGCTATCAATTGACCATGTAATAAAGTGGCACCTGCTATCAATTGGCCAGAGTATTAGCAGCCCAATAATGAATTCCTGTAATCCTGTTTTACATGTCGGTACAGGCTCCATTGACAAGATGTGTGTGTGTGTGTGTGTGTTTATGTCTTCCATTGTACCTGTTTGACATGTCAGTACAGGCTCAATTGACAAGATGTGTGTGTGTGTTTATGTCTTCCATTGTACCTGTTTGACATGTCAGTACAGGCTCCATTGACAAGATGTGTGTGTGTGTCTTTATTATTTCTTCCATTGCACACATCTTTTTGTTTGTTTTGTTCTTCCTATCTAAATTGATTTGTGCCCCCATGGAACCCCACTTTATATATAAATGTCTCCATCGAACCCCACTTTATATATAAATGTCCCCATGGAACCCCACTTTATATATAAATGTCCCCATCGAACCCCACTATATATAAATGTCCCCATCGAACCCCACTTTATATATAAATGTCCCCATCGAACCCCACTTTATATATAAATGTCCCCATCGAACCCCACTTTATATATAAATGTCCCCATCGAACCCCACTTTATATATAAATGTCCCCATCGAACCCCACTTATATAAAATGTCCCATCAACCCCACTTTATATATAATGTCCCCATCGAACCCCACTTATATATAAATGTCCCCATCGAACCCCACTTTATATATAAATGTCCCCATCGAACCCCACTTTATATATAAATGTCCCCATCGAACCCCACTTTATATATAAATGTCCCCATCGAACCCCACTTTATATATAAATGTCCCCATCGAACCCCACTTATATATAAAATGTCCCATCGAACTCCACTATATATATAAATGTCCCCATCGAACCCACTTATATATAAATGTCCCCATCAAACCCCACTTATATATAAATGTCCCCATCGAACCCCACTTATATATAAATGTCCCCATCGAACCCACTTTATATATAAATGTCCCCATCGAACCCCACTTTATATATAAATGTCCCCATCAAACCCCACTTATATATAAATGTCCCCATCGAACCCCACTTTATATATAAATGTCCCCATCGAACCCCACTTTATATATAAATGTCCCCATCGAACCCCACTTTATATATAAATGTCCCATCGAACCCACTTATATATAAATGTCCCCATCGAACCCCACTTTATATATAAATGTCCCCATCGAACCCCACTTTATATATAAATGTCCCCATCGAACTCCACTATATATATAAATGTCCCCATCGAACCCCCCTTATATATAAATGTCCCCATCGAACCCCACTATATATATAAATGTCCCCATCGAACCCCACTTTATATATAAATGTCCCCATCGAACTCCACATATATATAAATGTCCCCATCGAACCCCACTTTATATATAAATGTCCCCATCGAACCCCACTATATATATAAATGTCCCCATCGAACCCCACTTTATATATAAATGTCCCCATCGAACCCCACTTTATATATAAATGTCCCCATCGAACCCCACTATATATATAAATGTCATTACAATGATAAATCATAATAACTGTACCTTTCTTACATAGTATGTTGATAACTATATATGAAGCATGTAAAGCTACTAGGGGATGTGCTCCGATGCCTACTAGTCACTGGATGGAGCAAATAAATGGGTTTCCCCTTGTTGGGGCCCGAAAAAAAAAAGATGTCCACATTGTATGACAATTGCCCCCTGCAATTGCTTTCTCTAATGTTTGTCATGCCCAGCCAATTAGGGCTTGATCCCCATACACTGGTCCAATATTGAACCAACGTCGCAACGACTTTCATAAGCCATCTTGATAGCTTCCACACATAGCTTCCGATTCCTAAGTTAGTCTACTCTAACCCACTAATCTTTTACCTGAATAACTTTCTGACAAGCTTTACCACTTCAAAAATCAACAATTTCAGAAACAGTTATGGAGGTTTCTGTCACAATCGTTTATTCAGATTTTACGTCTGCATCAGCACCATTTTGGGCTATATCGCCGGCGGGCAGTTTACCTAACATCTTTCCTGGGCATGCTCCAGTGGTTAACAAGTACTTTGTGCACCAACCTTCGTAAGAAACTGCCAACTTTCATATAAACGAGACACGGGGATTTAGTCACAGAACATAAATACAGTCTACATCCGTTATGTCGAATTCGGACTTCCAACATAACCGGAAGTTTGACTTAACGAAATTCGATATAAATAGATCCGGTTATTTGTAAAATGATTGCGTCTGAATCGGGACTTTGATCCGACTTCGAGATAACCGGATAATTCCGACGGATGTAGACTGTAAAACAAATTGCGCTCGACACTAAATAAAATGTTGCAACGTACCGTGTAGGAGGCCTCGGACCTAGTGAACAGATTGTCTGTGGTTCTGATTATTCCATTGCTGTCGATACTGAACAAGTTCAAGGCCTCGTTGTCACCAACTATGCTGTATGTTACAATATTGAATTGTGTCTGAAATGTTTAAATGTGGACAATATTGAAAGACAATTGGGATTTCTCATTAGTTTGTTACACAATCCATAACTTAAAAATGCAATACTTGACTTGTGATCATTTGATACAATTGTGATAATATAGAACATGCATCAATAAGCAGAATTCAGAAAAGGGTATCCATGTTGTCATTATTATTAACTTCTTATGTTATGTTATATTTAGGGTTTTACACCTGCATCAGCACCATTTTGGGCTATATCGCCGGCGGGCAGATTACCTAACAACACCTTTCCTGGGCAGGCTCCAGCGGTTAACCAGTACTTGGATGCACCAACATCCGTAAGAAACTGCCAACTTTTTCATATAAATCAAATGAGACATGGTCTGAGCGGGGCTCAAACCCTTGACCATCAGTGATGATAGGTTACAGTGGTATACAAGTCAGCGACCGTAACCACTCGACCACGAAGGCGGATATTAACTTCTTATTTTTATCTCATTATTGCATGTCTTGAAAATATGTATTGTCTATATATATGTGCACATATAAACTTGTGCATAGTACATAGCTGGGTCTGACCTCAAGATTGAATGGATGCACCTTTCTTAATAAATGAACAACAGCAGTTGAAAACACTCAGTGCAGGAATCCACTTACTGTATCAGCATCTGTGGCCGTGACCCTGTACACGCTGGTACCCGCACTAACAGTCTGAGAAATGTCTCTTTCATAGGGTGTGGCCTGGAAAATGGGGCCTACATTGTTACGGGTCACGGTTATGGTGACTGTGGCCGAGTCTTGGCTCTGTAATGCTGGAGTTCCATAATCGCGTGCAAATACCGTCATCTGTAATGTACAACACGTTACATAGGTTTAAATGGAAAACATTTCAATCAAACACCTTTCTACTATACTGCAGATGGAAAGTAGTAAACATATATGACAACATTTTAACTCTTTGAAAGCTGGGTAAAATAAAAGCTATAAATAGTTCAAATTATTGTAGCAGCCGACAATTCATTGTGTATTTCTTATTTGTAGCTAAATACTCGGGAAATGTGACATGGAATTTCATTTCATTAGAATTGTGCCGTTACTACATTTCTAATGAAATTCCATGCCCTATTTTGCTTATTTTCGCCGCTACCATGAAAAGAGTCAAAGTTGGGCTGGTAGGAACATGTTCATCCAACACTTTGATTTAACCATGACTAATTGATACTATTGAACATGAAAATAGATTTAAAGAAGAAATAGTTTTTAAAAACACGTAGGTCTCCCAACTCGCTGTTGCTTAAATGGAGTAATAAAAGAAAGTAATATATGAAGTCATGCAATAGTATGAAATTTTGGAGAGGACTGATGAGCTTCTGGCTATAAAAATGTTCAAATGGCCATACATCAGTAAACACCATCCAATCAGAACGGGTTTACAATATGCACAACTAGACAACATACCAATGCTTCCAGTCTAGTTTGGTGAAAATCCAACTAGGCGTTGCAGAGATTAAGTCCAGACACGCTAAAGCGGACAGACGCCACCATATGTCTCGTCTCCCCCATTATGGGGAAGCATACTAACTGAAGGCGAGTTGTAGCTAGTTGTTTCAATCTATTTCTTATGTTATATTTGTTATGTTATATTTCGGGTTTTACGCCTGCATCAGCACCATTTCGGGCTATATCGCCAGCGGGCAGTTTACTTAACAACACCTTTCCTGGGCAGGCTCCAGTGGTTAACCAGTACGTGGGTGCACCAACCTCCGTAAGAAACTGCCAACTTTTTCATATAAATGAAACACTGCCCGAGCAGGACTCTAACCTGTGACCATCAGTAATGATAGGTTACAGTGTTATGCAAGTCAGCGACCGTAACCACTATTTGTGTTTTGTTGCATTGTAAAGAGGACGGATTGTACTTGTTTGTGCTGCAAGATGGTGGTCACTCGACCATAGTAAGTAAGTGAGCGAGACCATCACTGTAGCGACTTACCGTGTATGTGTTATCAAAGCTCCCATCATTCTGTAGCGATTGTCTCACAGAGATCTCGCCTGTGTCTGGGTTAAGATAGAAGAAATTAATTGCTCTCTGTGTGCCCGTAGCAAAATATTCCACGCTGCCGCTTGTACCCTGAATATAAATGAAAATATTTCATTTTAAAACTAAACACGATGGCGACTATTATCAGCCCTGTGCATCCCCCAGACCGCTGTACACCCGTCCCCCAGTCCGCTGTACACAATGTCCCCACCCCAGCCCGCTGTACACAATGTACATCCCCCCAGCCCGCTGTACACGATGTACGTCCCCCCCCCAGCCTGCTGTACACAATGTACGTCCCCCCCCCAGCCTGCTGTACACAATGTACGTCCCCCCAGCCTGCTGTACACAATGTACGTCCACCCCCAGCTTGCTGTACACAATGTACGTCCACCCCCAGCCTGCTGTACACAATGTACGTCCCCCCAGCCTGCAGTACACAATGTACGTCCCCCCAGCCGCAGTACACAATGTCTGCCCCCCCAGCTGCTGTACACAATGTCTGTCCCCCCCAGCCTGCTGTACACAATGTCCTCCCGCCCCCAGCCTGCTGTACACAATGTACGCCCCCCAGCTTGCTGTACACAATGTCCGTCCCCGCCCCAGCCTGCTGTACACAATGTACGCCCCAGCCTGCTGTACACAATGTCCGTCCCCGCCCCCAGCCTGCTGTACACAATGTATGCCCCCCCCAGCCTGCTGTACACAATGTAGCCCCCCCAGCCTGCTGTACACAATGTACGCCCCCTCAGCCTGCTGTACACGATGTCCTCCCCCCCCCAGCCTGCTGTAACAAGTCGTCCCCCCAGACTGCTGTACAAAATGTACGCCCCCTCAGCCTGCTGTACACGATGTCCTCCCCCCCAGCCTGCTGTACACAATGTCCTCCCCCCAGCCTGCTGTACACGATGTCCTCCCCCCCAGCCTGCTGTACACGATGTCCTTCCCCCCCCCCCAGCCTGCTGTACACGCTGCTTCCCCCCCAGCTGCTGTACACGCTGTCCTTCCCACCCCCAGCCTGCTGTACACGCTGTCCTTCCCGCCCCCCAGCGGTTTACACTATGTCCCCCCCCCAGCCTGCTGTGCACAATGTCCGTCCGTCCCCGCCCCAGCCTGCTATACACTATGTCTGTCCCCCAGCCTGCTTTACAGTATTCAATATGTTCCAACAATATGTTATGTCTTGAAAGATGGTGGGTGGGTTCATACATACATTAGCATTACAGAAATGGGAAAGAAAAATGCAAATAAACCAAAATCTCGAGTGCTGAAGTGTAAACATCAGTCGTGGGATTACGTTATCATGATAAGTCGAGTAGATCGATAGGAGTGGCTAAATTATAATTTGATCATACAATGAAACAAACAAATATCCTATATTCAAATAGCTCAGGTAATATGCTTTCCTAACAGATTTGAGCAACCGGGAGACTTAATAATTAATCCAAAAATATTGGACCGGATTACTAGTGTATGAACAAATTATACGTTAGCCCCTCATCATAATGATAGCTTTCTATATTCATCAGTGAAAATATTTCAATTTTAAACATATATTCGTTTTATTTTAGGCTGATAAGTGTTTTTATGATAGAAAATACTATATGTTATATGTTATATTTCGGTTTTTACGCCTGCATCAGCACCATTTTTGGGCTATATCGCCGGCGGGCAGTTTACCTAACAACACCTTTCCTGGACGATAGAAAATGATAGAAAACAGTAAACTATACAACTGTGTGCTAAAGTCTGAACAAGTCTGCGTAGACAACATTTCAACATGCAGCGGATGTAAAGCATGAATGCATTGCGTTATTCCACTGTTTTCAACCAGTGAAATATCACATTTATTTAGCCGATAAATTTCTAACATTTCATTGGAAATCGTAAAATAAATGTATTTATATCAAGTTTTTCATCCGTCGTATGTAAAATAACTCGTTTGCAAAATCTTACAAAGAGAGCATCCGGGTCAGAGGCAACGACCGTTTCAATGGTAATTCCAAGTGACTGCGTCTCTGCAATGGTGACTTCGTAGTTGCGTATATTGAAGGTTGGTCGCAATGTATTGCGAGTCACTGTAATAGTGATCGTCTCCGTGTCATACAGCCTCGGCGACCCATTGTCATAGGCTTGAACTATCAGCTTCAATAATGAATAACAATCAACAACACACCAAAAAAAACAACATATGTAACCAGCATAGCTGCCATACTTACATCTACAGTTTAAAATGAATTAGAATACTGATCTATGTTTATTTACATAAGACTATCGGAATACGAAGCAAATATGAACATAAATGTAATTAGTAATTACATATTCGTGAAGATTGAAAATATTATGGACAAGCTATATACAAGCCAATTAACTTACAGTATATGTCGCTGCAGTATCAGCAGCAATGCTCTGCATCATGGACAGTATATACATATAGCCGAGACAATTAACTTGCAGTATATACATATAGCCAAGGCTATTAACTTGCAGTATATACATATAGTCGAGACAATTAACTTGCAGTATATACATATAGCCGAGACAATTAACTTGCAGTATATACATATAGCCGAGACAATTAACTTGCAGTATATGTCGCTGCAGTATCAGCAGCAATGCTCTGCGTCCTGGACATTATATACATATAGCCAAGGCAATTAACTTACAGTATATACATATAGCCGAGACAATTAACTTGCAGTATATACATATAGTAGAGACAATTAGCTTGCAGTATATACATATAGTCGAGACAATTAACTTGCAGTATATACATATAGCCGAGACAATTAACTTACAGTATATACATATAGTCGAGACAATTAACTTGCAGTATATACATATAGCCGAGACAATTAACTTACAGTATATACATATAGCCGAGACAATTAACTTGCATATACATATAGCCGAGACAATTAACTTGCAGTATATACATATAGCCAAGGCTATTAACTTGCAGTATATACATATAGCCAAGGCAATTAACTTACAGTATATACATATAGTCGAGACAATTAACTTGCAGTATATACATATAGCCAAGGCAATTAACTTACAGTATATACATATAGCCGAGGCTATTAACTTGCAGTATATACATATAGCCAAGGCAATTAACTTACAGTATATACATATAGCCGAGACAATTAACTTGTATATACATATAGCTGAGACAATTAACTTCCAGTATATGTCGCTGCAGTATCAGCAGCAATGCTCTGCATCCTGGACATTATATACATATAGCCAAGGCAATTAACTTACAGTATATACATATAGCCGAGACAATTAACTTACAGTATATACATATAGCCGAGACAATTAACTTGTATATACATATAGCCGAGACAATTAACTGCAGTATATACATATAGCCGAGGCTATTAACTTCCAGTATATGTCGCTGCAGTATCAGCAGCAATGCTCTGCGTCCTGGACATTATATACATATAGCCAAGGCAATTAACTTGCAGTATATACATATAGTCGAGACAATTAACTTGCAGTATATACATATAGCCGAGGCATTTGACTTACAGTATATGTCGTAGCAGTATCGGCCTCAATGCTCTGCAACAGGTAAATCTCGCCGCTATCTGCATTGATGATGAAGTAGTTGAGGGCAGTATTCATACCCACAATTGCATATTTAACATCTCCAAACAACTGAAATAAATGAGTGTGACAATCGAGTAAGGTTTCCAATACACACAGGCATCAAGGTGCGACAATCCAGTAAGGTTTCCAATACACACGGGCATCAAGGTGTGACAATCGAGTAAGGTTTCCAATACACACGGGCATCAAGGTGCGACAATCGAGTAAGGTTTCCAATACACACAGGCATCAAGGTGCGACAATCGAGTAAGGTTTCCAATACACACAGGCATCAAGGTGCGACAATCCAGTAAGGTTTCCAATACACACGGGCATCAAGGCGTGACAATCCAGTAAGGTTTCCAATACACACGCCCATCAAGGTGTGACAATCGAGTAAGGTTTCCAATACACACGGGCACCAAGGTGTGACAATCCAGTAAGGTTTCCAATACACACAGGCATCAAGGTGTGACAATCCAGTAAGGTTTCCAATACACACGGGCATCAAGGTGTGACAATCGAGTAAGGTTTCCAATACACACAGGCATCAAGGTGTGACAATCGAGTAAGGTTTCCAATACACACAGGCATCAAGGTGTGACAATCGAGTAAGGTTTCCAATACACACAGGCATCAAGGTGTGACAATCGAGTAAGGTTTCCAATACACACAGGCATCAAGGTGTGACAATCGAGTAAGGTTTCCAATACACACAGGCATCAAGGTGTGACAATCGAGTAAGGTTTCCAATACACACAGGCATCAAGGTGTGACAATCGAGTAAGGTTTCCAATACACACAGGCACAAGGTGCGACAATCGAGTAAGGTTTCCAATACACACAGGCATCAAGGTGTGACAATCGAGTAAGGTTTCCAATACACACAGGCATCAAGGTGCGACAATCGAGTAAGGTTTCCAATACACACAGGCATCAAGGTGCGACAATCGAGTAAGGTTTCCAATACACACGGGCATCAAGGTGTGACAATCGAGTAAGGTTTCCAATACACACAGGCATCAAGGTGTGACAATCGAGTAAGGTTTCCAATACACACGGGCATCAAGGTGTGACAATCGAGTAAGGTTTCCAATACACACGGGCATCAAGGTGCGACAATCGAGTAAGGTTTCCAATACACACAGGCATCAAGGTGTGACAATCGAGTAAGGTTTCCAATACACACGGGCATCAAGGTGTGACAATCGAGTAAGGTTTCCAATACACACAGGCATCAAGGTGCGACAATCGAGTAAGGTTTCCAATACACATGGGCCTCTTGTTTGTGTATTAATATTATTTGTTGCTGTAAATAAGATAAATCCCAATACAATTTACAAATTGGTTCACAATAACTTACATTGTTGAAACCTATGCCATCAGCATCGGTTGCTGTAACCTGGAACACAATCTGCTGCGTGCTGTGGTCCTTATTGATTGTAGTAGCATACGTGGCACCGACAAATATGGGCGGATTGTTATTGCGTTGTACATTCACGTTCACACTAGCTGGAGTAGAGGCTTCCAATGCAGGTGTTCCAAGATCATACGCTTTCACCATAAGCTAAAACATACATACATATTTATATGTAAATAGACATACAGACATATTTTTAGCAACCACACAAACCACAATTAGTTATTGTAGGAAAAGAACATTTAATAAGATATTGTCTTTCGTTCACATACTTAATGGACACTTTATTTCTAATAAATGATGTTTAAACCAATTAGTTAATGGAATTGGGAAACAATATTTTGTTTTGCTGTTATTTATGGGCGAATAAACCACGGTTTGGAGTTCTGATGCGTAGGAATTGATTAGGCTGTATGCCCAAGTGGTTAATTCCTACGCATTAGAACGACAAACTGGTTTATTTGTCGATAAACAACGGCAAGACAAATATTGTTTCCATTCCAACAGGACCACTATAATTCTATAAAAGAATAAATGTTTTGTATTATTTTGTCTCCTTGTCTGTTAATTGGCCGATGGCTTTATAAAATACCCCCCTGTAAAATACTTCTGTATTCCAGTAGCACTAAAAATAATCCTCCGGCTATCAACATCAATTCCTGTATGGCCGATTATTAACACTACAAATCCTACCTAATCAATCATTTTATTCAGTTCCTGATATTTTACTACAGACTTATTTACATCACATGTTTATCATTTATAAAAATTTTTTAAAGGGGGGTGCAAAATTCAACAGCCATAAATAGACCTGCTGTAGCCGTGATTTATTGCAGATTTAAAACAATATCAAGTCATATGTTAGAATAATAAATACAAGCTGTACTCATTTCATGGCAAACACTCATGGTAATAAATAATTTACTGACAAATGTTCAATTTCTAAATATGCATCGAAAAGGTACATTTGGGTGAAAATGCCAGACAGACAACAAAACACAAGATATCACTGCTCCAGTTCTATTTTTGAGAATTTTATTTTTAGATTAACCTAGGTCAGTGACTAGGTAGGTCAGATATTGCCCAGGTATGTCAGATATTGCCCAGGTATGGTATATCAGATATTGCCCAGGTATATCAGATATTGCCCAGGTATGGTATGTCAGATATTGCCCAGGTATGGTATATCAGATATTGCCCAGGTATGGTATATCAGATATTGCCCAGGTATGGTATGTCAGATATTGCCCAGGTATGGTATGTCAGATATTGCCCAGGTATGGTATGTCAGATATTGCCCAGGTATGGTATGTCAGATATTGCCCAGGTATGGTATATCAGATATTGCCCAGGTATGGTATATCAGATATTGCCCAGGTATGGTATATCAGATATTGCCCATGTATGGTATATCAGATATTGCCCAGGTATGGTATGTCAGATATTGCCCAGGTATGGTATGTCAGATATTGCCCAGGTATGGTATGTCAGATATTGCCCAGGTATGGTATGTCAGATATTGCCCAGGTATGGTATGTCAGATATTGCCCAGGTATGGTATGTCAGATATTGCCCAGGTATGGTATATCAGATATTGCCCAGGTATGGTATATCAGATATTGCCCAGTATGGTATATCAGATATTGCCCAGGTATGGTATATCAGATATTGCCCAGGTAAGGTATATCAGATATTGCCCAGGTAAGGTATATCAGATATTGCCCAGGTAAG